>CM064501.1:3487287-3939787 GCA_032716605.1 Paralithodes platypus
TATATATATATATATATATATATATATATATATATATATACTGTTCATATACTATATATATATATATATATATATATATATATATATATATATATATATATATATATATATATATATATATATATATATATATCGATATATATATATATAACTTTTATTCCCACAGATCTGTTTTAAAGTGGATACAATCGCCTAATGCTAGCCAGAAAAAAGATGACAGATTAATGGCGTCCTTTCCTCACAAATTCACAAAAAGTCGGTGGTAGTGAAAGGGTTAACACAGCCATTCCATCGTGGTATGTGAATTGCTTGGGGTGCGTGAGTGCTGGGGGGGAGGGGGAGAGAAAGATGAGGAGGAGTGACAAAGGACAAGGGTACACAGTATAATCATAGTAAGGGAGAGAAGAAATGGGTGGAAGCGAAACATATAAGGGAATACCACAGGTGAACATAGGTAGGTAGGTAGGTGAATACCACAGGTGAACATAGGTAGGTAGGTAGGTAGGTGAACATAGGTAGGTAGGTAGGTGAATACCACAGGTGAACATAGGTAGGTAGGTAGGTGAATATGTTTGGGAAATGGTGAATAATAAATGCTATTAATATAGACAAGCTAAAGTTAAATATAAGGGGAAGTTTTCTGGACCCTCTTCCACCTCTTATTTAGCCCCATTAGTTGTGAGATTTCAAGACATTCGCCCCATTAGTTTGGCTATTTTAAGATCATGCGTCCATTTAAGTGTCGATTTTTTTCCTGGCGAGTGAAAGCAAGCCTGCAAATTAGTATGAATTTTCTCTATCGTGAAATGCAGGCTCGCTATTGCACTCCAGGGAAACAAATCTACACCTAAATGGCACGAAAGATCTTAAAGTCGCAAAAACTAATAGGGCAAATGTCTTAAAATCTCAAACCTAACGGGGCTAAGCATGAGGGAAAAGGGAGTCCAAAAAAAACAAAGACCTCCCCGTAAAGAAAAATAGATGGAATAGTTGAATAAGAATAGATGGAATAGTTGAAAAATAATAGATGGAATAGTTGAATAATAATAGATGGAATAGTTGAATAATAATAGATGGAATAGTTGAATAATAATAGATGGAATAGTTGAATAATAATAGATGGAATAGTTGAATAATAATAGATGGAATAGTTAAATAATAATAGATGGAATAGTTAAATAATAATAGATGGAATAGTTGAATAATAATAGATGGAATAGTTGAATAATAATAGATGGAATAGTAAATAATAATAGATGGAATAGTTAAATAATAATAGATGGAATAGTTGAATAATAATAGACTGGAATAGTTGAATAATAATAGATGGAATAGTTAAATAATAATAGATGAAATAGTTAAATAATAATAGATGGAATAGTTGAATAATAATAGATGGAATAGTTGAATAATAATAGAGGGAATAGTTAAATAATAATAGATGGAATAGTTGAATAATAATAGTGGAATAGTTGAATAATAATAGATGGAATAGTTAAATAATAATAGATGGAATAGTTAAATAATAATAGATGGAATAGTTGAATAATAATAGATGGAATAGTGAATAATAATAGATGGAATAGTTAAATAATAATAGATGGAATAGTAAATAATAATAGATGGAATAGTTGAATAATAATAGATGGAATAGTTGAATAATAATAGATGGAATAGTTAAGAATAATAGATGGAATAGTTGAATAATAATAGATGGAATAGTTGAATAATAATAGATGGAATAGTTGTGTAATAATAGATGGAATAGTTAAATAATAATAGATGGAATAGTTAAATAATAATAGATGGAATAGTTGAATAATAATAGATGGAATAGTTGAATAATAATAGATGGAATAGTTGAATAATAATAGATGGAATAGTTTAATAATAATAGATGGAATAGTTAAATAATAATAGATGGAATAGTTAAATAATAATAGATGGAATAGTTGAATAAGAATAGATGGAATAGTTGAATAATAATAGATGGAATAGTTAATAATAATAGATGGAATAGTTGAATAATAATAGATGGAATAGTTGAATAATAATAGATGGAATAGTTGAATAATAATAGATGGAATAGTTTAATAATAATAGATGGAATAGTTGAATAATAATAGATGGAATAGTTGAATAATAATAGATGGAATAGTTGAATAATAATAGATGGAATAGTTGAAAAATACTACATGGAATAGTTAAAATAATAATAGAGGGAATAGTTAAATAATAATAGATGGAATAGTTGAATAATAATAGATGGAATAGTTGAATAATAATAGATGGAATAGTTAATAATAATAGATGAAATAGTTAAATAATAATAGATGGAATAGTTGAATAATAATAGATGGAATAGTTGAATAATAATAGATGGAATAGTTAAATAATAATAGATGGAATAGTTAAATAATAATAGATGGAATAGTTGAATAATAATAGATGGAATAGTTGAATAATAATAGATGGAATAGTTTAATAATAATAGATGGAATAGTTGAATAATAATAGATGGAATAGTTGAATAATAATAGATGGAATAGTTGAATAATAATAGATGGAATAGTTGAATAATAATAGATGGAATAGTTAAATAATAATAGATGGAATAGTTAATAGTTGATAATAATAGATAGTTGAATAATAATCGATGGAATAGTAATAATAATAGATGGAATAGTTGAATAATAATAGATGGAATAGTTGAATAATAATAGATGGAATAGTTTAATAATAATAGATGGAATAGTTAAATAATAATAGATGGAATAGTTGAATAATAATAGATGGAATAGTTGAATAATAATAGATGGAATAGTTTAATAATAATAGATGGAATAGTTGAATAATAATAGATGGAATAGTTGAATAATAATAGATGGAATAGTTGAATAATAATAGATGGAATAGTTTAATAATAATAGATGGAATAGTTAAATAATAATAGATGGAATAGTTGAATAATAATAGATGGAATAGTTGAATAATAATAGATGGAATAGTTTAATAATAATAGATGGAATAGTTGAATAATAATAGATGGAATAGTTGAATAATAATAGATGGAATAGTTGTGTAATAATAGATGGAATAGTTAAATAATAATAGATGGAATAGTTAAATAATAATAGATGGAATAGTTGAATAATAATAGATGAAATAGTTGAATAAGAATAAATGGAATAGTTGGATCAGAATAGTTGAATAATAATAGATGGAATAGTTGAATAATAATAGATGGAATAGTTGAATAATAATAGATGGAATAGTTGAATAATAATAGATGGAATAGTTGAATATAATAGATGGAATAGTTGAATAATAATAGATGGAATAGTTGAATAATAATAGATGGAATAGTTAAATATAATAGATGGAATAGTTAAATAATAATAGATGGAATAGTTGAATAATAATAGATGGAATAGTTGAATAATAATAGATGGAATAGTTGAATAATAATAGATGGAATAGTTAAATAATAATAGATGGAATAGTTAAATAATAATAGATGGAATAGTTGAATAATAATAGATGGAATAGTTGAATAATAATAGATGGAATAGTTGAAATAATAATAGATGGAATAGTTTAATAATAATAGATGGAATAGTTGAATAATAATAGATGGAATAGTTGAATAATAATAGATGGAATAGTTAAATAATAATAGATGGAATAGTTAAATAATAATAGATGGAATAGTTGAATAATAATAGATGGAATAGTTGAATAATAATAGATGGAATAGTTAAATAATAGATGGAATAGTTGAATAATAATAGATGGAATAGTTGAATAATAATAGATGGAATAGTTGAATAATAATAGATGGAATAGTTGAATAATAATAGATGGAATAGTTAATAATAATAGATGGAATAGTTAAATAATAATAGATGGAATAGTTGAATAATAATAGATGGAATAGTTGAATAATAATAGATGGAATAGTTAAATAATAATAGATGGAATAGTTAAATAATAATAGATGGAATAGTGCATAATAATAGATGGAATAGTTGAATAATAATAGATGGAATAGTTAAATAATAATAGATGGAATAGTTAAATAATAATAGATGGAATAGTTGAATAATAATAGATGGAATAGTTGAATAATAATAGATGGAATAGTTTAATAATAATAGATGGAATAGTTGAATAATAATAGATGGAATAGTTGAATAATAATAGATGGAATAGTTGAATAATAATAGATGGAATAGTTGAAATAATAAGATGGAATAGTTAAATAATAATAGATGGAATAGTTAAATAATAATAGATGGAATAGTTGAATAATAATAGATGGAATAGTTGAATATAATAGATGGAATAGTTAAATAATAATAGATGGAATAGTTGAATAATATAGATGGAATAGTTGAATAATAATAGATGGAATAGTTAATAATAATAGATGGAATAGTTAAATAATAATAGATGGAATAGTTGAATAATAATAGATGGAATAGTTGAATAATAATAGATGGAATAGTTTAATAATAATAGATGGAATAGTTGAATAATAATAGATGGAATAGTTGAATAATAATAGATGGAATAGTTGAATAATAATAGATGGAATAGTTTAATAATAATAGATGGAATAGTTAAATAATAATAGATGGAATAATTGAATAATACAAGATGGAATAGTTCAATAATAATAGATGGAATAGTTTAATAATAATAGATGGAATAGTTGAATAATAATAGATGGAATAGTTGAATAATAATAGATGGAATAGTTGTGTAATAATAGATGGAATAGTTAAATAATAATAGATGGAATAGTTAAATAATAATAGATGGAATAGTTGAATAATAATAGATGAAATAGTTGAATAAGAATAAATGGAATAGTTGGATCAGAATAGTTGAATAATAATAGATGGAATAGTTGAATAATAATAGATGGAATAGTTGAATAATAATAGATGGAATAGTTGAATAATAATAGATGGAATAGTTGAATAATAATAGATGGAATAGTTGAATAATAATAGATGGAATAGATGAATAATAATAGATGGAATAGTTAAATAATAATAGATGGAATAGTTAAATAATAATAGATGGAATAGTTGAATAATAATAGATGGAATAGTTGAATAATAATAGATGGAATAGTTGAATAATAATAGATGGAATAGTTAAATAATAATAGATGGAATAGTTAAATAATAATAGATGGAATAGTTGAATAATAATAGATGGAATAGTTGAATAATAATAGATGGAATAGTTTAATAATAATAGATGGAATAGTTGAATAATAATAGATGGAATAGTTGAATAATAATAGATGGAATAGTTGAATAATAATAGATGGAATAGTTAAATAATAATAGATGGAATAGTTAAATAATAATAGATGGAATAGTTGAATAATAATAGATGGAATAGTTGAATAATAATAGATGGAATAGTTTAATAATAATAGATGGAATAGTTGAATAATAATAGATGGAATAGTTGAATAATAATAGATGGAATAGTTGAATAATAATAGATGGAATAGTTAAATAATAATAGATGGAATAGTTAAATAATAATAGATGGAATAGTTGAATAATAATAGATGGAATAGTTGAATAATAATAGATGGAATAGTTAAATAATAATAGATGGAATAGTTGAATAATAATAGATGGAATAGTTGAATAATAATAGATGGAATAGTTTAATAATAATAGATGGAATAGTTGAATAATAATAGATGGAATAGTTGAATAATAATAGATGGAATAGTTGTGTAATAATAGATGGAATAGTTAAATAATAATAGATGGAATAGTTAAATAATAATAGATGGAATAGTTGAATAATAATAGATGAAATAGTTGAATAAGAATAAATGGAATAGTTGGATCAGAATAGTTGAATAATAATAGATGGAATAGTTGAATAATAATAGATGGAATAGTTGAATAATAATAGATGGAATAGTTGAATAATAATAGATGGAATAGTTGAATAATAATAGATGGAATAGTTGAATAATAATAGATGGAATAGTTGAATAATAATAGATGGAGGGCTAGAGAAGAAGAGTGAGAGGTGGGTGGTGAGGAGGAGAATGTGACACCTTATCTCGCAAACATAATATATTTCTCTCTCTCTCTCTCTCTCTCTCTCTCTCTCTCTCGCAGAGCACATCGCACCACCATCATTCCTGCATTCCACATTTAATGGCCTACCCCCACCCCTTCCACACACACACACACAGAGAGAGAGACCTGTGAATCCTTTAGCTAACCTCTAAGTCTCACATTGTATTTCATAAAATATCTATATACTGTATAGGCCTAGGTGTTACTTTTTATCATGGAAATTACCCGAAGGTTTTCCTATCGCGAGAGGTACCGGTACTAGAAGAAATTTGTCGCCATTTGTCAGTCGCATTATTGTTGGAAGGAACATAATAATTGTGTACTTATTTATATATTTATTGTATAGATATTCATAAAGCAGACACATAAATATATAGGGGTCCAGAGGGTAACAATATAAATATACGATGCTCTCCGACCATCATTATGTGAAGCAAGGTCTATATGTGAAGTATAAACAATGAAGATATGTAAGTCCAGAAGAACAAGGATAATACAATTCAAGATGAGAGAGAGAGAGAGAGAGAGAGAGACGGATGCAGCTAGTTAGAGAGGGGAAGAAGGAAGTAAGGATGATTAGAATGAAAATCAGGAAGGGTGAATCAATCGAGGGTGATAAAGCTGATTTATAACAAGAAGAAAAATGCGGGTTATTTTTTTGGGGACCCCCCTCTCTCTCATGTTTAGCCCTAGTAGTTTTGATATTTTACGACGTTCGGCCTATTAGTTAGGCTATTTTAAAACGTTTCGCCCCATTTCTTTGTCAAATGTAATACCTTTCGAGCCATCTAGGTGTCGATTTTTTCCTGGCGTGCGATGGAGAGCCTTCAATTTAAGAGGATGTTTTTCTACAAAAAAAAAATAATAATAAACAAAAAACGCGCAAATTGATCTCGAAGGGGAGTTTTGGCAGTATTTGTTAAAGCTTAATGGAGGTATATGGAGGAAACTATAAAATATACAATTATATAGATAAATAACTAAATTAACAAATATATATATATATATATATATATATATATATATATATATATATATATATATATATATATATATATATATATAAATTTCCCCTTAAGCTAGAACAGCATAATACACCTATCGTCTTATACAGTTAAGAAGAAGAAGAAGGTGAAGATAAGAAGGGGAAGAATTAAGAAGCTAAATGAAAGGCAGAGATAGCGTAGGGAGGGAGGAGGGGAAGAGGTGATGAATGTGGAGATAAATGGAAATGAGGAGAAGATAGGAAGGGTGGAAGAAAATAGTGGAGAGCTACAGTATATCAGAGGGTAAGGAGAAATGAGCGTGTGTGTGTGTGTGTCTATGTGTGTGTTTGTGTGTTGTGGGTGTATGTTCTGTGAGTGTGTGTGTATTTGTGTTTTGTGAGTGCGCCCGTTCAGTATGTGTCTGATATTTGTATGATGTATTAACGTGTGTATGTGGATCCTGCGTGCGTGTGTGTGTGTGTGTCCTTTAATGCTCGTGAGAGAGAGAGAGAGAGTTGGTGGATATTTGAATTTTGAATATAGTTTGAGGAGCCATTTCCTATTAATAAAACTATTATAACTATACATTATAAAAAAGTTCAAGATAACTGTATTAGATGGTGTTTCTTTATAATGTATCAGCGAGCCTTTACTGTATAACGGGGCCCCCCCCCCCCCTCCACACACACACACACACACACACAGAGAGAAAGAGAGAGAGAGAGACTTGCACGTGTTAGCAAGATTATATGACCGAGTTGAATCCGTCTGCGTGAAGTTGTTTATGTTTGAAGATATGTGTTTGTGTATGTTTATGAAGATGTGTTTATGTGTGAAGTTATGTGTTTATGAAGATGTGTTTATGTGTGAAGTTATGTGTTTATGAAGATGTGTTTATGTGTGAAGTTATGTGTGAAGATATGTGTTTATGAAGATGTGTTTATGTGTGAAGTTATGTGTGAAGATATGTGTTTATGAAGATGTGTTTATGTGTTTGTGAAGATGTGTTTGTGTGAAGCTATGTATTTGTTTGTGTAAATGTGTGTTTGTATGTGTCTGAGACTGGTTGTGTGTGAGTGAGAGAGAGAGGCTGTGTATGTGTGTGAGAGAGATAGAGGTTGTGTGTGTGTGTTTTTTTTTTTTTTTTTAATATTCCAAATACTCTCTCTCAGGCATAGGCTGAGAGCCTGTACATTCAACCGTACATTCAACGATGAAGTCCGTGAGGTCTCATTCCAGTCTAGGAAGCGAGACATGTGAAGCACTTTGAGATGCCACAAGCCCCCCCCCCCTCCCCCCCCCCCCCGCTATCTTGCCTTCGCAAGATGCACGGGGCCCGGTTGCCCACCCGCGGCTCAAAGCAGCCCCATCTCTGAAGCTGCCTCACTCCAGTGCTTCACTATCTCACCTCCAAGACTCGGACCCTCACTATCAGAACGCCACCTATTGAGCAATTAACTCGCTAGGCATTGCCCCCCTGTAGCATATTTTGAATTTGGGAATATTCATACAGTGCTATTTAATCAGGGAACAATGATGGTATTTTTTTGGTGTTTCGGTGGGCTTTATGGTAATGCACTGATACTAGGTACAGTACAAAATCCATCCCAATGGGCGGGTGCCCAACTCCGAAAGGAGTTGAAGTAGGGGAGCTATCCCCCCACCAAAGGTGGCTTTCTAGGGCCTTTCCTAGCTGATGCTGAGAGGATTGGGTTCTAGTCATGTGGTGATGGGCTGGTCTATCAGAGTGAGAGCTGAGCGATCTCTGCCATACCCATAGCTTACTCTGACTGTTCCTTTTACTTATATATCTTCTAGATCTCAAGTGACGGCGTCTTTTCCGTGGATCGACCTCCTTACTGCCAACCTAAAAGTTGGCAGATTGGGAGCCAAAGCATCACATTTTTCCCTTGCCCCTCAACTTTCCCTTCATAATTGCTGAGGGGCACAGGGCCTTGGGTGGGGCTTTGGTTTCCCGGGTGTTTCCGCGCCCTCCTCAGCTCCCTGCCTTAGAGTGGCTTCGGTCACCTGGGTTTTGTTAGTGGTAAGCAGGGAGGGTTTTGTGGGGGCGCTCTATGGCCTTGGCCTTGCTCGGGACCTTGGGGCTGTTCGGCCAGGCAGCCTGGGGAACAACAACAACAACAACAACAGTACAAAATCCATCCCAATAATATCTTCCCATTGATACATCTGGATTCGAACCTGGGATCATAGGATTACCAGTCCAGTGACATGACCACTCCACAACACCTTCCCTGTGTGTGTGTGTGTGTGTGTGTGTGTGTGTGTGTGTGTGTTTGTGTGTGTGTGTTGTGTGTGTGTGTGTTGTGTGTGTGTATAAATGCCTTTGCGTGGACGTGTGTGTTTCTTTATGGTGTGTATCGTCTAAAAATAACTGCGTGTCTTCCCAAGTTTTATTTGAGTATAATTTTAGACTGGCGACTTGTAAAGAGAGGATCATGCCTCAAACTTTTACTGATTCGTGCTAAGAAAATAATGTGAACGTGATTTTCTTCCGTAGACTTTTATTAAGTTTGAGTGTAATTTTTGCGTTGCTGTGAGATGTGGTTATAATTTTTAATTGTATATGCTATTAGAATCTTGAAGGTTTAGGCATGCGTGTAGATATATATATATATATATATATATATATATATATATATATATATATATATACAGTAAAATGAGGGTGTTTTTACAAAAACAAAATTTTGTTTTTTGTATAAACAGAACAATGTGTTTAAGAGTGTGTTACACTTATAAAACTGATTTAGGCGTTTATAAATGAAACACGTGTTATATTATAAACACCTTATGTTTTCTTGTAAACACTTGTAGTCGTTATAAAAGTAAAGATATTCATGATTTATGTTGTTTTAAAATGGACAATAACATCCACATGAAATCATAGTTTTAATATATCCACGAATTTTGCATCTAAGTATATTTTCTCGTTCACAATATGACAAAACAAGAAAGCGTTTACAAAAACACATGAAACTTCAGATTGTTTCATTTTTAAACACATGTTTTGATATAAACATAAATGTGTTAAATGCAACGCGCCAAAAACGTATAATGTTTCGCAAAACACCGTTATTGCGTTTTTATAAAAACAATTATTTGTACTGAATATATATATATATGTTTATGACTGTATGTTTGTGTGTGTGTGAGAGAGAGAGAGAGCGAGAGCGAAAAGAAATGCGAGCGATTTTATGTTGTATTTAGGAATGGCCGTGCGTGAGTGAGTGTATGTTTGTGTGTGTGTGTGTGCGTGCGTGCGTGCGTGCGTGCGTGCGTGCGTGCGTGCGTGCGTGCGTGCGTGCGTGCGTGTGATGCGAGGCGATATGGGGGAGAGGGAGGAAGAGGGGGGGGGGGGGGGACAGGTAACATAATCCCCTGGGTCAGTTTCTGCGGGCAAAAATCCAGACCCCGCGAAGAAAGGATTTTATCTGGGGGTGGTGGCTGTTGTGGCGGTGGAGAAGGTGGTGGGTTGTTGTTTAAGAATGGCTGCCTCCCTCTCTGTTTAATAGTGGTGGGTTGTTCTGTGGATTTTATATTAACGTTTCTTGCCTCTCATTTGTTTACACACACACACACACACACACACACACACACACACACACACACACACACACACACACACACACACATCTAATTTTTTTATATAATAATTTTTAACCTGTTTAGTAACAGACCAAAACAAGTAAATTCCCTTTTTGACATACTGTACGTTTCTGTTAGTATTGAACAGTTTGCTTGTAAAATAACTCTACAATAGGTGTGAATAAGAATTGTGAATGAAAACATCACAAAGATTGGAGGAGTATAATAAATAATATATAAGTGGGTGCCACTGTACAGATCAACATTTATGGGGAGTTTATTTTTTTGTTTATTTAGTTTCCTCCCTAGACCCCCATCAAGCTTTAAAAAGTACCCCCAAGACCCCCCTTCGAGATCAATTTGTGCGAATTGCCCCGGCTGAAGGCCGGTTCGTCCTAAATTGCAAGCTTGTTATAAAATAGCCAAACTAATGGGGCGAATATCTTAGAATCTCAAAACTAATGGGGCTAAACATGAGGAAGAAGGAGGACCAATAAAAACACCCCTTTAAGGATATATACAGTAGGCCTGTGCTTTAATATATATAGTAGAAGTGTAAAGAACACAAACGGTGACGGTGATGTGTAAGGGTAAATGACACCCAGAGATATGTATACAGTATATACTCTGTTCATTATAGGTAGGCAAAAAAAAAAAAAAAAAAAAAAAACACATATCTTCTCTAACTCAAAAAGGGCTTGAGCATAATTATGGGCTGTACATTTTCACACCTATTCCCTGGCTGACCCTTCCTAAACTGTAGAAATACTAGCTCGATTACTCTAGTCGTGTTTTGAGTTACAGAGGTTAGGGGTCAGGATTTCTGGCCTATCTATAATGAATAGGGTATAGTTAGATGAGAGTTATGGGTACAGTAAAGGTTGGGTGAATGGGTAGGCTGTGGAAGATTTATGGCCCATCCCTTCACTTATATAGGGCACCAGAGAGAGAGAGAGAGTATTTAAGGGGAGATTATTTGTTGTACTTATTTTTCATTTTGTATATTAATATTGTCTTCCATCAAGCTTTAAAGCATGCCTTCAAGCCCCCCCCAACCCCCATTCAAGATATTTTGTTTGTATTTTTCGCTGGAAACATGCCCCGGCTTATGGCCGGTTCCTCCCAAATTGCAGTCTTAATATAGGTAGCCTTAATCTACTCTGAGTGTGGGCGAAAATACACGTGGACGAAAATACCGCATGCCATAAGAAAGAAGGGTAGGGCTACTTAAATGTCTCCCTCTCACCTGACTCCTTCCTGCCCTCCTCTCCCTCGAATACCACCTGTCATCTCTCTCTCTCTCTCTCTCTCTCTCTCTCTCTCTCTCTCTCTCTCTTGTAATCACTCCTAATTCAATCCTGGTGCCCTTATTACCAAAAAGATATAAACAAGCTAGAACGAGTTCAACGTAGAGTTACCAAAATTATACAAGCGGCTCGCTTGGTGTAGTGACTAGCGTCTCGGACTTCCACCCAGAAGGCCCGGGTTCGCGCCCACGCTCGGCGCATTAAAGATTTTTCACAAGCACTGAGTCGTTACCATCCCTCATGAGCAAAGGGATGGGGTAGTAGTACAGGACCCCAATGGAAATACGCCTAATCGGCCTTATTGAGCTATCCTAAAGCAGGCGTCACACCATGCCGATTTGAGCCACGACTGACCACGACCTTGAGTCGTGGTCAGGAGTGCCGACCTTCGGCGGAGAGCTTAAGGATATGGGGGGGTGAGTTTTGGACGGGACGCAGTATGGATGGCCACGCCGCTTGACGGCGACCTGACGGGGTAGACCGGCGCCCATGCCGGACTGAATGTGAGTTTTAGGTCGCCGCTGGAGTGCCGATCTGCGGCGTAGTGCGTCGACAACGACCCGACGAACGGCGTCGACAGGAGTTAGGGCGGCGTCAATATTCATTACTGTGCCGATGAGCGCCGACCCCTTCAGTATGGACGGTGACCCCGGCCCGCATGACCCCGAACGACGGCGACCGAACTCAAGGTGTGGTATATAAAAGGTACACCAAAGGGCAGGCCTCATCAGTATACCTTCAGCCACCGTAACGGTTGCACGCAGCCATGTTCACCACAGTCCCCAGGAACCCGATACGACATCTACGCTTACTCCAGGTTCAGTTAAATCTGGAAAATGACTACCTACTGACAAATATAGCCATCTGCAAGCTGCTGTTGAGGAAAAGAAGGAGGGAGAATAGAACCCCTCGCATGTGGTTCCGGAACTGGCTTCTCCATAGGAAAACCTTTGGTATTTATGAGCAGCTAATGAAGGAACTCGCCCAGGAGGATGGGCCAGCCTACAGAAACTACCTGCGGATGGATGTTGCAGTCTTCCGGGAGGTACTAGGACGTGTGGCGCACCGCATTGACAAGAACGATACTTTTTACCGGAAGGCACTCGACCCTGGCCTACGATTAGCCATAACACTGCGGTTCCTGGCAACCGGTGACAGCTATATGAGCCTGAAATTGTCATTATTAGTATTGATATGTACTATTATAAACATATATATATATATATATATTATATGGCTTGTTTCATTCATCCACTGCATGAATAATGTATGCATAAAAAAATGATTTACGTTATATATACATATATATATATAACATATTCAATAACTAAATAAAGTAATACAATAATGAAATAAAGAAAGTCATCAATCAAAAAATACATACATATATAATAAATAAAGTATAAATAATGACTAAATACCTTATATAAATCAATATAGCAATATTAACCTAAGTACATGAATAAATTAATTACAAAATATATATATAAAGATATTAAATTAATAAGTAAATCAATACAATAATGAAATCACGAAAGGAATAACAAACGGCAGATACCACAACCAGGTCAGGTCAGAAACCTGTGGTATGCACAATGAGTCTCCACAAACATAATTAATTTGTCCACACGTGGCTGGTCAGTGTCAAACACTTTTAAATAATCGAGACATGCAAAACTAATTAAAACAAAATTTACCTGGCTATTCTGACGACCGCTCTGCCGCACGATGTGGTCCTTGAGAAAGCCAAACGTGGCGATAATCCACTTATCCACTTATCATTTATGGTGCCGTGTGCCGCCGCACTGACGCCTACCGTTTCCCGTCAAGCGTCGTCAATCGCCGTCAAGCACCGCCAAGCGCCGTCACACGCCATCAGCCTCCAGTCCCCTTCCCGTCCCATTTTTATGACCTCACTCCACGCCGACTTGATTTCAAATTTTTCGCTTGTAGAACTTTTGAGGGGGTATGTGAAGACCAATCCCGACCTGTTTGTTAGGTTGGCGACGGCCCATGATGCGCGGCGACGTAGACAAACACTGTCCACGACCCTTAGGTCGTGGACAGTCTTGGCCTAAAATCGGCTAGGTGTGACGGGTGCTTTAGCTAGCTTAGCATGCGCTAGCTTTAAGAACTATTATTATTATTATTATTATACCTAGCCTAAAGAACAAACCATACGAAGAGCGTCTTAGAGAATTAAATCTATTTCCTTTAACCCAGCGCAGATTAAGAGGTGACTTAATTCAAGTGTTCAAAATCATCAAAGGCATCGACAATATGAACTGTAGTAAGTACCTCACTAGCGACCAATCTAATTACACGCGGGGAAACGGTTGCAAAATTATTGGTAAATCTTTTAACTCACACGAATCTAAGAATTTCTTCTTCAATCGAGTTGTCAACTTGTGGAATGGGATTCCCCGAAACGTTATAGACTGCATCACCGTTGATTCATTTAAACTCCGCCTAGACAAATATCTCGCATCAAACCCGCGACTGACTGCGTTTGTAAATGAATAACTTTATTTTATCCCCCCCTCAGTTACTAACCCATCTGTCCTCTACTAACTTCCTAATCCTGCCACGGACATTAGTTCCAGGGCAGTAATTCCCTTTCCAATGTTCCCTTACCCACTCTAAACCACTGTTTGGACACTTGATCCTCAGTGTTTTGGAGGACAAGCAACCTAGAAGGGTCACTAGATCTGTTGTTGCTTGATTTCCTTTGTACTCCTTTGTACTCCTTTGTACTGTCGAATGTTATCTTATCCACCATCCCCCTTTATTTATCCTGTAGTGTTCAATCTCATGCGCTTCAGTTTAGTAAAGGCTATAGCTTCTGTTGCTGACACATTAAACATGTCTATTAATATATGCAGTAATTCATTTGCACATTTATATATATATACTGTATATATATTAGCATAGTCACAACACGTTATAGGCCTATATTCTCAGGCGCTATGTATTTTTCATTTGTTCATATATCTGTTAAACGAATAATATTTGTATTTATGTTTGCGTTTGTACAAACTGTACTTCCCCACAGTTTGTACAAACTGTACTTCCCCACAGTTTGTCGGTAAAGTTCTTGTATGGGCAATGACATCATCATCCCCATCTTTCCCCTACACACAGTTCTCACACTCACACACCAAAAAACCTTACCCTCCCTGCAGTATTTCCGTTTCCTGTGTGGCGTCTCTCATCTTCAGGCGGTGTACAGATTCTCACCCGGGGAACTGATCGTATACCGGTACCGTACCCTTGAAGCTAAAGCACATCGTATAGGCTAGTGGTTGACAGAATATATTACAACAATACACATGTAAAAAGTGCCAGACGAGCCCATCTTCGCAGGGTAGCATGCTGCACAAATTCACCACCCAGAACGAGGGGCGGCGCGCTCCTCGGTGCCAATAGAAGCGTGGCGAACTCATCAATAAGGTTTAATGAGGTAAATGATGAGTATGGTCACACCAAGTTTCTGATTTCCGTTTTCGTATGTACTAAAGTTACATAAAATCGTCTAGTGTTAGACAAAATGTACTAGTTACATTATCATCATCACCATCATCACCATCATCACCCCAGCATCTTCTTGCCCAGCGTTCCCATCCCCCCCCCCCCCACCCCCCAAAAAATAAAAAAATAAAAAAATAATTTCACTATTTCCGTTTCCTGTGTAGCGTGTCTCCTCGGGGTGATGTACAGGTTGAGGCCCGTGGGGATAAGGACGCATAGTGACCCTTTATTCTGGCTATTGTTAGACGGTTTTATTCAGTTTAGGAAGAACTGGTTGGAGCTAAAGAGTTAATGAGATCGTTTTTACCCCTTTGATTCATAGAGACCCTTTCTAAATTGCATAAACTCATGTAATGGCAATCATATTTAAGTGTAATCGCGCATCCTCAAATACCGTTGTTGAAACCAATAATGTACCAAAACATTTGTAAATATATCTCGAAGGGAGGTCTAGACTCTAGAGGGTGTTTTGCTAAGCTTGATAAATGTGTAGTGAGCAAACTTTAAAAAAAAAAAAAAATCAAGAGAGGTCAAAGTTCCAAGTCTCCCCGCGCGCCTCCCCCCCCCCCCCCCCCCCCCCTCTACATTGAATTTATGCATGAGAATCCCGCAGTGAAGGTGATGGGGGGGTGGGGGGGGGGGCTATAGTAGATGTGTAAGGGGGTGGGGGAGGGGAGGGGGGGTTGACTGACTGCCGGGGTAACAAATGGTCGACCCTCACATCTCAATCATCACTCACCCGCAGGAACAGGTCCGAGGGCAAGATGGCAAGATTTGTAAGAGTGGCAATATGAGTTTCCAGAATATTCAGAGTTTTGTATTCTCTTTTCACCTTTTTCTTGTTATTTGTTATATTTATTTGTATTTATTTATTTGTCTATCTATCTATCTATATGCTCAGGCCCAATCCCCATTTTGGGGGTAGCCGACTCAAGACAGAGCAAGAACAGGGAAAACACAAAAACAACATAAAACAAAAAATAAACACAGATAAAAAACACAAACTCACACACATCCAGGTCACCCAGGAGAAGATCCAGAGACCAGGGTTACCAAGGTCGCTCCAGCACTCCCCCGGCCCCTGACCATCCGGAGAGGTTCCGATCTCGGCAGGCAGACATGCAGCGGAGCCAAAGCCACAAGCTCTCCCACCACACTTCCAGGCACACCCTTCATATTAATCGTCTCCCCAGGCCAGGCACCTGATGGACTATTATCTAGTCGTACTTGCGCCCGACCCCTTACTCAAAATGACCACGTGTTCACTCAACTATTCACAAGCATTCTCCATTCACTCCTGTCCACCACCACTTCCCCTGCCTGATCTATAGTCATTCCTCTATCATCCAAAGCCTTTCTTACACAGTCTCTCCATCTCAATGGGGGTCTTCCTGCCCTTCTATCTCCCCTTGTACCTGACTCACATATTCTCTATGTAAGCCTTTCATCTCCCATTCGTTCAACATGACCATACCAGCTCAGCACCCTTCTGTCCACTCTGGCTGACAAATGTTCCTGCTGCCCCACTCTCCTACGTATCTCTTCATTCCTCAATCTGTCTCTACGAGTAACTCCACACATACTCCTCAAGCAGCTCATCTCCATCACATCCAGCCCTCTTTTCTCCTTTTTCTTCAGAGCCCATGTCTCAGCCCTATACATCACTGTTGGCACAACAATTCCTTGTATTTATTTGTTTTCTTTAATTTTATAGGGGGGGAGGGGGGCCTGACAGCAGAGTGTGGTAGATAGATTTAGTTTAGATGACACTGTTTCACTTCTAAATCATAACTCGATTACTCGGGAGATCTGACGAGAGAGGGAGGAGTCATTAATCCCTATGTATATTGTCTGTTTTGTTGGTGTACAGGAAGATTAAGTGTTAAGACAAACGCATATTGTCTACGGTAAAATCGATCTCTTCGCTAGGATAGGTCTTTCCTGAGTTCAAGAAAAATATATTATAGTCGGTTCACTATAACTAGGCCAAACATTTTAACGCTAACCTCGTGTAACTCCAGAAGGGCTAGAGGAAATGGGCTGTAAATTGCCACAACTATTCCCTGGCTGACTATTCTCAAATGATATAATTGTCAGCTCGATTACTCTAGTAGTTATTTTAGATATTTGTTCTTCCTCTTGTTCAGACCTTATTAGTTTTGACATTTTAAGGGGGGATGGTTCACTTTTTGGGCGATTTTTTCATGTATTCATTATTTTTCTAGTTTCCTCCCTAGACCTCCATCAAATTAAAAACAAATCCATTAGATCCCCCTTCTAGATTAATTTGTACATTTTTCGGTAGAAAAATGTCCCGGCCCAAGGCCGGTTCTTCCAACATTACAGGCTCACTATCGTTCGCCAGGGAAAAAATCGACACCTAAATAGCACGAAAGGTCTAAATGAAATGGGGCGAAAGGTCTTAAAATCGACTAACTAATGGGGCAAACATCTTAGCATCTGAAAGCTAATGGGGCTAAACATGAGGGAGAAAGTGGTCCAGAAAACCGGCCCATGTCTCCCTAAGACGGTAATGGTCCGGATTTTGTGCTTACCTATAATAAACAGGGTTATGCCATTTTCTTATCTACTCAAAAATATTCACATGGTCTTTCAAATATGTCGGGAGATGTTTTGTTGTAAGGGAGGTGAGAGGTGTTGAGAAGCATGTCTAGTGTAAACAAACCAAAACTGTCTAGCCATCAGCTGTTTGGGGTATATGTTTATTTGGCAACAGTTAGCATCGTGGCCTGTGTATATATTGGTTAGTATAGAGATCTGTTGACGTTATTGTTGATGCTATTATTGTTGGTGTTTATTTGGCAACAGTTAGCATCGTGGCCTGTGTATATATTGGTTAGTATAGAGATCTGTTGACGTTATTGTTGATGCTATTATTGTTGGTGTTTTATATCTACCCTAAAATACCCACGTACAGTCGTGGCTATGAGTACTTGAACAATCCACTAATGATAAAAAACAAGACGATGAGCATGACGCATTTTAACAGTGTATTCTGGCTATCATCAGACGATTGTATTCAGTTTGGGAAGGCACTGTGGGAGTCAGAGGGATGACTGAGATAGCTTATACCCCTTTGTCTGCTAGAGGGTCTTCCAAAACTGAATAACATCGCCTAATGATAGTCAGGATAAATGTTAAAACGCGTCATAATCCTCAAGGGGTTAACTAGTGAATTCCAGCCATGTGCTATGTGTGGCATCCGCAGTGTGTCAAAATAGTTGTCAGTGTATCATAATTGTACTTCCAAAAGTTATCCATAAATTCCTGATCACGTCACTACAATATTCATGGATCATCCGAATATGCTGTGAAGTGTTTGTGTTGTAAGCGAGGTGAGAGGTCTTGGAGAAGCGTCTGTGGTGTAAACAAAACAAAACTGTCTAGTCATTAGCTGTTTGAGCCATATGTTTATTTGGGCAACAGTTAGTATTTTGGCATTTGAATATTTTAGTCTAGTGACCTGTTGTTACTGCCGTAGTGTGTATGTTACTGATAATATTAGTATGTTTGTTGTTGTCATCATCATTATATTCATATTCAGATACTGTATACTTAATCTGGAGCCAGGAATGTTATCGTATGTAAGATGATAATGATGATAATAGTGACATTTAATGTAGTGTACTGGTGGTGGTGATAGTTATGATATTGATACTATAAGGAGTGATAGTAATGCTGCTATAGTCTGTTCATTATAGGTTGGGCAGATATCGTAACCTCTAACCTCTCATAACTCAAAAAGGACTAGAGTAATTGAGCTAATATTTCTACCAAATAAGAAGACTTGGATAGGGAATAGGTGTGGAAATTGACCGTTCATTTGCTCTAGCCCTTTTTGAGTTACAGAGGTTAGAGGTTACGACTTCTGCCCAACCTAGAATGAATATAGTAAATAGATTACGCTTTGTTACTATTAGTTTGTACTGTATTATATGAAGTGAGCTATGTAAATACATGGAATGTACTTAATCAAATATAATTGTCTTGGTGGTGTACTGGTTTGAGCGTGTAAATTATGTATGACATGTCCTAGGTTCGAATTCTGGGAGAATCACATGCTTTCATTAATTTCATTTGGTGGTTATTGGTGTTAAGAACGATGTTAAACAGATATGATGAACGCTCTTTAAGGGGGGTGACCTACGTTTTGTTATTTCTCTCCTTTTCTCTCTTTCCCTGGCTTGTATCCATTCGGCCCCATTCAGCCAACTATTTTAAGACGTTTATCCCCATCTAGGTGTCGATTTCTTCCTGGCGAGCGATAGCGAGCCAGCATTATATGAAGAAATCCGGCTTCGCCGGAGAAATTTTTCTACGAAAAATTTACAAATTTAGCCTGCTGTCAAACAAAAATAAAAAATATGCTGGCTCGCTACCGCTCACCAGTAAAAAAATTACACCTGGATGGGGATAAACGTCTTAAAACAGTAGGCTGAATGGGGCCAAATGGGTACAAGGCAGAGAAAGATAGAAAAGGACAGAACAAAAACAGGTCACCCCCCTTAAGTATGCATTAGTAGTTCGTAAAAACATCTATCGCGAATTATCAGAACTGTTAATGTGTCAAAGTGAGGTAAGGTATGGTAGTTCATGGTTTAAATGATTCTAGGCTTAGCGAAAAAATAAGTATAGATTGTGCCATGTGTGGTTCCCTAAGCCAATACAGATCCTCGTAGTACTATGTCCATTATGTCCTTACATTTAGTTGGTTTCCGTAATCTGATCAAATATATGGGATCCCATTAAGGGGGGGGGGGGGGGGGTTCACTTTGTGGTCGATATTTTAATTTTTTCATTGTTTCTAGTTTCCTCCCTAGACCTCCATCAAACTTAAAAACACATCCATTAGATCTCCCTTGTAGATTAATTTGTACATTTTTCGGTAGAAAAAATTTCCGGCCGAAGGCCGGTTCTTCAAAAATTACAGGCTCACTATCGTTCGCCAGGGAAAAATATCGACACCTAAATAGCACGAAAGGTCTTAATATTGACAAAGAAATGGGGCAAAAGGTCTTAAAATCGACACTCTAATGGGGCAAACATTTTAAAATCTGAAAACTAATTGGTCTAAACATAAGGGAAAAGAGGGCCCAGAAAAGCGACCCATCTCCCCTTAATTTAATCGACTGTGTACACTTATGCTTATCATGCCTGTACAATCCATCAGTGGTAAAATATGTTGGTGTGGATCCAGCCCATATATCTGATTTATAGCAGCATCTGTGTACATGAAGAGGAGGGCCATGTGGGGTGTGGGGGAGGGAGGGGAAAGGGAGAGGATTTTTTTTTTTTTTTTCTGTGTGTGTGTGTGTGTGTTGATTTGGTATGTTCGGTTTATTTTTAGCTGGCGGTAAATTTCCATGTCTCGTCTTGATTACTCAGTTATTACGGAGATTGTGGATCGACATATGATGTTAATTATATGATACAGATACAAAGTACTATCATATTTTTCAAGTCAGTTTCGAAAAGTCAGCTGCTAAGAAATCCAATTTACTCTACGCTGAATACAAAACAGACTACAGTTATTATTGGTGACTCGGTTAGTTTTGGCTGTAAGTCATATTTTAGGATATACTGTACCGGTATATAGTTTGATTGTCTTATATGATCTACTGGTATATAGTTTGATTGTCTTATATGATGTACCGGTATATAGTTTGATTGTCTTATATGATGTACTGGTATATAGTTTGATTGTCTTATATGATGTACTGGTATATAGTTTGATTGTCTTATATGATGTACCGGTATATAGTTTGATTGTCTTATATGATGTACTGGTATATAGTTTGATTGTCTTATATGATGTACTGGTATATAGTTTGATTGTCTTATATGATGTACTGGTATATAGTTTGATTGTCTTATATGATGTACCGGTATATAGTTTGATTGTCTTATATGATGTACTGGTATATAGTTTGATTGTCTTATATGATGTACTGGTATATAGTTTGATTGTCTTATATGATGTACCGGTATATAGTTTGATTGTCTTATATGATGTACCGGTATATAGTTTGATTGTCTTATATGATGTACTGGTATATAGTTTGATTGTCTTATATGATGTACTGGTATATAGTTTGATTGTCTTATATGATCTACTGGTATATAGTTTGATTGTCTTATATGATGTACTGGTATATAGTTTGATTGTCTTATATGATCTACTGGTATATAGTTTGATTGTCTTATATGATGTACCGGTATATAGTTTGATTGTCTTATATGATGTACTGGTATATAGTTTGATTGTCTTATATGATGTACCGGTATATAGTTTGATTGTCTTATATGATGTACTGGTATATAGTTTGATTGTCTTATATGATGTACTGGTATATAGTTTGATTGTCTTATATGATGTACTGGTATATAGTTTGATTGTCTTATATGATGTACCGGTATATAGTTTGATTGTCTTATATGATGTACTGGTATATAGTTTGATTGTCTTATATGATGTACTGGTATATAGTTTGATTGTCTTATATGATGTACTGGTATATAGTTTGATTGTCTTATATGATGTACTGGTATATAGTTTGATTGTCTTATATGATGTACCGGTATATAGTTTGATTGTCTTATATGATGTACTGGTATATAGTTTGATTGTCTTATATGATGTACCGGTATATAGTTTTATTGTCTTATATGATGTACTGGTATATAGTTTGATTTTCTTATATGATTTACACAAACAAACTCGATCAGTTTTCTTACGTTTTAAAAACATCGACGGAAAACGCATGTATATGATCATTTACCAATAATGATTATTGCGAAGGAATTGATACTGACGTTTGTGACCATCAGCTATTCCCTGTTCAAAATAAGTAGGCCAAAACTCTTGAAAATTAACCTCTATAACTCACAAACGAGTAGGCCTAGAGTGATCGAGCCAATATTTTTACCATTTGGGAAGGGTCGACCAGGGAATAGGTGTGGAAATATACACCCAATTTGCTGTAACCCTATTTGAGTTACAGAGGCTAGGGTTCACGCTTTCTGAACTACCTATTTGGAATAGGGTGTAGTAATGGTAATACAATGAGCATCATGGGAGGTGTATAAATAAAGATCTAGGCAGTGACTCACACCTCCTGGAATGAAGGTTAGTGGGTGTCTGCTTAATATGGGGCCATGGGGAGAGAGAGACTTACTATATGGAAGGATGACAGATGGGTAGGGTCGTGTGTGTGTGTGTGAGAGAGAGAGATAGAGAGAGAATGGTATATAATAAGGATAACATTATAATATTATATAGACCCACTATGAAGGTAAGTTGGGGTGCCTACTTAATATGGGGCTAGGTGTAGGAGAGAGACTTACTATATGGAAGGATGACAGATGGGTAGGTGTGTGTTTGTGTGTGAGGGAGAGATAGAGAGAGAGAGAGAGTCCCCAATCAAATAAGGACTAAGCATCGAGGAAAATAAGGATCGGAAGAAGAATGATGTTTCGCCGGATGAATACGAATATGGCGTGTATCTATTTGTCTGTCTCACACACACACACACACACACACACACACACACACATTCAATTACTGTACACACAATTTACAGACACCTACATTTCACAAGCACACACCCAAAATCCATGCGCATACATTCATTAAAAACACACATTCACACTCAAGTATCCACACACAAACACGCTTACACACTATTCACGCAAAACACACACACACACATACACACACACACACACACACATACACGTAATAAACCCCCTATCTATTAAAATCTCCTTACATACACTTGGTTCCCTCTTAACACACGTTCTGAGTCCCACAGAGACCCTACAAATGCCAAACCAGCCATAGAACACCTTTAGGAACTAGTTTTATAGTTCACCACCCTACTGTACTTATTAAGAGGGGGGGGGGTTCTAGATCCTATTTTCTTTCATGTTTAGCTCCATTAGTTAGAGATTTATGAAATTCGACCCATTAGTTTGCCGATTTCAATACCTTTCGTGTCATTTAGGTTATGATTTTTACCTCCTGATGAGCGATAGCAAGCCTGCAATTTAGGGGGAACTGGCCTTCGGCCAGGCGGCCCCCGCCTTATACCGAAAATACAGAAATTTATCTTGTGGGTATTTTTTTAAGCTTGATGGAGATCTAGGGAGGAAACTAAGCTAAATAAATAAATACATAAACAAATAAATAGAAATCTCCCCTTATATAAGTCCAATAAGCCACAAGGTTTAATAATCTGATTGCTCTATTTTGAATGTTTTATATATCTATCTCGTCGTAACCTCTTCCCATCCACTCCACACTGACTCAATCTATTCGCTATAATTTGATCAAACATCTTGGCCTCTAACCTCAAAAGAAACTGGAGATATCCAACTCATATTACTACCTTTTGGGAAGAGTCAACCTGTAAATCAGTGTGGAAATGTAAGGCCCATATGCCCTAGGAGGTAAATGGTCAAGATTTGCAGCCTAAATAATATGATGATTGGATGAATAGGCTATAGTAATACTGGTGGTCAAACTGAGAACGCACATGCCTTGTAAATATAAAGCCGGTGTCACACAAGCGCCTTTTCTGGCATTTTTCAATGAGCAGGTTTTTTCTCGTAATATTTTGAGGCTCTTTCACATTGGAATCGGGAACTAGACTGAAGGTAGATTATGTTAGGTTGTTGATTTCCGATGAAACTTGATTTTGATGAGGCTAGACTACAATTGCCCGTAAAAATTGACGGAAAAATAGCTCGTGTGACACTGGCTTAACTGTTGGTCACTGAAGAATTCCCTAACAAGGTAAACACGCCAAAGTGCCTATGGTTTATGGTCTAAAACTGAGCAAGTACAGTCACTCATAAACATTCTTGGACCTCGCCTATTTCAAATTATGGACGTATCTCTCTGGAAAGGAATTTATGACTATAATTTGTTATACAGCAACTACAAAACTATAAAACATATGTTAAAGCAAGTTCCATCCATTGCACACAGAAAAACAAGGGGGGGGGGGGGGGGCGCTCCATGATTGTTTTAGAAGCGACTGTACAACGAAGAGAGAGAGTGAGTGCGTGAATGAGTGAGAGAGAGAGAGAGAGAGATAGATAGAGAAAGAGAGAGAGTAGGATTCCTGGGCTGCTCTGGTACGGTGGGTCATATGCCTCACGGGGCCTTATGGTCAGGTCTCTCACTATACTCGGATCACACCAGGCAGAAAGTTGTTGAAGGTTTGGGGGAATATTTACAGGGGTTGAGTAGAAACGAGGCATACAATAGGTGGAACAGATGACAGTGGTAGTACTAGTAGTGGACAGTGGTATGGTTTTATTGTGGTCAAATTAGATCTGCCACTACATAGAGATTAGTCAAGGGAGAAAGTGATGCTTCTGGGGAACATTTTCAGGAGTCGGGTAGGAACAAGGTATTGAGCAGGTACACCAGAAGATAGTGGTAGTAGTGGACTGTGGTGTAGTTTACTTATAGTCACCTCATATCGTCCACTACACTTAGATCACACAAGAAAGTGATAAAGAAGAAATGGCGAAATTGGAGGGGAGCCAGACGATAGCAAATGAGAGAACGAATTACCCTTTTTATGCGATTTTTTTTTTCTTTCAAACTTATCTTTACCTTTCGCTTCCTGTATAGCCAAGCCTTTCGTTTCCATATCGCCTTGTACGAGTTCAAAGATTCAAAGATTTGTTTAGGAATTGATAAATGATCGTTGTACCGTCCTATCTTCTTCTTATAACCAGTTTATGTCATTTCACCCAATACAATTCCACATAAACTCCTTTTTTAGGCCTAGTTTTTAAAGGTCCGTCTCTTTTAAACCCCCTCGAATCCAATTTAAGGGGGGTGACCTGCGATTTGTTATTTCTCTCCTTTTCTCTCTTTCTCTGGCTTGTATCCATTCGGCCCCATTCAACCAACTATTTTAAGACGTTTATCCCCATCTTGGTGTCGATTTCTTCCTGGCGAGCGATAGCGAGCCAGCATTATATGAAGAAATCCGGCTTCGCCGGAGACATTTTTCTATCGAAAAATGTACATATTTAGCCTGCTGTCAAACAAAAATAAAAAATATGCTGGCTCGCTACCGCTCACCAGTAAACAATTGACACCTGGATGGGGATAAACGTCTTAAAACAGTAGGCTGAATGGGGCCAAATGGGTACAAGGCAGAGAAAGATAGAAAAGGACAGAACAAAAACAGGTCAGCCCCCTTAACAGCGCCATATCTTAGCCTTTGCCTCCCGAATATTCTAAAGGAAGACTTTCGCCATATATTTTATAGACTTATTATCTTTCTCTTGGATAAACATTGCTGACCATTTTGCTGACTTTAATTATGGCGTTAGCTCCTACAAAACAAATCCTATCTATCTATTAATCTATTTATCTATTTATCTATCTATCTATCTATCTATCTATATATCTATCTATCTATCTACTCTGGCACATACCCCATTTTGTTTGTATAATATTACATTATTTTAATTGCATATGGTATGTATCTGACCTTGCCTATATTTGACCATTAGTAAATAATTATAATTCCGATTTTCTATGGACCACCCAAATTAAGACAATGCAGGTTTCGAAGTTCGTGTTCGTAATTACTGTACCGGTAACGAAAGTGTGTGTGTGTAATAATAATAATAATAATAAACGGTTTATTAAAGAATGGCAGCCTCATGAGCTGAAAATACACATTTTACAATTAGTGGATGAACATGAGATGTACAGATATGAAAATGGTAAGCTCAGTTTACAATGGGTGAGTATAATATACTTTACATTAAAACAAGATATTAATACAATAATTATGCTAGTGCAAAATACAAATTATCATAAATTAACCATGAGAGTAAGTGATTTACAGTGCATATACAGTACACATTTATTTTACTCATATATATACAGAACATACATACAGTATATACGCATACGTACACACATAAATACGCATATATATACATACATATATAAGAACATAAGAACATGCAGTAAGTGTGCACATGCACGTATACATAAACGCTCACGTATGCAAACAAACATACATACATACAAAAACTGTTCTGGTAGAGTTAGGTGAGGCTAATAATGGGAGTTAAATCCTTGGGAGAGATTAAATTAGGGAATTGGAAAAAGGTTAATGGGGCAACGGACTGTAGGTCAGGTAATGCCAATTAGAATGGAATGTCAAACGTCGGAAGAGATCAAATGAGGAGTTTGAAAAGGGTTAAGGCGAAATGGCCTACAGGTAGGGTCAGGTAAAGCCTACTACAATGGGAGGTAATCCTCGGTAGAGAACAAAAGAAGAGTGTGTGTGTGGGGGGGGGGGGGGGGGGGATTGGTTTGTGTGTGTAAGTTATTTGTGTATATGACTCTGTGTGTGTGTGTGGTTTTTTTTTCTATGTGATTGAGGGAGGCAAAAGGCAGAACTGCCTAATAGCGAGTGCCTCCCCCATAGTTGAAAGAGTGACAGGGCCAAAATCAAGGGACGTTCGAGCCAAAATGCCTGGACACACTGAGTTTGAAGCAATTTAAGTCATAGGAAGAGGGAAAGACTGATTCTGGGAGAGAGTTCCAGAGCTCAGCTGTTCAGTAGAAGAAAGTTTGAGAGTAACGTTTCACTCTTGGGTTGGAGAGTTGCAGAGAGTAGGGGTGGGATTGAGTTGCAAGACGGGTACCACGTGTCCTACGTAAAGGAGGTGGTATACACTGGGAAAGCTCTGAGGAACACTGATTATTATAGTAGCGATAGAATAGCGAGAGAGATGCAACATTGCGGCGGAGAGAGAGATATTGCAGAGAATTGGTGAGTGGACGGGGGTTAATGATACGAAAGGCCTTCCTTTCAACTTTGTCTAGGAGAGCGGTGTGAGAGGAACCTCCCCACACATGTGAACAATACTCAATACAAGGACGCACTATGTCCCTGTATAGAGCAAGAAGCTGTGCAGGGGAAAAGAACCCCCTAAGGCGGTTGAGCACACTCAGCTTCTGGGAGGCTGCCTTAGCAAGACTGGTAATATGGTCCTTCCAACTGAGAGCAGAAGAAAAGGAGACACCAAGTATATTGAGAGAAGATGAAGGATTGATTTTTGTATTGTTGAAGAATAAGGGATAGTCCGCTGGGAGTTCCTTACGGGTAGATAGATGGAGAAATTGGGTTTTGGAAGCATTAAAGGTAACAAGGTTTTCTCTGCCCCAATTGGAGATAGTATTTAGATCATAATTTAAGAGTTCTATGGCTTCATTACGTTTGTCGTTGAGGGATTGCTGGCTGGGGCGTTCTGAAAAACTAATGGAGTAGTGTAAGGTTGAGTCGTCTGCGTATGAATGGATGGGAATTGAGGTACAGTTGAGGAGATCATTTATAAAAATTAGAAAAAGAATAGGAGATAGGACAGAGCCGGAGTTTATAGGGTGAGGAAGTGAACAATGGCCGTCCACAACCGCGGCTATGGAACGGCCGGAAAGGAAATTAGAGACAAAGGCACAGATGGAGGGATAGAAGCCGAAGGAGGGTAGTTTAGAAATTAAAGATTTGTGCCAGACTCTATCGAAGGCTTTTGATATGTCTAGTGCAATAGAAAAAGTCTATCCGAAGTCCCGAAAGGAGGATGACCAAGAGTTAGTAAGATATGAAAGAAGATCACCAGTAGAGCGACCCTTAAGGAAGCCATACTGGCGATCTGAGAGCAGATTATGAGAAGAGAAAATTAATGCTTAAGAAATTTGGAAGCAAGAATAGTTTCAAAAACTTTAGAAAGACAAGAGATGTGTATGTGTGTATGACTGAGTGTGGTGATCGGTGTGTGTGTGTGTAAGGTATTTGTGTAAATGACTGTGTGTGTGTGTGTGTGTATGACTGAGTGTGGTGATCGGTGTGTGTGTGTAAGGTATTTGTGTAAATGACTGTGTGTGTGTATAACTGAGTGTGGTGATCGGTGTGTGTGTAAGGTATTTGTGTAAATGACTGTGTGTATGTGTGTATGACTGAGTGTGGTGTTCGGTGTGTGTGTAAGGTATTTGTGTAAATGACTGTGTGTGTGTGTGTGTATGACTGAGTGGTGATCGGTGTGTGTGTAAGGTATTTGTGTAAATGACTGTGTGTGTGTGTATGACTGAGTGTGGTGATCGGTGTGTGTGTAAGGTATTTGTGTAAATGACTGTGTGTGTGTGTGTGTGTATGACTGAGTGTGGTGATCGGTGTGTGTGTGTAAGGTATTTGTGTAAATGACTGTGTGTGTGTGTGTGTGTGTGTGTGTGACAGTGTGGTGATCGGTGTGTGTGTAAGGTATTTGTGTAAATGACTGTGTGTGTGTGTGTGTGTGTATGACTGAGTGTGGTGATCGGTGTGTGTGTAAGGTATTTGTGTATGACTGTGTGTGTGTGTGTGTATGACTGAGTGTGGTGATCGGTGTGTGTGTAAGGTATTTGTGTAAATGACTGTGTGTGTGTGTGTGTGTGTGTGTGTATGACTGAGTGTGGTGATCGGTGTGTGTGTGTAAGGTATTTGTGTATGACTGTGTGTGTGTGTGTGTGTGTGTGACTGAGCACGGTGATCGGTGGCCATATATCAACTTTTATTGATTCAGGTGTCAAGACGATCGTTAAAGGGAGCTTAGGCCACACTTTACACCGGTCTCTCAAATTAGGGAGAACTGGCCATCTCTATATTTTTCTGGCTTTCATTTACGAGTAAGGTGTGAGGGTTGAACCTATTAATAAGTTGGTCTTTTTCCACCTGTCTTTCTATTGTAAGTGTTTTTTGTTACCCCCTTTTCCCTCATGTTTAGCCATTAGTTGTTTTAGATTTTAAGATATTCGCCCCATTAGTGTGGCGATTTTAAGACATGCACACCATTAGTGTGGCGATTTTAAGACATGCACACCATTAGTGTGGTGATTTTAAGACATGCACACCATTAGTGTGGTGATTTTAAGACATGCACACCATTAGTGTGGCGATTTTAAGACATGCACACCATTAGTGTGGCGATTTTAAGACATGCACACCATTAGTGTGGCGATTTTAAGACATGCACACCATTAGTGTGGTGATTTTAAGACATGCACACCATTATTGTGGTGATTTTAAGACATGCACACCATTAGTGTGGCGATTTTAAGACATGCACACCATTAGGGTGGCGATTTTAAGACATGCACACCATTAGGGTGGCGATTTTAAGACATGCACACCATTAGTGTGGTGATTTTAAGACATGCACACCATTAGGGTGGCGATTTTAAGACATGCACACCATTAGTGTGGCGATTTTAAGACATGCACACCATTAGTGTGGTGATTTTAAGACATGCACACCATTAGTGTGGTGATTTTAAGACATGCACACCATTAGTGTGGCGATTTTAAGACATGCACACCATTAGGGTGGCGATTTTAAGACATGCACACCATTAGTGTGGTGATTTTAAGACATGCACACCATTAGGGTGGCGATTTTAAGACATGCACACCATTAGTGTGGCGATTTTAAGACATGCACACCATTAGTGTGGCGATTTTATGACCTTCCGTGTCATTTAGGTGTCGATTTTTCTCCTGGCGAGCGATAGCGAGCCTGCAATTTAGGAGGAACATGCCTAGCTCATCTCGAAAGGGGGTCTTGGGGGTACCTTTTTAAGCTTGATGGAGGTTTAGGGAAGAAAACAAATAATAGATGAATATACAAATTAATGAAAATCTCCCCTTAATTCCCGTTTATAAATACACCTACCTGCCGACCCACTTACCTAGCTATTGGTTTGACTATCTTATTAAGTGTCTAACTGGAAATATATGGGTTCCTATATCTCTCTATCTCTCTCTCTCTCTCTTTCTCTCTAAGATATTGTGAAGAGTAATGTGAGGGCATGTATTTTTGTGAATTCGAGTGAGTGGGTCTTTTTTTTTTTTATATATATACCGGTATATATATATATATATATATATATATATATATATATATATATATATATAATATATATATATATATATATATATATATATATATATATATATAATATATATATATGTATATATATATATATATACTGTATATATATATATATATATATATTATATATATATATATATATATATATATATATATATATGTATATATATTTATATATATATATATATATATATATATATATATATATATATATATCAAAGAAGGAGAATGTGGTCATGGACTTTACGACATTAGAGAGGGGAATCCAAAGGTGGAACGTTTTTTTTTTTTTTTTTTGCAAATTTAGGCCTAAGAGGAGGTGAGAGAGAGAGAGAGAGAGAGAGAGAGAGAGAGAGAGAGAGATAGGTGAGATAGAGAGAGATTGGAGAGGTGTGTGTGTGTGAGAGAGAGAGAGAGAGGGGAGAGAAGATGTATATGTGTGTGTGTGTGTCAGAGAGAGTTAGGAGGAAAAAAATCAGGTGTTGAATAAAGACAAGATACAAAAAAACAAAAAATGGCTCGAACGTCTTAAAATCTCAAAACTAACGGGACTAAGCATGAGGGAGAAGGGGGTCCAGAAAATCTCCCTTACCCCTCGGCCACCCAACGCCCCCTGTACAGCCCGTGGTAGTAGTGGTAGGCCTATATAGTAGTGTTATGGTTGTATGGTTGGTAGTCTGGTTATGTGGTACTCCGCAGACCTTCCTTGTGTACTCTGGGCCTAAACATGACAAAATTAACGTGTGGTCTGGTGTGTGTGAGTGTGTGTGAAAAAGAGAGTGTGTATTGGTGTTATTTTTGTGTGCGAGTTTTATTTCGTGAGAGAGAGAGTTCTTGTGTCTTTTAGGTGTCGAATTTTCTCGCGGCAGGCGATAGCGAGCTTGTAATTTATGAAGAACCGGCTTCGGCCGGTACATTTTTTTTTTTTTTTTTTTTTTTTTTTGTAAAGCTCGAGAGAGGTCTAGCGAACAAATTCCCCCCCCCCCCCCCCCCACACACACACACCGACACCCCCACACCGAAACAGTATAGCAATAGAGGGTGCCAGTCTCCGTCCCAGCCGCCAGAGGACATTATCATTCATCCCCTCTCGTTACCTTCATTACCTCTCCTCTTACCCCCCATCCAGGCTTGTTACCGGAGCAAGTGGTTCGCTCTAGTTAGACAGTGCGTTTAGATAGTGGATAGTGGGGGATAGATTACAATATAGTCATGAAATCGAGCTAGAAGATAGTTATGATGACATCGATAACAGTGTTTTTTGTTTTGTATTCTATGAGAACAAAATCTTATGCAGGCCACAATATTTGGAAATAAGCCAAACTCAACGTAAAGGAGGTAACCCATACTTTAACCTCTTCACCACCACTACGTAATTTTCATCTTAATCTGTTTACCATTAGGCGATTCTCTTTAGTTTATAATTTACCTCTACGACTCAAGGGGGTAAATATGATCTCGATAAACCCTCTTGATAACATAGGTCCTTCTTAAACTGCATAAAATCATCTAATTTTAGCCAGAATCAAAGGTAAAAACGTGTCATGCTGTAGAAGGGGTTAGCGTATAGTAGGTCTTCTTCTTTCTTGGGTAACACATAATTAGGAACAGGTAAGAGAGGTTGCCAGCCCCCAACCTCTTCATTAACATTGATCCCCTCTCGTTCCCTTCATTACCTCTCCTTACTCCCATCGGTTCTCGTTACCTGAGCAAGTGGTTCGTTCTAGTTTAGCAGTCCTCAGTAAGGGGTTGTCGCCCCCTCCATCCATCGGTCTCAATGGATGAGGCTACAGGATGACCATCTTCATAATCTTTAGCAGTAACGATTAACAGTATGCAAATTAAACTTGTAGACTCGCAATGCCAGAAATAAAAGATTCCCCGGACTTGCTAGAATTATGAGGGGTGCTTATGGCACATCTGAAGGTTGTAAAGTATCTTGTTGAAAGCCTACATAAAAAACCCTCGTTCCGTATAATTATCTTTTCCACATCCTTCAAATCAAGTGATTTGAAGGCTTGGGGAGTTGGTGGGGGGAGGTTGGGGCATATTAGTTGGTGGGGGAAGGTTGGGGCATATTAGTTTTGGTAGTGATTCCATAAAACACTGCCCCTAGGACTTATACACACGTTGGAAATATGAACATGGGAAGGTGGGCTATTGCAGTGTAAAGCATGTAATAAATGGGAGAGAGAGAGAGAGAGAGATAAGAAGAGAGAGCAAGAACGTGGGAGGCTGAGACTGGTAGGATTTGTGTGTGTGTGTGTGTGTGTGTGTGGCTACACTTTGTAAATCGCTCTGCTGAAGTTTTGTTTCAGTTGAGATGTGAGTGTGTGTGTGTGTGTTTTACTGTTGTGGTAGTTTTATTTCAGTTGAGATGTGTTTTATTAATGTGGTTGTTGTTTTGTTTCAGGTGACCTATGTTTTATATCTGTGGTGGTTGTTTGTATCAGTTGAACTATGTTATATTAATGTGATTGACGTTGTTTTTTTTTCAGTTGAGCTTTGTGTTTCATATGTATAATGTGGTTGTTGTTTTCTTTGAGGATGTGGTATACTATGTGTTTTGTTAATGTGATTGCTGTTTTCATTGAAGGTGTGGTATATTATGTGTTTTGTTAATGTGGTTGCTGTTTTCATTGAAGGTGTGGTATATTATGTGTTGTTAATGTGGTTGCTGTTTTCATTGAAGGTGTGGTATATTATGTGTTTTGTTAATGTGGTTGCTGTTTTCATTGAAGGTGTGGTATATTATGTGTTTTGTTAATGTGGTTGCTGTTTTCATTGAAGGTGTGGTATATTATGTGTTTTGTTAATGTGATTGCTGTTTTCATTGAAGGTGTGGTATATTATGTGTTTTGTTAATGTGGTTGCTGTTTTCATTGAAGGTGTGGTATATTATGTGTTTTGTTAATGAGGTTATTGTTGTTTGAGGATGTGGTTGCCTATACTGTATACGGTATGTGTTTTATCAAGGGTTGTTGTTTTCTTTGAGGATGTGGTATATATGTTTTATTAATGTGATTATTTCTTTTATTTCAGGATGTGGTGGACGATCACTGGCAACTTCGGTAACATCCTCCCTATAGACTGGAGCAAGACCTACACTCGTCAGCAGTACCTTCCTGTCCTCAACCTTAACCACATCAAGGTCAACGCTGTTATTATCATCACTAGTACTCTTGTTATTAGTACTGTCATCCCCACTGGGTTATCATCACTGCCACTCATAATCATCACTAGCATCACTGTTAAATAATCGTCACTGCCACTTGTATCCACCACTATCATCACTGTTTTATCATCACTACCACTCATAGTCACCACTATCACTCATAGTCAACACTGCCAATACCACTATCATCACTGTTTAATAATCATCACTACTGTACCACTCATAACCACCACTGTCAGCACTACCATTATCATCACCAGCATTGTTATCACTACCACCAGTAATCTGCTGTCTTGACCACACGTCATCACCAGCATCACTACTATCGCTACCTTCAGTTGTCATCACCATTATTTATCATTACCACACCACTCATCACCATTACTGTAGTCATTATGTTCGTTACTGTTTTAACCACCACCACCACCATTCCCATCACCACTTTTCATGACCACTGTGTCACCACCAGTTGTGTTGCACCTATCATCACCACTGACACTATCACTTTTGTGTTATCATTTTGGCCATGGCTATTGTTACACCTGATGTCATCATTGTCACCACTATTATCACTATACACGTCTCATAAATAACAACACTATTGTCATCACCACCTCTGACCAGTAATATTTTCACCACCACACTCTAATGTCATCACCACCTCACCACTATTGTCATCACCACCTCACCAGTTATCATCACCACCTCACCACTATTGTCATCACCACCTCACCGCTATTGTCATCACCACCTCTAACCAGTAATATGTTTTCACCACCACACATATCTTACCCTCAAAATGCACCCATGATGAATTATATCAGTGCTGGTTATAATTATTACATTAATATAAGACATGGATGTGGTTAAGCATAATAACAAATATGTAAGCTTCATAATTTACTAGGAATTTGTTAATGATAGATCATTTTATAATGTACCAGCGTTCTGTATCAGATGTAATCAAATTGCCAGACTAAAAGTGACTAGCCTAGTATTCTGTATTTCGTAAATCATAGTACATTACTGTGCCTGAGTTTCAGTACTGTGCACAGATCATGCTGCATTTGATATTTCGTTATGTTCAAACTTCTTTCCTTCATTATATGATTTTTACATTGGCAGATTACTGTTTAATGTTATTCGTGTGTATCATTTGTATTTTTACAATAAGTTTGTCTTTGTTTGCAGACAAAAATCTTACTTTTTTGTTAACCTATATTAATTTGCCTTATTATTTTTGCCATTGAATGTTTCATCTTAGTAGGCCTATAATGTGCATATGAAAATATCAAGTTTGTCAGTTTTAAGGATCACATTCATCAAGCTTAGGTTCTTGTAAATTCATGTGTTTTTCCAATAGTGTAGTCTTGTCTGAGATGGTTTTCCTAATCACCTGTTTTTTCAAATGAGAAATTATTGTTTTTTAGGTTCAAGTATAGCTTGCATTAAGAATTGCAATTGACCAAAGGTATGCCACACACCAGACAGCAGTAACTTTGATATGTTGGTATGTGAGGACGACCATCATCCACTCACTATAATGTAGTGTTGTCCGGTGTAGCCTACTAGTGCAGCTCTCCATCAAGTGACAAATACACTACCCTTGGTAACTGTTTGACAAAACTAGGCTGGTTAACTATGTAGCCTATAGCCCACCCTGGTCCCAGACTATTGGGGCCTGTCAGCCTTGTGGCACCCAATGTCATGGCATACGGCCATGATAATTCAATAAAAACTTGAGTACACAGGCTGAGCCATACTATAATGGATGTACTGTACAGTGTCCCTCGAGTAACACTCCCTAGAGTACTACTGTGGGCACACACAGATACAACTGTAGTGATTTAGTCTCATTATGAAAAACAGTTGATTAGAAATGTGCATGTTCTCCACTGTGGGTTAGATTTGCAAGTACACGGTGAAATGTGAACATCTGTTTTGCATATGGGTGTCGAGACCATGGTTGCCAAAGTTGACTTGTGTGTGTGTGTGTGTGTTCTGCAGGAGGGAGGAGGAGGTGGAGGGGGAGAGGATGGTGAGGGCCGGGTGGAGGGTAATGGTGGAGGAGGTGGAGAGGAGGAGGAAGAGGAGGTGGCTCAGGACCTAGACCTCCACCACCTTATCCTGACGGGGCTGAGTGCTGAGCCAGTTAAGAGCGCCGAAGAGGTCATCCAGGAGATTGACGACATCATGCAGGTGCCACGATCACACACCTATATGGGCACACTTTTTTCAATAGTATTTTTCGGTTTAGTAATTATAAATACAAACTTAAATCTAGGTATTTTCTTTTGTAGACAGTTTGAAATAGATGTTGATAAATGACAGTAGCCTACTAGCCTATAGGCTACTGTAGTTGGAGTAGTTGCATGTATAATTGAATGTCAACTGATAATGCATTTAAAGCACAAGACATTTAATATATCACCAGAATTGATTTTGTACGAGCTAAGCCGAAAATAACTAAGTGAAGAATGGCCCATTGTTTGCCCTCATATTGGAAATACCGTACTCTACATACGGGAGATATGCAGACATTTCCCTGGACAGTAATTGTACTATAATTTTAGAAAGGAAATGGATAATTAGCTACATGAAATACTAAAACTCTCTGAAGTGTTATCTATGTAGCGGTATATTATAACTATACTCGGTTCATTGTAATTAGGCGAAGAGTTGTCTTTTTGAAGGACATTTGTTGATGTTTAAGGGAGTGTTTTTACTTTGCTCCCTAGACCTCTACCAAGCTTAATTAAAGAAGCACCCTCAAGACCCCCGTTAGAGATAAATGTGTACATTATTTAGTAGACAAGTGTCTTGGCCAAAGGCTGGTTCCTCCTAAAATACAGGCTCGCTATTGCTCGCCGGGAAAAAAAATCGACACCTGTATGGCAAACTAATTGGGCGAATGTCAAAACTAATGGAGCTAAGCATGAGGGAAAAGGGAGTCGAGAGAAAACCAAAACATCCCCATAACTCTTGCCATAGCTGAGCTCAGTAATCAAAAAAAGGGGTATAACTATTTCTTGCCAGGCGAAATTGAACCGAATATAGAATTTGTAGACATAATATTAGGAAGTACAGTAGAGATGTGTTTCTATAATCCACTGAAGTTGCCATTGTAGTAGTGTATTAAGACTAGAATTGTAGACATTGCTATTAGGAAGTTTAACCCCATATGTACCGGCGCCGTCCTTTTAACTTTATTCTGGCTACTATTAGACGATTATATTAAGTTTATAATAAGGATCTCCAACAATTAAGAGGCTTCGAACTATCACGCTTAACCCTTGTTTACTACCACAGATCCCTCTTAAACTGCACAAAATTGTCTAAATATAACTAGAATAAAATTAATTAGACGTCGCCGATACAGAAGGGGTGAATAGAATATGTGTATGTGTGCATATTAGGTTGTATACTAAAAGATGTATTTGTGATCAGGAGGGGAGCAGCTCTGAAGACGAGGGGGTGGAGGAGGGTTCATCTTCACCAGACACCTCAGACCCACCCACCAGGCCCTGCCCTCCACACCTCTATGCTGACAGTACGGACATTTAATTTACCTTTAATTTACCTATATTTAGTCAGACAGTAGGAACCTTTTAGTCTACCTTTCCTGAGCTGATAACTAACCTAGAATGCCATATATGAGCCCCAGATTTAGTCAGACAGTAGGAACCTTTTAGTCTACCTTTCCTGATATGAAAACTAACCTAGAATGTCATATATGAGCCCCAGATTTAGTCAGGCAGTAGGAACCTTGTAATCTACCTTTCATTATATGATAACTAACCTAGAATGTCATATATGAGCCCCAGATTTAGTCAGACAGTAGGAACCTTTTAATATACCTTTCCTGATCTGATAACTAACCTATAGAATGCCATATATGAGCCCCAGAACTATGCCTTACCTGATCTTATAACTCACCTAGAATACCATATATGAGCCTCAGAACTATGCCTTAGCCTACCTGATCTTATAACTCACCTAGAATGTCACATATGACCCCCAGAACTATGCCTTACCTGATCTTATAACTCACCTAGAATGCCATATATGAGCTCAGAACTATGCCTTAGCCTACCTGATCTTATAACTCACCTAGAATGTCACATATGACCCCCAGAACTATGCCTTACCTGATCTGATAACTAACCTAGAATGCCACATATGACCCCCAGAACTATGCCTTACCTGATAGTTTATAACTAACTTAGAATATTGCCTGGCATGCATAAGTTATTTATATTATACCCTAGCTATAACTAACTTAGAATATTGCCTGGCATGCATAAGTTATTTATATTATACCCTAGCTATAACTAACTTAGAATATTGCCTGGCATACATAAGTTATTTATATTATACCCTAGCTATAACTAACTTATAATATTGCCTGGCATGCATAAGTTATTTATATTATACCCTAGCTATAACTAACTTAGAATATTGCCTGGCATGCATAAGTTATTTATATTATACCCTAGCTATAACTAACTTAGAATATTGCCTGGCATGCATAAGTTATTTATATTATACCCTAGCTATAACTAACTTGGATTATTGCCTGGCATGCATAAGTTATTTATATTATACCCTAGCTATAACTAACTTAGAATATTGCCTGGCATGCATAAGTTATTTATATTATACCCTAGCTATAACTAACTTAGAATATTGCCTGGCATGCATAAGTTATTTATATTATACCCTAGCTATAACTAACTTAGAATATTGCCTGGCATGCATAAGTTATTTATATTATACCCTAGCTATAACTAACTTAGAATATTGCCTGGCATGCATAAGTTATTTATATTATACCCTAGCTATAACTAACTTAGAATATTGCCTGGCATGCATAAGTTATTTATATTATACCCTAGCTATAACTAACTTAGAATATTGCCTGGCATGCATAAGTTATTTATATTATACCCTAGCTATAACTAACTTAGAATATTGCCTGGCATGCATAAGTTATTTATATTATACCCTAGCTATAACTAACTTAGAATATTGCCTGGCATGCATAAGTTATTTATATTATACCCTAGCTATAACTAACTTAGAATATTGCCTGGCATGCATAAGTTATTTATATTATACCCTAGCTATAACTAACTTAGAATATTGCCTGGCATGCATAAGTTATTTATATTATACCCTAGCTGCTCTTCTAGTTAACTTATTGTCTCACCCAAGTTAGTTCTTATACCTTACCTACTCTATAGAATCTTGTAATTTATAAGAATTTTCCCCCACTCCTCTTAAGTGGAGGTTTTGTTTTTGTTTTTCTGAACCCCCTTCTCCCTGATGTTTAGCCCCATTAGTTTCGAAATATTAAGCATTCACCCCATTAGTTAGGCAATTTTAAGACCTTTTGCCCCAGTTGTTGTTGTTGTTGTTGTTGTTGTTGTTGTTGTTGTTGTTGTTCCCCAAGCTGCCTAGCCGAACAACCCCAAGGCCCCGAGCAAGACCAAGGCCATAACCGAGCGCCCCCACAGAACCCTCCCAGCCGACCACAATAAAGCATGGATGACCGAAGCCACTCCATGGCGGGGAGCTGAGGAGGGCGACAGAAACGCCCGGGAAACCAAAGCCCCACCCAGGGCCCTGTGCCCCTCAGCAATTATGAAGATAAAGTTGAGGGGCAAAGGAAAAGTGCGACGCTTTGGCTTTCAATGTTGGTAGATTGGGAGGTCAATCCACGGATGAGATGCCGTCACTTGAGATCAAGAAAATATATAAGTAAAAGGAACAGTAAGAGTAAGCTACGGGTATGGCAGAGATCGCTCAGTTCTCACTCTGATAGACCAGCCCATCACCACTTGCCCCAGTTCTTTGTCAATATTAAGACCTTTTGTGCCAATTAGGTGTCTATTTTTTTCCTGGCGAGCGATAGCGAGACTGGAATGCTCTACCCAGAATGTTTTATCCTTCCCTCAGCTGATCTTATAGTTAACCTAGAATGTTCCATCCTTCCCCCAGCTGATCTTATAGTTAACCTAGAATGCCCTGTCCTTACCCCAGAGTTACATGGTATGAGTAAGGGTGCATTTAACAATGCCTTGGGGAATCTATTTATAAGAGTTAATATTTTAATAATATAGTTCACCTCATATTTTTGTACACCTACTAATGAGATGGGATGGAATGGGATTAGGATAGGATTGGGAGAATTATAGTTGTACAGTTGTCCTCATTATTATGCACATTTTGATCAAATTATTATGAGTACCAGTATGTGTATTTTTGGGGGACTCATAGAGTGACTGCATCTTAGTGCTCTTATAGATAGCTTTGATTATTTACTGACCTGAGATGCCTGGTATATGTCCCATCCTACCCCCAGAGTTGCACAGTTTGAGTGTGGGGGTGCTGAAAGAATCTCTGTTGGTTGGTAGTGTTACAATACTCCGGGACACGCACAACTAGCTCTCAGGAGTTTCATTCAGTTCATATTTTTGAACACCTACTTATGAGAAGGTTGTTGGAAAAGGAGTAAGACAGGATTGTGAATAAATCATATTTTACCAGGTCTTAAAGATATCCTAAAATGTCCCATCTAACCCTCAGAACTATTCTCTACCTGATCTAATAGCTAACCCAGAATGTCCTAACCCCAGAGTTGCGTAGTATGAGCGTGGGGGCCCTGAACGAGGCCCTGCTGGAGCTGGAGCTAGTGGTGCGACAATATTCCGAGACACTCATCTCACAGCTGGCTCTCAGAGACGAGCTGGAATATGAGAAGGAACTCAAGAACTCCTTCATCTCTCTGCTTCTTCAGGTACACCACTTTGCCTTGATTTGTTTTAACACTTTTCTCATATTTTTTGCTGTTGTACATACCCATGATATTGCACCAAGTATACACTTGGTGGAAGGGAAACACAGGAAAAAGCTTGAATGACATATTTCTCGTGTTTCGGGCTACGTAAAACACAAAGATGGGTTATGTGTAGCCTGAATATTTGTAGAATTAAAAATATTTGTTTTTTCCTGTGATTAATTCCCACTCTATTTCTCCACTCAAAATGGGTAAGCCACATATGGCACCGAAGTACTGTCAGTCAGTCAGTCAGTCAGTAGCCAAACCCGCACTCTCTTAAAGGGGTAGGGAGGATCAGCAAGTAAAAGCTTGCTGATCCCTTAGTGGGAGTAAATTCTGGAGGTAGGATTCCCAGTCCCAACCTATTATATAGATGACATGTAAAGAAGCATACCTGTAGCCTACATTATATTATATATTGTGTCACTCTTATATATATTATAAGCACCTCTACTTCATAAAGTATGGATTAAATGCACAAAACTTGCACACACATGTTATGATTGCCTTATGGACAGTGTATATACAGTATATATATATTTTTTGTTTTTGTATATAGCCTACAATGAAATGGTCTTTGCCAGGTGACAGCCTGTTAAATTATCCAGACTTTTAGATGCTGGAGGAATATGCCTGTAGGCCTAGGCCAGTAAGTGACAGCCTAGAGGCAGTGATGGCCAGAGTAGACGAGTTAGCGGCGGAAAATGTGGCACTCAAGGCTCAGCTTAAGGAATATGAGGGCCACCTGAGTGAGGAAGTAAAAGTAATTAGTGAGGTAAAAAATGAGTGGACAAGGGTAGAGAGTGCCACGATGGTAGCCCTTGAAGAAATTGTGAAGGAGCAGAAGGAAGAGAGAAAAGGAAAAGAAAGAGTTTGAAAAAAATTTGCAAGTTTTAAAGAAGAAAGAGAAGGTAGTGAGAGAGACAATAGATAGAGGTAAGTGTGTAGTAATCTTTGGAGATGTGGAAGAGCACCTGGCAGATATGAAGGTAAGAAAGGAAAGGGATGTTGTGAAAGTCAAGGGGATACTGGATTACTTAGACGAGGGTTATGGATGGGTAAAAGAACTGGAGGAGGTGAGAAGGTTAGGAAAATATAAGAAGGGCGAGATGAGACCACTAAGAGTGGAACTAAAGTTTAGATCAACAGCAGAAGCAGTAGCCAATGTGAGCTGGAAATTAAATTTGACAGAGCTGAATCATATAAGGGTAAAAAAGGACCTAAGTGTAGAAGAACGAGAACAGTTAAGGGAACTACAAGCTAAGGCTGATGAAGAGAATGGAAAGTTGTCTGAAAAGCAAAAGAAGATTTTTTTTTTTGGAGAATAAGGGAAGGGCAATTAAGGAAGTGGTACATCAGGAGCCACCAAGAACCGAAAGTAAGAGGAGTGATAGGGAAAGAGACAGAGAGACAAGTACCAAGTCAAAGCAAGGAGACGGAGCGAGAGATAATGCAGGGAGCAGGGGACCGGAGAGAGAGCCAGGATATGGTGGAGAAGGTGGAACAGAGGGAGAGAGAGAGGGGGTATGGGAGGTTGTGGAGGGGGGGGGGGGGGGGGGGGGGGGGGAGAATAGAATTAGCAGGGGAGGTGGAGCTAGGTCAGGGAAGGGATGGAGGAGGAGGTGAACCTGGTAGGAGGCAGAGAGGGAAGAGAAACAAGGAGGTGGATTCAAATATACTGTGCTACTACACTAATATAGATGGAATAAACAGTAAAAAGGTAGAGTTAGATGATATATTAAGAAAAGATCAACCACAGATAGTCTGTTTGACGGAGACAAAGCTGAACCAGGACTTTGACAGCAACATAGTGTTTAGTGAAGGATATAATATATGGAGATATATGATAGAAAGGGTAAAAGGGGAGGTGGAGTGGCAGTATTAGTTAAGAACCCTATGACAGCAAAGCACGTGGAGTTAAATAATGACAAGGCAGAAATAATGGCAGTTGAACTCAATGATATAGAAGGAAAAAAGCTAGACATAGCAGTAGCTTACATGCCACCAAAGACCAGAGCATGGAGGGAGTTGGAGTTGGAGGAGATGGTCGAGGATATGATTCAGTCGTTGAGAAGATTGCTTTTAAGGAAGAATCGATTGATCTTGGTAGGAGATTTCAACTGTAGTGAGGTTGATTGGGAATCGGGAGATGCAGGGCCAAATCAGAGATCTTGGGGAAGTCGGCTAGTAGAGTTGGTTACGGAAAATGTACTTGCACAACATGTGAAGGAAAATACTAGAATGAGGGGTAATAACGAACCTTCTAAACTCGATCTGATTTTTACAAAAGATCCTCACGAAATTAGTGATATAAACTATCTATGTCCTGTAGGTAAAAGTGATCACCTATTACTAAAATGGAAGTTGACCTCGAGTAATGCCAATAGATTAGACAATAGCTATATAAATGACAGATTAAATTATAGTAAAGCTGATTATGTATCCTTGAAAAGATATTTAGAGGGAGTAGATTGGAATCTTATTTTGAAGGAACAAGACATACAAGGTAAATATAGTAGATTCCTCGAAATTTATAGAGAAGGAACCAATCTGTTTGTCCCAAGATATAAAACTGGAAATTTTACTAAGCAGAAAGAATGGTTTAATTTGAAATGCAAAAGAGCTTTGGGTAGGCGTGATGCAGCTTGGGCTAGATTAAGAAGAAGGAACACTGAGAGTAATCGGAATAAATATAAACAGGAGAGGAATAGATATGTTAACATAATTAGACAAGTTAAAATGAACTATGAGAAGAACATAGTAAATAAATGTGAAAGTGACCCTAGATTATTTTATAAATATATAAATAGTAAGTTGAAGGTAAAGAAACAAATTACTAAATTAAGAGTTGATGCTAGGACGTATGAAAATGTATCGGACATGTGCGAGGTAATGAATAACAAATTGGGGTCAGTTTTTACTAGAGAGGAAAGTTTTGACGAACCACGGGCGGGATTACTGGAGAGTGGTCTTAGTAAGATTGAAATAACTAGAGATGAGCTGTCATCTGCGATGAGAGGACTTGAAGTAAGGAGAGCTATGGGACCGGATGAAGTGTCTGCCTGGGTTTTAAAGGAGTGTGCAGAGCAATTAGTGGAGCCAGTGAGGGACATAATTCAAGCTTCCTTAGATAAAGGACAGGTTCCTGTTGAATGGAAAAGAGCTAATATCATTCTGATATACAAGAATGGAAACCCTGTGGACCCTTTAAACTATAGACCAGTTTCACTTACTAGTATTGTATGCAAGATTTGTGAAAAGCTAATTAGGAAGAGATGGATGAAAATGTTGGAGAGAAAGAAGATAACCCCAAAGCAATTTGGATTCAGAGAAGGGACATCTTGTGTTACCAGTCTGCTATGTTACTACAGTAGGGTGATAGATGTACTGCAAGAAAGAGGCGGATGGGTGGACTGCGTCTACTTAGACCTTTCCAAAGCATTCGATAAGGTACCACATAAGAGATTGTTATCTAAGCTTGAGACGCTAGGATGTGTCAGGGGGAGTTTGCTGAAATGGATGGAGAGCTATTTAACAGATAGGGAAATGAGGACCAACATTAGAGGAACTTACTCATCGTGGAGGAAAGTTGAGTGGTGTGCCGCAGGGATCTGTGTTGGCACCTCTCATGTTCCTTATGTACGTGAATGACCTGCCGATAGGCATAAACTCCTACATGTCAATGTTTGCAGATGACATAAAAATTATGAGACAAATAACAAATAAAAGTAGTTGTGAGGAGCTGCAAGGGGATTTAGATAAAATATACGAATGGAGCACCAAGTGGAAATTGAAATTTAATATAAGTAAATGCCATGTGTTAAATATGGGAAAAGTGTGAAAATTGGGAGTACAGGATGGGAGATACAGTAATATAATTAGCAAGGCCGAAAAAGAAAAGGATTTAGGGTTGATTATACAAGATAACTTGTCGCCAGAGAAACATATTAACAAGCTCTTTAGCGGAATGTATGCAATGGCCGGGAATATGAAAGTTGCTCTGAACTACTTGGATGAGACCATGGTAGCGAAAATTATAAAAAGTATGATTAGACCAAGATTGGAGTATGCAGCAGTGGTGTGGTCCCCGCATCTAAAGAAGCATATTCACAAGTTAGAAAGAATCCAGAGAGCAGTTACTAGATTGGTTCCAAGTCTCAGAGAACTGCCATATGAAGGGAGGCTAGACAAATTAAATATACCGAGTCTAAAAGAGAGGAGAGAGAGGGGAGACATGATAATGATGTACAAATGCACCCGAGGGCTGGAGAGGCTGGATAGGGAGGATATATTAATTATGGATACAGGAATAACTTAGAGGCCACAGCTACAAAGTAAAAAGACCTACCTGCAAGAACGATATCAGGAAGTTTAGCTTCCCCTATAGATGTATTGACAAATGGAATAGGCTGGAGGAGGAGGTGTTAGGGGCAAGGAACATCCATATTTTCAAGAAAAAATTGGATGAAAGTAGACTGAGAGACGGGACAACACGAGCTTAGCTCAACTCCTGTAAACTACAATTAGGTAAATATACTAAACAAATTATGATGTTACTGTATTTATTACATACAAGTTTAAATACCGGTACAATTTCATCTACAGAGAGTGTGGTTTCAATCTTATGTTTAACATAAGAACTTCATTGTATAACTTAATTGTTTCTTCATAAAGATAACCAATATCTTAATCAATTACAGTATGCTGGCTACAGTGTACAGTACTGTACTGTTATGTGCCTTGTAGTTATTGCTATATTACTTTATTTCATAATTATTAATATATGCAAAATAATATTAAGATTTATCATTATATTTATTTATATTTTGTATGTATTTTGTTGTTAATTATTATTTTACTTCCACAGGTTCAGAACAAGAGAAGGAACTTCAGTGTGGAAAAGAAGAAACAGAAAAAGGTTGGGCCAAATGGCACAGATCCTAAGGTATTCTAACTAACTCAATATAATCTCTGACTGCTAACACTAAGCTAAGTTATGTTCTTATGTATACCTATCAGTACCTGTAATTCAATCTACCAGTATTACTGGGAACAAGATTATTCTATTTTTCTAGTTGGTGAATTTTTTGTACTGGTATGCCTGGATATAATGGGATTTTTTTTTTCTGAACCCCCTTCTCCCTCATGTTTAGCTTCATTAGTTTTAAGATTTTAAGATTCTAGCCCAATTAGTTTGGCAATATTAAGACCTTCCACCCTATTTGTTTGTCAATACTAAGACCTTTCGTGCCATGTAGGTGTTGTTTTTTTCTTGGCAAGCGATAGCAAGCTTTATGTGGATCTACCAAAAAAATTAGACATTTATTTAGAAGGGGGATCTTGGGGGTGTTTTATAAAGCTTGAGGGAGGTCTAGATAGGAAAAAAATATATACATATATATATACCGGTATACAGTAGGCCTATATATATATATATATAGTATATATATATACAGTACAGTATATATACAGTACAGTATATATATATATCAACCAATATAAAAACCCTTCCCCTCATGAAATCCTTACTGTTGTTGTTGTTGTTGTTCCCCAAGCTGCCTGGCCGAACAGCCCCAAGGCCCCGAGCAATTCCAAGGCCATAACCGAGCGCCCCCACAGAACCCTCCCTGCCGACCACAATAAAGCCTGGGTGACCGAAGCCACTCCATGGCGGGGAGCTGAGGAGGGTGCGGAAACGCCCGGGAAACCAAAGCCCCACCCAGGGCCCTGTGCCCCTCAGCAATTATGAAGAGAAAGTTGAGGGGCAAGGGAAAAATGTGACGCTTTGGCTTCCAATCTTGGTAGATTGGGAGGTCAATCCACGGAAAAGACGCCGTCACTTGAGATCTAGAAAATATATAAGTTAAAGGAACAGTCAGAGTAAGCTATGGGTATGGCAGAGATCGCTCAGTTCTCACTCTGATAGACCAGCCTATCACCACATGACTAGAACCCAATCCTCTCAGCATCAGCTAGGAAAGGCCCTAGAAAGCCGCCTTTGGCGGGGGGATAGCTCCCCTATTTCAACCCCTTTCGGGGTCGGGCACCCGCCAGAATCCTTACTGTTTCTACCTGTTATTCCTAGATTGCATTGTTTAGCAAATTTAAGCTAAAGATTTGGGTCAACAAGTATCTATCTCTATCTATCTATCTATTGCCGGACGCCTTACTCCCCTTACGAGGGTGGCCATACACAGAATGCCCCCAAGCGGACCTATTCCCTGTGAGAGGGACAACCCGAGCCAGTTTAGTGAAGGACTTACAGGATTGACCACTCAATTTAGGATCGGTCCGACTCCGAGGCCCTCTGTGTATCTTGTTAGCACTAATTTTCTACAGTGGTGTTCGGCTAATCCATCCACTAACCTGCCTTACCCTTAGGTAAGCAGTACGGATTTGTATCAGGTTTATTCCCCTAGACAGGTTGCCAACCAAGGCTGACGAGTCCCATCCACCCGAATTTGTATAAGGTTGTCTCCCCTAGTCAACAAGTATACATGCATTATTTTGAGCTACTTAACACATGACTTGAACACAAGATCCACATCTGTGGGCTTGCCTATGAACACTCACAAATAAACTATTATCCATTCAATATGTGTGCAGTATATCAGAAATAAGATAATAAGTTATTAAGCTGATTACTTACAGTATTCAAAGCATTTTTATAGCTACAGTACTTTCTTGTTCAAGTGAGTACGGCATTCTGTCCTTGATGACTGCGTTAATCACTGCATAGTCTCTTGCAACTAACCTGTTCAAATGAGTGACCCTAAGAATTCTTAGTTCATCCCAAGTGACCCTAATTCTATTTAGATCCACATATTTTTATATCTTCTCACCAAACCCACTTTCATTCTCTCATGTCCAAACCACACCAAATATGGTACGGTATCTTAACTCAATCTTTCTCTGAGGTTGGTAACCCATTCTTCAACATCACACCATCATTTCATTGCACTCAAGTCTCTCTTTAGCCACTTCCTTTATTGCCCAGGTTTCTGTGCCATGCTCTATAACACTTATCATAGCTTACATACAGTTTACCTGTAAATCAGTGCGATAGACCACTCGGTGTCAGAAGGGTCAGCGGCTCCTTGAATTTCTACTTCTACTTACAATATCAGCTTCTCATTTTGCTTATCCTGCATGTGTTTGAGTACAGTATTTGGTTGTATTTAGATACAGCAGATAGATAGGTACAGTCATGAGCACCAATAAGGTTATGCTCATTGGAATTTTTGAACTTTTATAGCCAAATTCTCAAGGATTGTTTCATTGGTGTTGAATACTGATTCAAATGGGTGTACCGGTAACCTCTCTTGTGCTCATGACTGTATGCTATTACTGCACTCTGTTCACTATAAGTAGGCTAAGATGTTGTTGTTGTTGTTGTTCCCCAAGCTGCCTGGCCGAACAGCCCCAAGGCCCCAAGCAATTCCAAGGCCATAACCGAGCGCCCCCACAGAACCCTCTCTGCCGACCACAATAAAGCCTGGGTGACCGAAGCCACTCCACGGGGAGCTGAGGAGGGTGCGGAAACGCCCGGGAAACCAAAGCTCCACCCAGGGCCCTGTGCCCCTCAGCAATTATGAAGAGAAAGTTGAGGGGCAAGGGAAAAATGTGACTCTTTGGCTTCCAATCTTGGTAGATTGGGAGGTCAATCCACGGAAGAGACGCCGTCACTTGAGATCTAGAAAATATATAAGTTAAAGGAACAGTCAGAGTAAGCTATGGGTATGGCAGAGACTGCTCAGCTCTCACTCTGATAGACCAGTCCATCACCACAGGCTAAGATGTGTTCTCCATTTGCAGCTGATTTGTTGACATATAAAAGCAAAACTAGAAAACATGATCAAGTATCCTCCTTTCAGTATTGTTTCAATCATTAATACTTTCATTACTTAGCTCTTGATTCAGCTCAGTATGCAAGCTAGAACAAAGCTAATTCTTGACCAACTTTTTGAACAGACTGTAAGAAGATAGATGCATTTTTTCTAATATATGCTCATGTATTTTATGTATTCCTCAGTACTTGACTACAGTGATCCCTTATGATGTTGGCCATGGTCCCCCACACAACCCCACGCTGCAGATCCTAATCAAGAGTGAGTCTACCATCTGTAATAATCTTACGATACTTTATAAATGTGACCATTCATTGTTCACTTTATGAAACTCATCTAGAGCCATTTATTATATTATATTCTTGTACCAAGAATTACATTTTATATTTTCTCAATTGATTGGCGAGCCATTTTATATTTTCTCAATTGATTGGTGAGCCAACTCCACAGAAGTGTGTGGGTTCGTGTCTTGGGGAGGGAGATGACACAAACATACCACTCAGCCAGTTGGTGCGCCTGTTGACCACCTTAGAGCCACCTGCTTCTCCCAATGGAAATACATATCAGTTGTACAAAAAATATCTATCATTCTTGATGGTGAAACATTAGCCATTAAGCACAAAGTAACTAACCTTCTGGGGGTTGGGATATGCTCTATACCCAGTGCCAGGGAACTTGACAGTAATCTTGATCCCAAACCTCTTTCGAATTCAAAAGGGACTTGAGCAAATGGGCTGTAAATTTTCACACCTACTGTATTTCCTGGTCGACTCTTCCCAAATTATCAAATATCGGCTTGATTGCTTGCTCTTTCCTTTTGAGTTATAAGAAGTTAGGGGTCAAGATTTCTGTCACATTCACTACTGACAGGTGTAGAAGTGTTAATGTGCTTTACTCCCCTCAGGGTTTTCATACAATCAAGAAATATTAGAAGTTTGATTTACAAAACCTCTACAAAGAAATTTAGTAATAATAATCATCATCATCATCAGTCATCAAATCTGGCGCCCCACTTCTAGAGGAAGCGCCCCAAAAGGGATGGCCATGGCAGAAACTGCCTCCAGGCTCCCAGACATGCCCCGACTGACCCACTCCACAGTGCCATTTCCACTTGGTGGATTATGACCATGAACACTGAAGAAGCAGAACCAGAGCAGTCCCTCACCCAGATGGCAGTTCCACCACTGTTTTGCTATTTTATTTACCCCAGTGGGGCCCTGGCTGGAATCATACCAAGCATATGAATTTTCTGAAGAAAGGAACCAGTGTTCCACTGCTCCAGAAGCTGATTGCACCACCAAAGTGGCGGGCGGTGGGGTCGCCGAATCCCTACGCCATATACAGTTATATATACAGTATACAGTATATATACTGTATATACTGAATATATATATATATATGCCTATACTGTATATATACTGTATACTGTATATATATATATATATATATATATATATATATATATATATATATATATATATATACCGGTATATATATATATATTTAGTATTAACTATCTTGTATACTGTACACTCAATGGTCATCTAGTTTTATGGGGGCAAGTGGCAGATAGATTTTTTTTTTTTATATATATATATTCATAGAACCTCAGTGTGGTAGAACTGCCATTAAGGCATTTTACAAAAACAACAACAATATTTACAGGGTTTAAATTGGTGGTTCTTTTTATATGTGTTTGCTTAGCGTCGTGGTCCTTTTAAATTAGTTTCTCAAGCGCTAGTGAATTCCTTTGTTTTGGAAGAACTGGCGCTTTTTGAAAAAGAAAAGATCATATTATTATTATTATTATTTGTTATTATATTATCTAGGACAAAACTATTGAATGTGTCTGTATTAATTGCTGGTGGTAGATTAATCAATTGTGTAAGGCATATAGAGTATCTTAATTATTTTATTGTTTATTTTAGTCCTCACGGCCATCAATGAAGACAGTCCCACAGTTCCAACGCTCCTCACCGATTATATCTTGAAAGGTCAGTCCGGTTCACTCAAGATCATCCTACAGTAATGATCATTTTAGTAGTCATGTAATTTTATATATTTATCTGCAAAACTCCTGAATTGGTAGATAATTGTATGATGAAGTACCCCAAAATACTTTTTCATGGCGGCAGTGACCAATAACAAAAATTTGCAAAATCCTAAATTTGGTAAACCATTGTTTGAAGACATACCCCAAATACTTTCTGATAAGGGTTAGTAACCAAAAAAAAATAAAAAAATAAAAAATATATCAAATAAAAAAAGTCCTGAATTGGTTGATAATAATTTGAACGAGTAGGCCTACCCCTAAAAACTTTTTGTTGGGAACAGTAACAAAATATAAACATAAAACCAACAAAAACTGACACTGTCCATCTGTGTTTCTCCCTGATGTGAAAGTGGATCAGTCAGGTAATAAAACAAAAAGATTATACAGTGTATATTTGTGGCCAGGAAATAAGTTGACCTAAATTTTGTGATCCATCCCAAGGGTGTCGTGATGTCGCTGGGCATTTTGTTTCGTTACCAAATCCCTTTCTCAAATATGTCAAGATGTGCTAATAATTCAGTAATCAGCATTTGAATGACTTAAGTGCATGTTTAGTGTACCCCCTTGGTATGTAATTAACTTGACAGACAAAATTTCTACTTTCACTTAACTTATCAGACAAAATTACTACCTAATTTATGTTTAAATATACAAATATGGCTTGCTATGAATTTCCAAGAGTAAATATACAAATCCATGCCTTAAATTGTTGTCAGCAAGTTTGTGTCTCCCCATTACTGAGATTGTGTGATTTAAATAAGGGCACTTGAGGGATAATGTACATCAACGTTTTTCACATTCACTACATCTGCAAAATATTGGGTGGATCTTTTCTGGCCTCTTTATATATATACATGGCTTTCTTTCAAATTCGTTTTCCATTTTGCTATATGAAACTACTGTACTTGGAAGGTAGTGATCAAAATATAGATTATGGCTTAAATTGTATTTTAATTTTCTAATAGCTCTCCAAATTTCAAAGGTAATGAAAAGGATGATACGTTTTATTGATGTCTAACTTTTTTTGACAAGCATGAATTATATTGTTCATATTGCAGGTTACATTCTTTTTAATAGTAGCTGAATTCATTACAGTTAAATGTAGAATGATTACCAAGAAGAGTGCTAAGTAAAATAATATCATACCTATGATGTTTGTAACTTTGTATTAAAGTATTTTTTTTTTGTAGTTTAGAATATTATACAGTATATATTTTAGAAACTGCATTCTATTTTATCATACGGCATACAATATACAACCCAGTATTTTAAATATATGGTTATTGAAGTTAGAGCAGTATTGTCCCCAGAAGTTAATGTACGATACAAAGGAATTATACTGCATGCTAAAAAAAGGATGGTAAAATTCTAGGGCACTTATGCACCCTTACAGTATTACTCATTATTTTTGGCCCATAGTTTCAGAATACAGTACAGTACAGTACTGTACATTTAAATATTAATAATCTGCATAAGAGTAGCGGGCAGCATTGTGGCGGGACTTCATTGTTCTATAGTCCAAGTTGCCCAATGCCGGCACACTGGCACTGAATGTTACCCCCCCCAGACTCGGATCTGGCGCCTTCGAGACGACCTTGCTAAAGGGATCTAGAGGTTACAGTTTCCAGACTGGCACTCTCCGCCTAATAGCATAGGAGCCCAAATCTGGTGGTAGCACTCCAGGAGGCTACCCTGTCATTAGGTGTATAATACCAGGCCAGCCGTAATGCTGTGTACGTGCACGGAGTATGTTCCTGCAGCTAGTTCTGGTGGGGTGCACCTGGGCCACTGGATCCTATCTCTTGCAATCCTTGGGTAAAGGTATTATGAATGGATTCTGGGGCAGTCTGGTATGGTATTTTTTCCTTGCCAGCTTTCTTACCTTGCCTAACTTAAAAACCTAAGCAAATAAAGAGTTTCCCACACAATTTGTATACATAATGGTACTGTGCTGGTAGGATATTATCAATGTACAGTACAGTAAAATTATTGTATTCTGAAGATTTGGGTACAATTGTTGAGTAATAAGGGTATGGAAGTGCTTTTGAATATAGCCAAATGAACAAGTAAAGGAATCCATACATCCTCTCCCCCCAATGTATAGACTAGGATGAATACCCACCAGGCCTGTCTGATAATTTGATCCCTAACCGAGCTGTTTGTCTGGCTTTCCTCCCCTCCCACCCACTGCCCCCACAACACACTGCCTGCAGAGATGCCCCGGGGACACAGAGATTCAACAACTTCTTAAACTGGCACCATCTTTATGCTCCACCTGCTTATAACTTATAAAACTTTATTTCTGGATTGACTGAGAGCGGTACAATACGAACTGCCATATAGCATTACCGTACAATATGAGCTGACAATCATTTATGTATTGACTCAGAGCAGTTCTATAGGAACAGACATTTGTTTTCCACAATATCAAGTGAAGAAGGCCTTTATGTGTAAGCATAGACAAGACTTAAGAAGTTGAATGATTCATGCATTTAATATTGGTCATTCCTTGTCTCTGCTTACATACATAGGCTTATTTACTTGATTTGTAGAGAACAATTGGCTAGAATTTAACTGAATGATTACTGTTTTTGCTTGGAAACTTTTATTGCCAAGCATTAACCTCTTCATGTGTGTGTTGGCTTCCTTTTTCACTATTATTTAAATTTAGTGCTATCAGCAAATTCAAAATTGCTTACAACGTTTGAACGAACACTTCAACTCATCTAGTAGTGAAAGAGTTAACACAATGAATAATAGCAAAGTCAACAAATATCCCCTTTCCTACTTCTTCGCACATGGGAAGGGGCAAGTAAATTATAATAAACCTCTTTCTCAACATCTCTTACGTTGAAAGGGACAAGTCGTATCAAAGTCAACAAGTCCCCTTCTCTATTTCTCGTACAATCGCGGTCATTAATGCTATCCATAAATTTTGGAAGCTATCTCTGGCTGAATTGAATCTTCTTATTAATTATTTATCTGTTGTATCCATTTCAAAGGTTTTTTCAATCCACCTGAGGCTTCAATCAGAATTAATGACTGCAATATCAAGATGGTCGCACGTTTTGAAATTGTGGGATCTCTTGAGCATCCTCGGGTGTGTTCTGTGGCCCCGCACCGTGCCACTCTAGCTGTCTGTCCTGTGGTGTGTCCCCCCCGCTGGTTGTCCACTTGTCAGTCTTACTATTAGAGAGTTAGAATAGTCCGCCCAGCCTGCAAGTTTTCATTCGGACAGCTACTGACTCTAAAGTACGATGATGCTGATTTTGTATTTCACTTTGGCTAACACTATTTTCTGTTCATCTTTACTGGGAAAAAATTGTGGTGTCTTTATCTTGATAACTTTGCTGTGACTTGATATTAATAATGGAATAAATTCTCAGCTATGAAAACAAACTTCTATACAGTATTTATCTGAAGCAGAGATGCAATATATTTTTTTCCTACTATTAAGCATCAAGAAATTAGCTACTAAAGATTAATTTCATGCCTGGATAAGATGAACAGTGAATAGATGATTTTATACAGTTTAGGAGGGACCTGTGAGAATCAAAATGTTCATTGAGATAGTTTGCCCCCTCTGCTTTCTTAGAGGTTCTCCTTAACCCCTTCAGACTCATATGATGCAGAGGTTGCCAGATTATCAATAAGAAATAGAGTTCTCTCACTCTTATAATTACCTCTCCAAAATTAGTTTTCTGCCCACAGCTAACTCAAAGACAACTGCAGAGGTTGAAGTAACTAAACTAAAGGTTTCTAAATACCCCTGATGGTAACAAAGGTTTTAAAGGTATCCTTAATAGGCACAAAATTGCGTCATATGTCGGAGAGGGTTAAACTGAGTAAAATGGTATAATACTAGCCAGAATGTAAATAAAATATCACCATCATACTTAATGGGTTGAGATTGTATTTTCACTTTGACACGTTCAGCATTGTCACTAACTTTTTATGGTGCTTACTGTTTGTCTTTCAGTATAATATACTGTACAGCAACGTGTATTTTTATACCATTATTTTCCCACAACTTTCTGAAATATTTTAGGAATGTTCTGTAGTGACACTCTTTAGAGGACAAAATTATGTCTTAATTAGAATATGTTGACCTAATAGGTTGATCGTCTCTGGTATTATCAATTATTGACTTCATGATCTCATGACTCCACTTAGCTTGAAATTTATTCCCCAGTTTATATATAGGGAAAAGCAGGCTGTTAGAGAATTACGATGGCTTTCCCGTTAGTATTTACTATTCAGTCATTTATATACAGGTAGGCTACTGTATTGGATATATGGAACTCCATATGAGAACCAAGGCAAAGCAAGCTCTCTCCATACCTGATTAATTTGAATACAATTATTGTTGAAATAATAAATTTACAGGTATGTATATATAAGTTTTTAGTGGCTTTTTGTTATTAATCAAAATTAATCAAGCTGAGAAAAGTTTAGGGAGAGTTTACTGATTACATATCAGACTTCATTTATAATCATTGCTCATATTTGATGCTATAAAATTGCAAAGGATCACACTCATGCCCAAATTAGTGTCTTGTTTTCAGTTCTAATTTGGAAGTAACAAGCACTATAATTCAACACTGATATTGGTTTTCAGTTCTAATTTGGAAGTAACAAGCACTATAATTCAACACTGATATTGGTTTTCCTAATATTTACCTGCAAGTGTGCTGTAGGTAGTGCATCATTTGCACATACAGTATATTATTTATTTGGATTATAATACATTATTTCTTGTAGCATGTTACTCTTAAGTTTTGAAAGATTATAAGAGATATGATGTATTTGTTATAGGCAGGTATTTACAGTACTCCTCTGTTGATTATAAGAGATATGATGTATTTGTTATAGGCAGGTATTTACAGTACTCCTCTGTTGATCGTGCATACAGTTATATTCAAGAGTTTGCAGATAACTTTGAAAAAATATTACTTAAAATTAAGAGATGGTAATTTAATTTGAAAATCTTGTGGCCAAAAATAAAATGCAGCATTCAATGGGTGATAAAGAAGTAATGGAGAACCGCCAAAATAAATTGATCGACTTTGAAATTACACAGGGTCTCATTTGATATGTCTGTGAACTTTACAATTTGACAGTACAGTACTTTAATCCTCTCTCAGAAGGATGACAAACTTTCAACTATATTCTGGTTAAGTCGGACAATTTAATTATTTTAATTTGTTGTAGTTGATTATTACATTGTGTTCTAATTCCATTAAAATTCAATGTTCATCCTAAGCTGAATAGAAATTGTCTGCCAATTAAGAGATATGATTGAAAAATCATCATTGAAGGGTTAAATAATTGTTATGACTACTGTTTTAGTTTACTTAACAATAACAATACAAAAATTAGTAACATATTACTTTAATATGATACTGCATTGTAAATAACGCTAAAGTCACCACTGTATTTATGTCACCACTGTCCTCAAATCATCATAGCTGACATTACCATGGAAATGTTACAAGAGACAGAACTTGATGGAATAGAGAAACACCATATGCAAAATTACTATTATTATGACAATGTTTCTGCCAGACCAGTTTGGCCTGAAGAAACCGTAAAACAAAACATTTTAATAATAAAGGCCTTTCCTTGTGTGGGTTTCCCTTACCAACATAAGTAGTTTTGAATATGTAGATATTTTTCTAACGGTTGAAAAAGGTAGTTACAGGTGTGGTATGCAGGACAGTTGGCTTTCTCAAAAGTTGTTATAATAATTTATCTTATCAAACTTATTAGTGTGTTTTATGAAGGCATACCGTTGATTTACTGGACAGGTAGTGACATTTGACTCAGTGGCTACTTATAGCATTGTTTACGTTAGTAGACTCATACTAATCCCAGACTGACTCTCTCTCCATTACAGTGTTGTGTCCCTCGTGAGTGTTGTGGGGCCCCAAGATCAGCTCTGGGGGTGAAGGCAGGGGTGTTGGGGCGGGGTCGTGGTGGGGGTGGTTTTGGCGGTATGGTGGTGGGGCGGGGCAGCAACAACAAGGTAATGATGGGATTCTCATCAGCCTGTCGCAGTGCCCCTCTCCTAGTACCACCACGCCTGCCCCCCTCCTCCTCCGCCCCCCAGCTTGTTGAGACATTCCGCACACCCTCGTAAAGTCCCAGCTGATGTCATCTGTATATACACCGTACACTCATGGTTGAGAGTTCTGTTCCACCTCCCTTACCTCAACTAAACCATTCTCTTTACTTGAAGGACAAACTTACTCCTCCTTAGTTCATCGTATCAAAGCTTTTACATTCAAGTTTTGTTCAATTATGCTAGGGAGTAAGTTATCCTCATGAATGAAAAGAAAGCTTAAGTGTAAATTGTGGAGGGGTTCTAGGACTATTGATCATAACTGTGCCCGGCCCACCAAATGAGGAGTTTGGTGTTGTGACGGATCAACATAACATGGCATGAAATATTGTAACATAACATAACATGTAAAGCCATTAGGGACTATTGATGTTGTCTTAAGTTGCGATACAAATTTACCAAGTCCTGAGATTTCGAAAAAACACAAAATTGACTGAAAAAAACCTTATTAAGACAAAAAGATACAAAGATCTAAGGATAATTGATGGATATGAAAAACAAAAATGGAAAAACAGTCTGTAATCCATTTATTTATTAAGATATATTTGTTATACCTGTACATTGTTGATCGATCTCTCTGCACCAAGCTCCCCAACTCACTCACACCACGACAATTATGCTCCTCTTGACATTATATTTAGTCCCCTGTATTATTTTTTTACTGTTATCATATTTATTATTGAGATTTTGAGGAGCACGGAACTTAATTTGGTTGTGCGCTAATACGAATCAAGATCTTACTGTAACCAAGATGAACAGGTCAATATTTTCTCTAACCAGTGTTAATCTAATCACTATAAAACTACATTCTACTAGTTTGTAGCTTTTTTAGTACAGTATAATTTACTTCATAATGTACTGTATAGAGTCAAATATAAATACTGTAATTCATTTTTGTTTGTATTGGTGCTCGTCCTGCTGGGGTTCCGAGTTCCTCATTTCGCAAACATCTCGGTAGCCGGTTGGTAGAGCTTCGGCCTTCGGTCTGTATTATTAGACAAATCCCACCACTGTCGGTGGTAATTACTATACTTTTACAAAATTCCTAGCCAGTCAGAATGGTATGCTAGTTATTGTAATTATAATGAGAGTACTGTACATGTAATACTTTAATGTTTCAGTACTTCTCATTACAATTACATATACATACAGTACATACATACAAGATTAAAGATCGTTTTGTCCACAGAGAATGTGGTTACAGTCTCACATCCTAAATGGCGGCTTACCAGGCGGCCCTGTCAAGGGCTGCCTCTTTTGTAAAGTTCTTTATTTTGAGATCGGACCGGAACACCTGATCCCACGTCATTCTAGGTCTACCTCTATGCGCAGCTCCCCCACGTTCACAGTCCAGCATTTCTTCACTCGGCTCTTAGACCCAGTTCACCCAGCAATTACCGTAAATAACATATCGTATTGACTGTCTAGGAATACGGCAACACTTTAGTAATAACACTGATGGGGTTTATCTAGGAAAACAAGTCTTGGTACCACTAGTTTGTGAATTGGACGCTCACAGGTTACGGTAGTCCACCCACCTGCTACTCTCGGACATGAGAGGAAGAGCATTTAATTTGTTTTCATTTACTGTACCATGATGTTTTTCATTGTATATGTCATGCATGCAGGATGTCTTGGAAATATTGCGTGTAGAAATGATGATTTTGATGAAATTTCAGAATAATTCCTATAGCAGCTAGTCATATGTGCCATTGGCCATTATACAGCTACAAAATTTCAACATGGAGATACATTTTAAGGCGGATTATATATTATCATCTAAAATTAAATATGTAGGCACAGGAGGAATAAGATATACATCATAGTTTAAGCCTTTCAGTACGGATGAAGTTATAATTAATTTTACTCTGGATCATAAGACAATTTTACTGTTTAGGAAGGATCTGTGATAGACAAAGAGTTAATAATAAAGATTGATTATACCTCTTTGATTACTAGCGGTCCTTCCTAAGTCGCATAAAATCATCTAATGATAGCCAGAATAAAAGGAAGAAATGCGTCACTGTACCGACTACCGAGAGGCTTAACTTAAACAGGGAAATATCTCACCTAGTCATTTGATAAGTAGACTCAACCTTGTGCATGACCATAAAATTGATTTCTGTGATTATTTGTATGGTAGGAATACTGTAAAATTCCTGTAATCCAGAAAGCAGCCACCTGAGATCTTAGTGGATTATCAGATGTGGCTGACTGTTGGATAGCTTGTAAATTGATCTAAAATATGCTCTCGATCACCTCAGTTTATCCTCCCCAGCATATCAATATGGCTTGAATACCTTTACAAATTATATGGAAAGGCTTAAAAACACTTAATGTTGGTTGTATTTTAAGAAAAACAACGATACAAGCAAAAACATTAAATTAAATTTAATTTAAATGTAAAACTTGCAAAACAAGCAAACCAAAACAGGAACCGCATAAATATAAAGACAAAGGAACTTACCAAACTAAATAAATAAATAAACTTTTGTGCTGTAGCCTATATTTTGGACATGAAATTGGTCCCTAGTAAATTTTGTCCTATTGGATATACCAGGTTATCAGATGCCGGCTTATGAGGTTCTGGATTACAGGACTTTTACCATATACTGTACAGTTAAAATGTATACAGTTAACCAAGATATGCTTTAGTAGGTCACAACTGGAGATGGTAGTGTCAAACTGTTTATGAAAAAAAATAGCAGTAACTATTAAACAACTTGATATTGAACACCAAAGATTTTTTATCGTGTCTCAAATATGCTTAACTTACTCTTACTACTTAGAAAGGAAAGCAACTTGATTGTATCTATCAATATAAGAAGTATATTTTAAGATTGTGTTCTTTTATATATATATATCATGGCATATTTGGTCACTAAGTACCCTCCATATGAAGCTAATATTCTAATATATAACTTGTACTATTCACTTATGAACATTGCCATGCTTTAAACGCAAAGATCTGCTGATGGTTGTATTTCGCTATATCCTAAAGCCCAAGTGCAATTGCCGTATTAAGTGTGGAAGTGTGAGTGTGAGCGTGGCTGACCGGCTTCATCTATATAAGTAAGATAATGAACGGATTCCAATAAAGTAGTTACCGTATGTGTTGGCATAGAAGACGTCCCCTCAAACACCCTCCCCGATCTAACTGGCTTCATGATTTTGAGTTGTTTGACAGAGAATACATGTAGCTGCCATACAGTGTCATATAATGGTATACTAATAAGATGAAACCTTATTTTGATGTTAACATAGACTTACAGTACTATATTAGATAGAAAATCCGCTATAACACTGCAGAATAAAAATAAAGTTACATCTGGGCCTGGATACTCAATACAGTTATGATATAGTATCTCCCTCTAACTGTCATGTCTTGAAAATTGACTGCATGCATAACTTTCGCTCCAGCATCACTGTACAGTACTCAAAACATGTCTACTGGGTATACCAATTAGCCTACCTATAATATTGGAGTACGAGCAAGTTATGACATACACAAATATAAATACGCTGCTGTTATAAATCATAAATATTTCACAGTGTTGTAGTTTATTGCCGATTATGAGTATCCGAGTCCTGGAGTAGTAGTAGTCCACACAGTAGGATTCCGGGCGCTATATTTATGATAAAAATGCGTCTTTTATACCAGCCAATACGGTATATGCTGTCATCACTCACTCACTAGCTTTCAAGTCCTCTTCTACTGCAAGATTCACTCTTCACTCACCATAGCTTGTTGCAGCCATACCAGGTTTTGTCGGCTGGTCAGGAGGCGCTGTACAAGTCATGCTAGAAAGTCTAGCCCTACCATCACAGCTTCACTTTTATTTTTCTCTCTTGTTATAAAATGAAAATACTCTTCAACAACATTGAACCTAGCTTGAGTATAATAGGCTTTGTTCATGTGTTTTAAGTACTTGTTCTTGTATTTATGCCAGGGAGATCACCAAAGTTGAAATTTATGGATGTAGGACAAAACTTTTGTGTTTGTGTGTTTGGCTTCAAGCACGTGTGAATAAAAACCTTCACTTTGAATTTTAATACATTAGACACTTTTGAATTGTTGAATTATTGTATTCACTTGGGTGCAAAACATTGGAACATTGTCTCTAATTCAATTAATCCTTTTTTCGTAGGTTTCATGAATGGGCAGGCTAACTCCATTTGCTTAAACTGACAATGAATAATCAGGAGTAGAATGTTACTCTTACTATGTTTACAATTTTCGCTATCATGTGTATTTGCCTGATGATTTATATGCATATAATACACACTTGGGCACAGTCAAGCAAATGTGTGGTACTCTATCTATCTATCTATCTATTGCCTGACGCCGTGATCCCCAAAGGGGTGGCCACGAACGAACCGCCCCCATGCACCTCTGTCCCCAGTCAGTCGACGCCCCTCCCCCCAACCAGCACCGCCTTCGTTCATGTAGTTCCTCACTCCATCCTTCCACCTCATATTCGGTCTACCTCTCCCTCTCTGTCCCTCCACCTCGCTCTCGTACACCCTCTTAGTCATTCTCTCGCTTTCCATACGTTCCATATGGCCGAACCATCTCAAGTTGTTCCTTTTCACACTTTCCAGCACATCTACCTCCACACCACACCTCCTTCTTACTTCCTCATTAGTCTGTCTATCCCTCCATGTAAATCCGCACGCACTCCTTAAGTAATTCATTTCCACTGCTCTCACTCTTGGTCTGAGTCTCTCAACCAACGTCCATGCTTCGCTTCAGTAAGTCAGTGTCGGGATTACCACACTGTCATGCAAGGACTTCTTCACTTCCATACTGACCACCCTATTTCTTGTTACTGCTTTTAGCGTTCCTACAACCCTCTTCCCCTGTTGTACCCTCTCTCGCACTTCTTCATCCATAGTCCCATCTTTACTCAACACACTGCCCAGATACTTAAAAGAGTTGACGATCTCCATAGCCTGACCGTTCAGCTTCACCTCACACTCTGTGACTTCACCCCTTTCGAAGACCATAACCTTGCTCTTCCCCGTATTTACCTTCACTCTAGGTACTCTAGGTTTCTGTATCAACTCAACTCAAGTCATTTTAACCCCTTTCCTAAACTACTCTTTAACTAACTTAATCTAGCTAACTTCATTATAATCGTACCTAACTCAGTCTATTATAAATTATCTTTAAAGAACCTAAACCTTACCTTGATTTACATGATAGGTTTAGTTGACTGGGCGTTGTATTTCCTGATCATCCAATACTGACCTGACCCAACTGACGCAAGTTGAAGTGACGTACTCCTCCTCCTGGCCGGGTTGTCATGGTGGCTGTGTGACGCTCAGACTGTGTCATCCTCACCTCATACACTATAGCCTCACCTCTCACTCTTATCAACATACTCGCTGGCAGACTTACTTCCACCTCTGTCTCATAATTAGTTGAGGCGTTCCGAGTTGACTAGAAAGGGGTCAATAATTTGTTTTCTATGGCATCCCCAACCAGAAAGTAACTAGCACCCTTTATAAATATAAAAGAAAACTCCTTTTCTATGGCATTGCAAGGATGTAGAGATATGACTGGGCATTTATAAACCCTGGCTATTCAATAACAATACCTACAGTAGCCTAACTTTGTGACTGTACCAGTGGGAGATCATTCTGTAAACAAGTGGTTCTCGTCTTATATGATCGGTGCTTGTGCGCCTCTGTTTTGGGGGTCCCTCATAATCTTCCATTGATTTTGCTTCATAATCATATCTTTAATGTGGTAAAGTGGGCCTTTATGGCTTTGAAAACTTGCTATATGAAAATCGATGGAGGATTTATAGAAGACTGACTTTCAACTCATTTATTAATCTGAATGTCTCAAATTCTTGTAAGAACTCTGCAAAGGGGAGGGAGATATCTCACACGTTCTTGATCTCTATTAGTGTAATAATAAATATACTGTATCTGTACCAAGTGTGCAGTCCCTGATTGTATGCCAAAATTGTTTTTCTGAAAACAAACTAACTGGCTCCATGATTTTGAGTTGTTTGACATAAAATACATGTAGCTTGCATACAGTTTCATATATTAGTATACTAATCAGATGAAATATTATTTTGATGTTAACATACACTGAAGATATTAGTCACTCTCCAAAGAAGCTGTGTTATCATCAGCAGTCCAACATTGTGTCTTGTTCACAGGTTAGCCCCTTCATTCAGATGACACCAAGCATTTTTGTTTATAGCTTGCATGCTTGTGTCTAAAGACTTTTAACATTTATTATCTATCTTTGTTGTGGATTTTGAGCTGAGTCTCTATGAACATGTGTTCCTCATTTGGTTGAGTTTGAAGGTTGTCTCTTACCTTGGAAATTGACCATGCTGAGATTACAGTTATGGCTTACAGTTACAGTTTGTCTTAAAAATGGCAAGGAACGGATGATTTGTCTTAATTTACTGTACAGTATGTATGTACAGTATAGCTACCTCCAGACGATTTTCTTCAACTTTGGGAAAACCTGCCAGAATTAGATGGTTAATCAATATAGTTTGTAGCCCTTTAATTCCCAGAGGTCCATCCTAAGCTGAATAATATAATCTGAAGAAAATGGAGTTATCGAACTGAGGGGGTTAATAAAAGTAGGATAACCAAACTAGGTCACATTTTTTTTTTTTTTTTTTTTTATTCTCCTTGCCTAGTAGCCTTTGCCTTAGTAAGAAGTGTATTCAACCATTCTTGTCTTGCTCAGTCCTTTAGGTAACAGACTGTGAAACACAATCAAACTTTGATACTACAGTACAGTATTCAGATATAGTTTTACATGTGAAGTATACTGTACACTTTAATTTTAAAGACGGAGTGATCCATAATAGGTCACATGTCCTAATGGCAGCATACCAGGCTGAATTTAGTGCAAATATAATTATGAACAGTTATGTATGATGCAGATTTTACTACCATGCACTCCCTGCTCAATAGCTGGGCTAAGGTGGGTGCCCTTGATGATCAGGGCACCTATATAAGGGTATTTGCACTACCATATAATATGAAGTACCTGTATTGATAATTGTATGATAATATTATCCTGAAAACTAAACTTTGTTAGGATGATGATTGTGCTTTGTAGTCTGTATCCAAGGAGAGCTGACTGAAAAGTAGCAGCAGGTATGATGCTTGTGGTCATGGTTGTTGCTAATGTCAATAACAATAGAATCGCCACTGCAATGAAGTAACCATGTGCCCTAGTGTTCTGCATAAAAAAAACACCGTAATTAACTGTACCATCCATGGCTCTGGTTTTATCTCAACGACACTGCGGTCTACTTAACCCTTTCAGTATTTGAGGATGTGTTTCTTCTTCTTACTCTGGCTATCATAACAATATTGTTCAGTTTACAAAGGAATTTTGGAAGTCCGACGGTCAGTTGAGATACCTCTTTGATTCGTAGAGATACTTCCTAAACTACATAAATCGTCTTATATAAAGCAGAATATAATGAAGAAATACATCCTCATATCCTGAAGGGGTTAACAAGAATAACTATGCCATCCAAATATTACTGGAGATATGAGACCCTACATACTGTCACTTATGGAGGTGGCGACTTCATTGTTGTTGACGTCACTCAAGGCTGGCACATATACTCTTCATGTTCACGTCACTCTGTCACCGGGTTACTGGTGCTCCCCCGTCAACTCTCTTTCCCAGTCTCTTCTCCTTTTGGTCCCTATCTGTCCAATCCTAGACTGCCCTTATTTAATCTATATTAATCTACAGTACTCTACCAATGCCTGATCCAATCTAATCCAACCCATGCTATTTAATCTACCCTACCCTAGTGTACCGGTAGTCTAATGTACCCCAACCCAAGCTGTTTAATCTACCTAGCCTTAGTTTACTGGTCATCTAATATACCCCAACCTAATCTATTTAATCTAGCCTGCTACTCAGTGGTCTGGTTAAACTATTTAATAATAATAATAATAATAATAGCCTACCCTTGCCTAAACTAATCTAACCCTACCCAGGCTAGAATTGACTGGGGGCTTGAGTTGACTGTGAGTTGCAGTGACCAACCACCGTTACAAATATATGCATGTTCTGCCAGGAACAATTCAGCTGAAGTGATCCTTAAAGAAACTATAATGCAATGTGGAACTGCTCTAGACAAGCAGGGCTATTTTGAAGTGTTGTGATAACATTTGGTGAAACATTGAATGACATCAATATACAGTATGTTATTTGTTTATATACCATCATTAAATTTTGTCAATGTATGCTGTTTGCTCATATACTGTATAGTTTGATGGCAATCATGGTATGCCTTCATATTGACAGTTTCAGTGATGGGATGCATGTGTATCATTTGAGATGGTTTAAACATGGAGGAAATTGAGAGACAAACTTGGACAAAGATTGGTAGAGTGTGAGTGTAGCCAGGTAAGCTATAAGATCAGGTACTGGTACCATACTATAAAGTATAATAGCTCCAACTCTTGATGAATTGGGTTATGGATTAACTATAAGATCTGGTTAGGATTATGGATGACTTTCACAAGGCCCAGTGGCTTTTTTCACATCTATAAGCTGAATTTTTGCATTATTACTTCAGAATTATTATGTTCTCTCCACCAACCAACTCTACTCCTAAAATCGATTAATGAAATTAACAACCACATGTGGCAGTCCGGGGATTCGAACCTAGGATGCTCACACCGAAAATCAACACACTACTGTATGCACTGCACCATGAAGACAAGGATTGAAGAGAGAGAGAGAGAGAGAGAGAGAGAGCCGCGGTGGTCGAGTGGAGAACACGCTCACGTGTGAATCTGCTTGACCTGGGTTCTATCCCAGCCAAGGCGGACATTTAGTGGGTGTGGTAGTACGTCCTAGCATGTATATCATGTTCGCACCCAGTCGGGGGGACACCTCGACGTCGTATACAGACTAATAACACACATACCAAAGCCATTCCAACAGCTTCCTCTATCTACAACACTCCTTCTCTGCTATCTACACTTTCCCAGCCGTATGGTCTTAGTGTACTGTCTGATGGTGTTAATGGGTTTCCAAATGTAAGAGACTTAAAGAGCTGCATTCAGGTGACACTCAAGTTTGGTTAAGTTGTTTAAAAGTAATGCATTAACGGCGTAGATATTAGGTCATGGTTAAGAGAAATGTTCATTATGTTATATAGCCCTTCTTGTCCATAGGAGCCCCACTTTATAATAAATAAGAGATAACCCAACATAAAGGTCACATTCAAATTTATTCTGTGTATACTCAATAAAGCCAATTATATTACACTCATTTATTATTTAGCATACAGTAGTTGAGAAAAATCGAAGCCCAATGCACCAGCTAGGATTTGTCATGAGTGTGGTCTTGGCAACAGAAAATTGAAAGTGGTGTTGAAAGAGTTTGCAGTGTGAGAAAAAAAAATACTGATTAAAATACATTCAAATTAACTTTGCAGCAAATTCTCACCTAAGTATAATTATTATTTAAAAATATCAGTTGGCATTGGTGTTAGAGTGGCTCTTGAAGTTGAATAAGAGCCAACATTCATTATTTCTGAAAGACGAGAACATTTTAAACCAGTCAGGAAGACTCTGAGAGGAGTAGGATAGAATACACTGCCAAGTTACTTTGAATAGAGTGTAATAATTAAAGAATTACATTATCACTAGATCAAGATGACAGCATCTCGGTATAGAATATCAAGTTGTGCATTGAGTGAAGAGGCCCCACTGTGTTTCAGAATTCCACTGTTTTTTCTTTGCATCACCTAAAAAAATAATATACTCGTACTGCATCAGTGACTTGAATATATATCTTTGACTAGCTAAATATGGTACCGGTAATATAATTTTAACATCTATTTTGGTAAACACTAGATGCTTTCATTAAGTTTGGGAAGGACTTGTGGAAGACAGGTTTGACAGGGCAAAGATGGATATTTCTGCTGGGGGTATGTGGTGTAGCTGGTAGCACACTTGGCTCATAACTGAGAGGATTTGCATTCAATCCTGAGGAGGTGGAGGTGTTTGGGCAGTCTGTTCACCTAGCAGTACAGTAAATAGGAACAGACATTTGTAATGTCACATCTGGGATAAACTGAAGTAGCCTAAAGTATTTTGAGTAATGTTCCGGTACTAGTGAATTACTTTGGAAAAACTGGTTCTTAATAATTAAAAAGAAAAACAAATCTTATTAATATTAGCCAGAATATAATAAAAGTGTTGCCATGATAATAATGGGGTTAAAGAAAAGGTTTGATAATTCAATCATTGTGAAGTGTATCGTCCACAACTCTTCAGACTAGCTAAAGCACTGGATGAAAACCTTTCTAATTTTAAGAATGTCATCATCACTGCCATTAATTTACACAATAGTGTGGCATGAAGAGGAATATAGCTGGACAGTTTGATCTTCATATAATTATGAGTACTACTTGTATAGTCACTATACTCGACTATACTCAACACTATAGTCGGGAGGCCATGTACTGAGCTCCGGTGACAAGTAGATCTGTGCATGCGCGATGACTTTGATTATTTTTTCTCCAGCTATTTTATTATAGCCTATATATTACAGACTAACCTAACCTAACCTAAAAATTAATATCTATAACAAAAATATTGTATTGTGCTGGGATCGAAAGCTCGACCTCTTGAGTGGGAGGCCTAGCCGCTAGCTCTGAGGTACCGAACGGCCTGCTGGACGTGTTTTTGAAAGGCCTAGCCTAGGCTATGGAGAAAAATATGGCGAATCTATTGGTGCCTGTTTTCCCTAATAAATTGTTTCTCATAACGCTGCAGTAGTGTTTTTTAAAATAACCAAGTTTTGTACTTACCAGATGTAATAAAGACATAGGTCTAAAATACGATAAATGTGGATCGATCCACTCTCAAACTGTCGAACGTCACCCGTTCCTCATCGTAAACATACAACTGCAGGCCGCAGGCGATATATAGGCGACCCTACCTAAAGCTACCCAAACATACCGAAGACCAATTGATTTACCAAAACGTAAGCAAATTGTATGAAATCAAGGTAACATTTGGCTCGGAATTTTGTATGTTTCAAGGGGGCATAATTAGGGATCCAGATGGATCCACGATGGGTTGAGGGGGAACTCTGCCCCCATATGGAGAACTTGAGTGATGATTAGTATTTGATATAATGCTGACAGTAGGGACTAAATTATCTTGTGTGAAGATTAATTGTAGTTAGGAGGAATACAAAAATTTCTTCGCTTAGAGCCGAAACCGAGCATAATAAATGTTTCAGTGTCATCTCGAGTATTCTGCAGGCACCGCCACACCAAATATAATTAATGCCACCGTATTATCTTGAATATACTGCCAAGATCAAATATAATATTTACATTGTCATCTTGAGTATAGAGCTGAACTAAATATACTGTATGTTATAGTCAACTCGGGGCATGGGGGCGGTTCGTTCGTGGCCACCCCTTCGGGGATCACGGCGTCAGGCAATAGATAGATAGATAGTCAACTCGGGTATTTGCCAACACCAAATACGGTAGATATAATGATCGTTACTATGTCTTCTCAAGAGTATAGAACCCACCCTTAATATAATGATTGTTAAAGTGTCATCTTAACCCTCTCACTACCATATGACACAGAGGTTGCCAGATTAGCAATAATAAATAGAGTTCTCTCACTCTTATAATTACCTCTCCAAAATTAGTTTTCTGCCTACAGCTAACTCAAAGACAACTGCAGAGGTTGAAGTAACTAAACTATCTATCTATCTATCTATTGCCGGATGACTTACTCCCCTTAATGAGGGTGGCCATACACAGAAGGCCCCCAAGCGGACCTATTCCCTGCAAGAGGGACAACCCGAGCCAGTTTACTGAAGGACTTACAGGATTGACCACTCGATTTAGGATCCGTCCGACTCCGAGGCCCGCTATGTATCTAGTTAGCACTATTTTTCTACAGTGGTGTTCGGCTAGTCCATCCACTAACCTGCCTTACACTTAGATAAACAGTATGGATTTGTATCAGGTTTACTCCCCTAGACAGGTTGCCGACCAAGGCTGACGAGTCCCATCCACCCGGATTTTTATAAGGTTGTCTCCCCTAGATGGGTTGCCGACCAAGGCTAACAAGTCCCACCCACCCAAACTAAAGGTTTCTAAATACCCCTGATGGTAACAAAGGCTTTAAAGTATCCCTAATAGGCTCAAAATTGCATCAAGGACGTGAGAGGGTTAAGTACAGTACTAGTATAGATCTGACCCTAAATATAATGATTGTTACAGCGTCATCTTAAGTTCCGGTAAAGATCCGCCCCTAAATATAATAATTGTTACAGCGTCATCTTAAGTTCCGGTATAGATCTGACCCTAAATATAATGATTGCTACAATGTCATCTCAATTATAGAACCGACCCAAAATATGATTGCTACGTCATCTGAAGTATAGAACCGACCTAAAATATTATGATTGCTAGTGTTCCCTCAAGTATAGGGATGACCCAAAGTATAATGATTGCTACAGACATCTCAAATAGGCCTATAGAACTGACCCAAAAAATAATGATTGTGCTACAACGTCATCTAAAGTATAGAACCGACCCAAAATATTAAAATTGTTAGTGTCCCCTCAAGTATAGGACTGACCCAGAGTACAGTACAGTATAATGATTGTTACTGTGACATCTCAAGTATAGAACTGACCCAAAATATAATTATTGTTATCGCAAATATAGGACCGACCCAAAGTATAGTGATTGCTACAGTGTCCTTTCGAGTATCAGAAGCCCCAAGGTGTTGACTGTGAGTATTTCCGAGTGTCTGTGCTCTTATCTACAGTGCAGTAAGTTCTCTTCAGAGGAGGATGCAATGGAATAATTAGTTTAGTACGGTATCACTTGCTGTTTCGCTTATACAGTAATTCCTCACTTAAAGATGTAGCTGCGTTCCTGACATTAAAACAACATGGTAGTTTCAAAATAATATAATGCAGAAGTAAGAATCACAGTTATAAACATGAAATGATATCAATATAATTCTTTACTAATAAGCTATCAGTCATTCATGAAGTGAAATATATACTGCTATAAAGGAAAACTTGACTCATCATTCACACACAATGGCTAAATGAATATACTTTATGATAAACAAACTGTATGATACTGACATTTTTTTCTTCCCAAATAAATAATATAGTACAGGCCCTCCTCACTTAAAGTATCCTATTCATAAATGGTTTAATCATGTCACGGTTAATTATCTAGGCAACAAAATTCACTTTAAGTTATATTTCATCCTCAAGTTGTAAATAAGATAAAAATGGTGCATAATTGCAAGAAAAATTACAAAGATTAATTGCTTCACTTAAATTGTCCTCTCGAAGCGGAGAGTTCCCAAAAATTAATTCAGGTGATTCCGACCTATTATAACTGTAATGCCCTCAAAAATGTCCCGCAACCACAATAATGTACTACCCGAGTTGACGTCAGGTATAGCGTAAAATAGTCGTAGATGGTAAGTCCAATAAACTCATCACGTGAAGACACAACGAGACTATCACCTGGTTCTTAAAAATCTGACTAAGGTTGCTATACTTTTAGTACGTCCGTGGTAGTACAGTGGGTTAGCGCGCGGGCCTGGTGGTGATGGTGGTGCGTCACTAACCAGGGTTCGAACCCCACCCAAGGCATCTCAAAACCTGTGGGTTTTTAGGAGGGTTAAATTCCCTTCAGAGGTTCGTACCCCGCGCCAGGTACCAGGAAAGGTTGATCCTAAAGTGGGCCTGGGGATATTTCATTCCAATTTAACCTGGAAAAACCTAGCATTTCATTGGTGGCAGCGGTGGGATAGCTGAACATTTCTGGGGGCATGGGGGAACATTGTTGGGTACATTGATCGGTATTTTCCCTGGAAACATGTGTACATAAACATTTGATGGAATTATGGTTACATATATCAGAGTCTGTCCTGAAAACATGGGAGGATTTATCCGGGACAGAATTACGAGACTGGAGGGGATTACCGAGAGGGAGTTGCTTGGACTTGTCTTCTTTAGTTTGTTGAGGCATTTGGTTACTGAATGGGGTGAGATTTTGAGGGGACTCAGGGCAAGGGGAGGGTTTAGGAGTCACCTTAGTGCTAGCTGCAATTTGGTAACCCTGACTCAGGGTTTGTTGAGGGGGAAGGTGTTTTTTTTTTTTATGAATGGGTTTCTGCGTGATGGGTTTGTCAGAGGCTTTTGGTTGGAATTTTTTTAATGATATCAGCCTTTGGCCGCAGTCGACCTGGGCCTGGAGTTTTTGAAGGAGGTCAAGTCCAAGGAAACCATCGTAATGTTTACAGTTGGAGGAAAATACTGTGAATGTGTGATAACAACGAGCATGGGGGCAGGAGTAGTTACTGATAGGGGCAAAGTGTCTCCTAGGAGATTTAAGTAAGTATCAGCAGCTGAGATTAGTTCTGCTTTGGTGGTTAACAAAGGGCCAAATAGTCGGTGGTGTTGATCATAGTAATTTTTGAACAAACATGACTTGGCAGCTCCCGTGTCGATTAACAAGCGGACAGGAATGTCCTTGATTTTGGCCATGTAATAAATGGGGGCAGTGCGGTCAGTTATGGCGTCCCCCGCCGAGGCCATCTTGGGCAGGGGGTACTTTAAAAATCCTGGGAATCGGTATCTACCTCCTCCAGGGTTTCCTCGGTATCCTCTGAGAGGTCATGTTAGGGGCTATTTCTCCAGTGTGTCTTTCTTCCATCTCTTCCTCTTGTCCCAACTCCTCTTCATTTACAGAAATGCGAGGAGTAAAGGGGCGAGGTAAAAAAAAAAAGAAGGTGTAATGCCCTCGAAAAACCTTCACACAAATTAGTGGGTATATAAGTGTGTAGCCAGCACCGATCGCCAAGAGATCCGACTTGAGAACTTCCTACATTTTGGACCACCTGGACGGCCGAGGAACCAGTCGTTAGCCCCCAACATCACCGGAAGCAAGATAACCAGGACCAGACCAACAAATACTATTCAAGATTCACGTTACTAGTACTAAGTGTTATAGTACCAGTTCGACATTCACTTATTAACTTTTCTATGAAGTGGCTATAACTTGCCCAGTGTAACTCATATTTAACCATTCCATTTGGGACGTACTAAGCGTATCAGTGTTCATTAATTAACAGGCGACATTGACTCGTAATTACCTTATTCAGATATTAAACCCCTAGTGATATCTAACGTTCGCCCACTGATTTGTGTTCTACGTATTTCTGCCATAAGAATATAAATCTTAGATCAGTACCCCCTTGAGGTTACTAGAATTTCCGTGTTCAGAAATATACGCGTTATCTAATTCTAACTGTGAGCTGCTACTTGGGCACGCGACCTGCCAGTAAGAAATCTAATTAGTGAAATTGAATACATAAATACATTGAGGTCTTCCAGTATAATAAACCTTGCTAACAGAAACCCGTGATCAGAAGAGAATACCTGAATGTTGGAAGTGGGAGACTAGGCTCCATCCAGATCCGCTAATGCTAGCAGTTCCCTTCTATTATTTGTTTTGTACGAGTATTACTATCTTTCTATGCTCTTTATTCACCTATTTAAATAAACGTTATCGTGTGTCGTGTTACCGTGTGTTTATTTTGTGTTCTCTATTCCTCATACCTTGTATTGTGCATGCAGCCTTATATACCCAGTCAGATAGAGCCCACATTACCCAAGTTAATCCTGTAGAAAACAGGGCATAACAATAACTCCACAAAACACAAAAAAACGTTTTGGAAAATCTTAAAACGGCTCTCAAGGCCGCAAAAATGGATGGAATTAAAATCGGTTGGCGCCATTGGATTCAGCGCGTCGAGAGGATTCAGAATAGTGTCCTAACTATTTTTTTATTTTTTTTGCCAAAATCCTAAGGGGTTGTTGTATTAGTGTTTTTTGGAAGTTGACGGGTCATTTTCGATTTTCATATTTTTAGCGGTATATTCGGATTCTTCTCGACGCGAAAAATCCAATGGCGCAAACCGATTTTAATTCCGCCCATTTTTGTGGCTTTGGGAGCTGTTTTAAGATTTTACAATACTTTACAAGGAATTTGACAAAAATATATTTTGTTTTGTGGGATTATAATAGGTCGGAATCACCTGAATTAATTTTTGGGAACTCTCCACTTCGAGAGGATTCCAACGATATGGTCACAAGTTAAAATAGAACAACTTTTTTGGAAAAAATAGATTTGGACATGTGGGGATATGTTTGGATTCCTCAGGACGCGCTGAATACAATGGCGCAATCCGTTTTTAAATATATTCATTTTTGTAGAAATGGGAGCTTATTATAATTTTAAAGTTCTTAACAATTAAATTAGTGTAATCATAAGTCTAGGACCGACTAAGGACATTCCTTCAGACATTCTGAGAATGGCTACGTGGAATGTTAGTGGCATGAATGATGGCACAAAAGAGAGAGAGGTTCTGGAAGTGTTAGTGAATGCCAGGCTGGATGTATGTGGAATGACAGAGACCAAATGGAAAGGTTCAGATGTGGGAGTGTGGAATGGGTGTGTGTGCTGGAGTGAGTGAAGGAACAGCGAGAGAAGGTGCATGTTTGTTTGTAAGTAGCAAATGGAAGGAATGTGTAAGAGAGTATGGGTCTGTGGGTTCAAGGATTGTGTGGGTGAGAATGAAAGTAGGAATACAAACGTGGGTGATTGTATGCGTGTATGCCCCGACAGAGGATATACTTGAAAGAAAGAAAGAGGAGTTCTGGATGAATGTGGAGGCGTGCCTGGAGAAGTTTGACAAGAACGAAAGAATATTTCTGATTGGGGATATGAATGGTAAGGTGGGTGTTAGGAAAGTTGAGGGAGTGGTGGGAGGGTGGGGGGTACCATCAGAGGTGAATGGGAATGGTAGTGCACTTGTGGACGTATGTGTGGGGAGGAGTACAAATGAGTACAAAGGAAATCAAGCAACAACAGATCTAGTGACCCTTCTAGGCTGCTTGTCCTCCAAAACACAGGATCAAGTCTCCAAAACACAGGATCAAGTGTCCAAACAGTGGTTTAGAATGGGTAAGGGAACATTGGAAAGGGAACTACTGCCCTGCCACTAACGTGGCAGGACTAGGAAGTTAGTAGGGGACATATGGGTTAGTAACTGAGGGGAGGATAAAAATAAAGTTATTCATTTACAAACGCAGTCAGTCGCGGGTTTGATGCGAGATATTTGTCTAGGCGGAATTTAAATGAATCAACGGTGCTGCAGTCTATAACGTCTCGGGGAAGCCCATTCCACAAGTTGACAACTCGATTGAAGAAGAAATTCTTAGATTCGTGTGTGTTAAAAGATTTACCAATAATTTTGCAACCGTTTCCCCGCGTGTAATTAGATTGGTCGATAGTGAAGTACTTACTACAGTTCATATTGTCGATGCCTTTGATGATTTTGAACACTTGAATTAAGTCACCTCTTAATCTGCGCTGGGTTAAAGGAAATAGATTTAATTCTCTAAGACGCTCTTCGTATGGTTTGTTCTTTGGGCTAGGTATCATTTTGGTAACTCTACGTTGAACTCGTTCTAGCTTGTTTATGTCTTTTTGGTAATAAGGGCACCAGCATTGAACGCAGTATTCCAGAAGAGGGCGGACTAAGGAATTGTAAAGGGTTAGGATTACGTCTTTGGATTTATGCTCAAATTATCTGCCTATAAAGCTAATTATTTTGTTTGCCTTCTTAACAACTTCTGAACACATTGTTGACTCGGTTTTAGGTTACTCGATATTGTTACTCCCAGATCGGTTTCTCTGTTTACATTCTTAAGCTGAGTGCCATTCATCGAATAGTTTGCTTTCTCATTTAGGTATCCGATATGTAGTACTTTACATTTATCCGCATTGAAACTCATTTGCCAAATTTGGGCCCAATGTGACAATTTATCTAGATTGTGTTGCATATCGTCAACTTGATCTTTTGAGAGTACGCTATTTGCAATTTTTGTATCGTCAGCAAATTTTGAGATTGTACAGGTGAGACCCTCATTTATGTCGTTGATGTAAATTAGAAAGCGAATTGGTCCTAGTACCGATCCCTGTGGTACCCCGCTACTTACATTGGTCCATTTAGATGCCTTACCGTTTATGACTACTCTTTGTTTTCTGTCGCTGAGCCAATTTTCTATCCATTTCAACACACCGTCTTGTGTTCCATGCGCTTTTAGTTTTAGCAGTAAACGTTTGTGGGGAACTTTGTCAAAGGCCTTTTGAAAATCAAGGTATATAATATCTACAGCTTTACTCTCATCGTAGAGGTTGAGGATATCGTGGAAGAAGTCTAAGAGGTTTGTTAAACAGGAACGTTTTTTACGAAAGCCGTGTTGAGTATCTTTAAGTATGTTATTTTCCTCTAAGTGATTTACGAGCCTGTCTCTTATGACCGTTTCTAGCATTTTACATACAACTGAGGTTAAGCTAATTGGACGATAGTTACTGCATGGGTAGGGATTTGCTGCCTTTTTTGAATATCGGTGTTACGTTGGCTATCTTCCACTGATCAGGCATAGTTCCAGACTGCAAGGATTTATTGAATAGTAATGTCAGTGGTTTGGAGAGCTCATCCTTAGCTTCCTTTAGAACTCTAGGCGAGATTGTATCAGGTCCAGGCGTTTTATTTACCTTGAGTTTATCTAAACAATTCAATACTTCTCTCTCTGTAACGGTGATATTGCTTAGAACATCTGAATTATCAATCTGAATCGGCGATGGTGTAGGGATTTCACTGAGGTCTTCTGTTGTAAAAACTGATGCAAAGAAGGTATTGAGGGCATTACTCATTTGTACTTCGTCTTTGGTGTATTCTCCATTTTCATCGACTAACGGTCCAACAGTTGAAGTAACTACTTTTTTCTTTCTGATATAACTATAGAATTCTTTCGGGTTTGTTTTACTTTGATTCGCAATATGTAACTCTAGGGTCTTTTTACTTTGCTTAATTAACTTTTTGGCTTTGCGTCGTAGCTCTACAAATTTCACCCGTTCTTCGTCATTTTGTGAGGATTTCAATCTATCACTAGCAAATGTTTTAGCAAGCAGGCAGTTTGAAATATCTTTATTCCACCATTTGGGCTTATTATCATGGCCTGGACGCCGCATTTTCGATGGTATGCAGTCTTGCACTGCTTTTAGGTAAGTGGTTTCGAATAACTTCCAAGATGTATTTATGTCGTTATTGTTAATTAAAAAGCTCCAGTCAGTTTCTTTAAACATAGCTCTAAGTTTATGAAAGTTTGCTTTCTTGAAATTAGGGACTTTTTCGATGCTACTATTTGGTTCGTTACTAGTAAAGTTTAAAGTGAAAGTTATCGCACGATGGTCGCTGTTACTGAATTCATCACCAACATTCAAATTCTCTATTAATTCTTCTTTTGTTGCAAGTACAATGTCAAGAACGTTATTACCACGGGTCGGTGTTCGAACAAATTGATAAAGCGAACTCTCTTGCAAGTTCGTATACAAGTCATGTCCGGAGTGTGAAGCAAGAGTATCGCCCCACTTGGTCACAGGTAAATTAAAGTCGCCAAAATATACGGTATCTTGTGAGTTACTTACATCTGCAATTTGTTCATAAATTTCTCGGTCAGTTTGCACTGATTGAGCTGGAGGTCTGTATATTAATGCAAGTATTATTTTTGTACCTTTATTATTCTTTATTAGCACAAAAGATGTGTCGACGTTCACAATTTGAGGTTTTGACAAGAGGGTCGGGTTAAGACTTTCTTTGATATAAAATAAAACGCCACCTCCATTTTTATTTATTCGGCTTTTCTCAAACAGTACATAACCGGGAAGTGAATACTCTACTAAAAAGTCTCTATCTACTGTATTGAGCCAAGATTCTGTTATACCAATCACATCATAATCCTCAGTAAACACTAGTTCCTCTAAATCTGAAAATTTATTGCGTATGCTACGAGCGTTTGCATAGAAAACCTTTAAAGTTGCGGTTTTAGAACTCACAGAACGTTCTTTAATAAATTTTTTGGTTCTGATCGGATCTACATTTACATTCATGGCTGACATCGGTCCTCGGTCGTTATCCCTGGCGGTTTTGAATTTGGGTCGTGTTGGTGGAGCTTTATCCAAATTCGCGGTTCTTGACAGATTAGCATTTAATTCCTTCGCAGGTTGCCGCCCTCGCTGTCTTCGGTCCTCCTTCCTGGTTGTCCTGTGCTGAGTCGATTTCTTCTCCGAAAATCCTTCACCGCATCTTTGAGAAGACGCCCAAAACGTGCTGCTCCCACCTGGTTCAGATGAACTTCATCGTCCGAAAACAAATAGTCATCGTAGTAGAAATTGTCCCAGGTGTCGACGAATCCCACGTTTTCCTTCCTGCAGAGGTTTGCTAGACAACGATTTGTGCTGCTGGCTATGTTGTAAAATTGGCTCTCTACACCAAGCCGGGGGACGATTCCTGAGACGATGATCCTTGATGACTTCTCCTTAAACGACTTGATCAGCTGCTGGTACTTTAAAAGCAAATTTTCCGACCGGGTTCGCTGTACATCGTTGGATCCAACGTGGATGACGTACATTGTATTAGAGGAGGCTGTGGATAGCCAACACCTTCTTCCGACACAGAATGATCCACAGGTACACGTGGAAACGGATGTTGACGATGAAGGATAAGACAGTGGTGGAATGAAAGTCATTGATTGATTATGTATGTGTGGATGAACGAATGAAGAAATCTGTGATGGATGCTAGGGTGTATAGGGGTATTGGAGGGGGTCTGTCTGATCATTATGTAGTGGTAGCTAAGGTTAGGATACAAAAGAAGTGGGTGAGGAGAGCTGGAGGGAGGCGAGAGGAGGGTGGAATGGTGAGGAGGGTGGAGAGGTTGCAGGAGGAGTACAGGAGAGCAGTGGAAAGATGACTAGGTGGGTTCGACCTGGAAGTTATGGAGGAAGTGGAGGAGATGAGCAAGGTGTTTAAGGATGAGATCTGTGCAGCATGTGAGGAGGTGTGTGGAGTGAGGAGAAGAGGGAGGGGAGTGAAAGGTACAGCATGGTGGACAGAAGAGGTAAGAATAGCTGTGGAAGAAAAGAAGAAAGCATATAGAGAGTGGTTGGGTAGTAGAGGGAATGAAGATTTCGAGAGACAGAAACGAGCGAGGTACTATCATACAAAAATGTATCCTTACTAAAATGACACGCACCATTTAGACTCAATGGACTCAATGGAAGTAATATGGAAAATATTGTTTGAGCGTAGGATGGGTTGGTAGCCCAGGGGGCGGATCCACAAAGCAATTAACGATTTCGACCTTGTTCGAATCTTTGCATTACTGACCTCGCCGAAGTGTATCAGGCTCATTTCGAGCGCAGTGGAACATTTTCTTCCTCCTGAAATATGAACCTGTATTGAGATTTCGCAGCAGTGCCAAGTCTTATTCCTTGCCATGAAGAAACGTTTCCGAACGAAATCTTAGCTTACCGACGTCGTAAAGTTTTGTGGCTCCGCCCCCTGGATTATAGGGCTAAGCGGTGCTCTAGATATAAGTGTATTATCAAATGGTGACACGTGATGCCTTTGTGAAAATAAATACGAGAATACCACTGATGGAATTATTCCTGATATTACGATGTATAGCATTGATTGATACAATATGATAAGGAACAGATGTTTTGTGACATTTCAGACAGCCAGGCTTGCCAACTATACCGAAACTGCTCGAATCATACCCCACTTTATGAAACTCAGCGTTCACGAGAGTAAGGATACTTTTTTGTATGATAGTACGTGGAGAGTAAGAGGGTGGTGAAGAGAGTAGTGAAGAAAAGTAAGAGAAGAGTAGATGAGGAATTTGGAAGGAATCTGAGTGTAAAATGGAGGGAGAGTAAGAAACTGTTCTGGAAAGAAGTCAAGAAAGTTAGGGAAGGTAGCAAGGGAAACAGTAAGGGTGTGAAAGATAAGAATGGGAGAATGCTAGATGGAGGGAGTACTTCAATGAGTTGCTAAATGTAAGGAATGAAGAGCCAGCAAACATAGCTGGATATGGTATGGGAGGGAGAAGAAAAGTAGTGGAGGAGGAGGTGGGGATCAGGAGGTCAGAAGTGTGGGAAGCCATGAAAAGAGTGAAGTTGGGGAAAGCACCAGGAACAGATGGAGTGTGTGGGGAAATGTTGAGGTATGATGGTGAGATAGTGATAGAATGGGTATGGAAAATGTGTAAACTAGCATGGGAGAAGGGGAGTGCACCCAATGACTGGAAGACTGGCATAATAGTCCCCCTATATAAGGGGAAAGAGGAGTGTGTGGTAACCACCGAGGAATTATGTCTTGTAAGCGTAGTAGGGAAGGTATACAGTAGGGTAGTGATTGAGATAGTGAGAGTGAGAACGGAGAAATGGATAGGCGACGAGCAGGGAGGTTTTTAGGAAGGGAAGAGGATGTGTAGATCAGATTTTTACCCTGAATTGTGTTGTGGAGAAATATCTGCAGAAGAAACAAAAGGTGTATGTTGCCTTTATGGACTTGGAGAAGGCCTATGACAGAGTGGATAGAGAAGGTTTGTGGAAAGTACTTAGAATATACGGAGTAGAGGGCAAGTTGCTGAAAGCAGTGAAGAGCATGTATGAGGGTGCAAAGGCGGCAGTACGTGTGGAGAGTGAGCAGAGCGAGTTCTTTGACCTGAATGTTGGTTTGAAACAGGGGTGTGTGATGTCCCCGTGGTTGTTTACTGTATATATGGATGGAGTCATGAAAGAAATACTATCAAGAGCAGTGGATGTTGGTGTATCGCTGAAAAGGGAGGGAATTGAGTGGAAGCTACCTATACTGCTGTTTGCGGATGATACAGTTCTGATGAGTGATAATGAATGGGAGTTGCAGGGTCTGGTAAATGAGTTTGGAACAGTGCGCAAAAAACGGAATTTGAAGGTAAATGCGGCGGGGAAGAGCAAGGTTATGGTCTTCGAAAGGGGTGAAGTCAAAGAGTGTGAGGTGAAGCTGAACGGTCAGGCTATGGAGATCGTCAACTCTTTTAAGTATCTGGGCAGTGTGTTGAGTAAAGATGGGACTATGGATGAAGAAGTGCGGGAGAGGGTACAACAGGGGAAGAGGGTTGTAGGAACACTAAAAGCAGTAACAAGAAATAGGGTGGTCAGTATAGAAGTGAAGAAGTCCTTGCATGACAGTGTGGTAATCCCGACACTGACTTACAAAGAAGCATGGACGAAGCATGGCGAAGCATGGACGTTGGTTGAGAGAATCAGACCAAGAGTGAGAGCAGTGGAAATGAATTACTTAAGGAGTGCGTGCAGAGTTACATGGAGGGATAGACAGACTAATGAGGAAGTAAGAAGGAGGTGTGGTGTGGAGGTAGATGTGCTGGAAAGTGTGAAAAGGAACAACTTGAGATGGTTCGGCCATATGGAACGTATGGAAAGCGAGAGAATGACTAAGAGGGTGTACGAGAGCGAGGTGGAGGGACAGAGAGAGAGAGGTAGACCGAATGAGAGGTGGAAGGATGGAGTGAGGAAGTACATGACCGAAGGCGGTGCTGGTTGGGGGGAGGGGCGTCGACTGACTGGGGACAGAAGTGCATGGGGCGGTTCGTTCGTGGCCACCCCTTCGGGGATCACGGCGTCAGGCAATAGATAGATAGATAGATAAGTCTAGGGTAAAGAATACCCAAATTTCAAAAACTTATAATGGGGAGACTAATTAAAAACTATTTGACTTTTAATATAAATTACTACCACTGAAATCTGGGTTTACTTTACCCTAGACTTATATATAATATATAATTATTATGGGAGCCTATTAACATTTTAAATAATATATATATAAAATATTGTTTTAACTATTATATAAGTCTAGGGTAAAGTAAACCCAGATTTCAGCGGTAGTAATTCATATTAAAAGTCAAATCTGGGTTTACTTTACCCTAGACTTATATATAATATATAATTATAATGAGAGCCTATTATAATTTTAAATAAAATACATAACCACATTTGTTTAACTAGTATATAAGTCTAGGGTAAAGTAAACCCAGATTTCAGTGGTAGTAATTCATATTAAAAGTCTAATAGTTTTTAATTAGTCTCCCCAATATAAGTTTTTGAAATTTGGGTATACTTTACCCTAGACTTATGATTACACTAATTTTAAGAACTTTAAAATTATAATAGGCTCCCATTTCTACAAACATTAATATAATTAAAAACGGATTTCACCATTGGATTCAGCGCGTCATGAGGATTCCAAAAGTATCCCCACATGTCCAAATCTATTTTTTTCAGAAAAGTTGTTCTATTTTAACTTGTGAACATATCATTGGAATCCTCTCAAAGCGGAGAGTTCCCAAAAATTAATTCAGGTGATTCCGACCTATTATAACCCCACAAAATACAAAAAAAAGTTTTGGAAAATCTTAAAACGGCTCTCAAGGCCGCAAAAATTGATGGAATTAAAATCGGTTGGCACCATTGGATTCAGCGCGTCGAGAAGATTCAGAATAGTGTCCTAACTCAATTTTTGTTTTTTGCCAAAATCCTAAGGAAGTTGACGGGTCATTTTCGATTTTCATATTTTTAGCGGTATATTCGGATTCTTCTCGACGCGAAAAATCCAATGGCGCAAACCGATTTTAATTCCGCCCATTTTTGTGGCCTTGGCAGCTGTTTTTTAAGATTTTACAATACTTTACAAGGAATTTGACAAAAATATTTTGTTTTGTGGTTATAATAGGTCGGAATCACCTTAATTAATTTTTGGGAACTGTCCGCTTCGAGAGGATTCCAACGATATGGTCACAAGTTAAAATAGAACAACTTTTTTGGAAAAAATAGATTTGGACATGTGGGGATATGTTTGGATTCCTCAGGACGCGCTGAATCCAATGGCGCAATCCGTTTTTAAATATATTCGTTTTTGTAGAAATGGGAGCTTATTATAATTTTAAAGTTCTTAACACTTAAATTAGTGTAATCATAAGTCTAGGGTAAAGAATACCCAAATTTCAAAACCTTATAATGGGGAGACTAATTAAAAACTATTTGACTTTTAATATAAATTACTACCACTGAAATCTGGGTTTACTTACCCTAGACTTATATATAAAATATAATTATTATGGGAGCCTATTAACATTTAAATAAAATAAATATATAAAATATTGTTTTAACTATTATATAAGTCTAGGGTATAAGTAAACCCAGATTTCAGCGGTAGTAAATCATATTAAAAGTCAAATCTGGGTTTACTTTACCCTAGACTTATATATAATATATAATTATAATGAGAGCCTATTATAATTTTAAATAAAATACATAACCATATTTGTTTAACTAGTATATAAGTCTAGGGTAAAGTAAACCCAGATTTCAGTGGTAGTAATTCATATTAAAAGTCTAATAGTTTTTAATTAGTCTCCCCAATATAAGTTTTTGAAATTTGGGTATACTTTACCCTAGACTTATGATTACACTAATTTAATTGTTAAGAACTTTAAAATTATAATAGGCTCCCATTTCTACAAAAATTAATATAATTAAAAACGGATTTCACCATTGGATTCAGCGCGTGTGAGGATTCCAAAAGTATCCCCACATGTCCAAATCTATTTTTTTCAGATTTTGTTTTCTATTTTAACTTGTGAACATATCATTGGAATCCTCTCAAAGCAGAGAGTTCCCAAAAATTAATTCAGGTGATTCCGACCTATTATAACCCCACAAAACACAAAAAACAGTTTTGGAAAATCTTATAACGGCTCTCAAGGCCGCAAAAATTGATGGAATTAAAATCAGTTGACACCATTGGATTCAGCGCGTCGAGAAGATTCAGAATAGTGTCCTAACTCAATTTTTGTTTTTTGCCAAAATCCTAAGGAAGTTGACGGGTCATTTTCGATTTTCACATTTTTTAGCGGTATATTCGGATTCTTCTCGACGCGAAAAATCCAATGGCGCAAACCGATTTTAATTCCGCCCATTTTTGTGGCCTTGGAAGCTGTTTTTTAAGATTTTACAATACTTTACAAGGAATTTGACAAAAATATTTTGTTTTGTGGGGTTATAATAGGTCGGAATCACCTGAATTAATTTTTGGGAACTGTCCGCTTCGAGAGGATTCCAACGATATTGTCACAAGTTAAAATAGAACAACTTTTTTGGAAAAAATAGATTTGGATATGTGGGTATATGTTTGGATTCCTTAGGACGTGCCGAATCCAATGGCGCAATCCGTTTTTAAATATATTTATTTTTGTAGAAATGGGAGATTATTATAATTTTAAAGTTCTTAACAATTAAATTAGTGTAATCATAAGTCTAGGGTAAAGAATACCCAAATTTCAAAAACTTATAATGGGGAGACTAATTAAAAACTATTTGACTTTTAATATAAATTACTACCACTGAAATATGGGTTTACTTTACCCTACACTAATAATATATAATATATAATTATTATGGGAACCTATTAAAATGTTAAATAAAATATATAAAAATATTGTTTTAACTATCAATTTTTTCCCTCAATTTTTGCACACAATTGTTTCACTCAATTTTGTTCTCACAATTTTTTCCCTCAATTTTTTCCCACAATGTTTTCACTCCATTTTTTCCCACAATTTTTTCCCCTCAATTTGTTTCATAATTTTTTTTTTCCTCAATTTTTTCCCACAATTTTTCAATACCCTACCCTACCCTAGCTTACCATACCTATTTATAAAATAATAACCCAGCCCTACCCTCAATTTTTTGTCCTCAATTTTTTCGGGTGGATGGGACTCGTTAGCCTTGGTAGGCAACTCATCTAGGGGAGACAACCTTATACAAATCCTGGTGGATGAGACTCGTCAGCCTTGGTTGGCAACCTGTCTAGGGGAGTAAACCTGATACAAATCCGTACTGTTACGACCGGCACTACGAAATAAACAAGGGCACTTAATAATGGACTAGATGATAGGCTATATCTGCAACAACGGTACGCTAATTCCAAATCCTCGAACTATTACGCCGGTGAACAAAACACTTAAAACCCTCCAGAGTTAATCTACTGGATAACGGGGTATCAATTAACTGGGTTTTAGTGCACTTCTACAAAGGCTTTCCGGTGACGGCAAAGCCTACTCACAACAGGAGTACTTTACGGTAATAAAATGCTCTCAAGTAATAACAATGCTTAAATAAACTATAACAAGATTTAATAAAGAAGTATATGCTTACATTAACTTTAGTGTGAGTCTGTACTCAACACTAAACTCTTCAATGCTCTATGAAAACACTGGAAGTCTAGTCCTACAGCAAACAGATACGGAATCTTCTGAAAACGTCTGATGCTCTAAGATGCTCGTCAAATATAGAACAGAAATAATGCAGGGGCAGGACACCGAAGCGTGTATCTTAAATACACCAACAAGTAGGATACATATATATAAAACAAGGGAGTGCAACAACTCTGTGACAGCACTAATAATAGCCACTCAAAACAGTACTTCCTTAGCCAAAGTAACAGCCATACTGGGTTGTGCACCAAGCATCAACCTAGGCTAAAATAATATGTGAATAATTCCTAAAGCATACACAGTTAAAGTTAATAAACACAATGCTGTCTTTATTACTAATAAAGTCTAGCAGCGGCATAAAAGGTACCAGGAGGCTAGGCAGAGCGCAAGCATGCTCGTAGCCTACTGTCTCCCCTTGAACAGATTTCCCTTATGTTATGTTAAGTGACTAGGAGGCTCTCTTGGTAAGTCCAGATCTCAAGTATCTGGTCTTACCCTGGCACTCCACAAAGGTCAACAAAATGAGGTAGCAAGCATACAAGTAAGTGTAGGCAAAAGCCCTTCGCTTGTATACTGCTACACTCGCAAAGGAAAAATATGCACAAGGGTTACAGGCACCTAGCTCCGTCGAAGTCGTACAGGCTCTGACTTGCCATGTACATAACTCCGACAACGACTAAAGATACCCTCCACTGTCTAGCATTAAATAGTAACAAAGAACAACTCAATAATTAGAAGCACCCAATGATAATATGACTCCATGTGACTATGACTAATAATCCCTAAAGCTAGTGCAAAACATATATGTGAGAACTGGTGCTGGTAATACGACTGGCCGACTATGGAAGTCGTATGCAGAACCAGAAGGGATAAGTAATTGAATAAAGAGAAGTAATGGAAAAGAAGAAGTTCAGAGAGAGAAACAGTAGTACAGGGGGTTAGATTGGGGACAGATTGCAAGGGACGTCTAGGACCAAGCACACCATGCCAAGCTCTAATGAGACACGTGGGCAGGAGCCCCCCAGCACCAACACTAGGACAGCGGCACCCAATCACAGACCACTACGTCATGAAGAGCAAGCGTCCTATGACGCAGCCAGGCCCGCCGGCCAATCAAGAGCGTGGGAACCCCCGCCCGAGCGAGGAAGGCATACGTACATACACACGCACATAATACCACCACACTGCCTCCTTCGTTCTCTCTCTCCTTAACTTCACACTACATAATTATCTTATACTCTATCACTGATATAAAATACTTCCAAGTGTCACAGACAAGAATAAAGACCACCACTGATCTGGCTGTGACAACATGAATACTAAGAAAGAAAGAACATCGTTCTACGATTATTATAGCCCATTTCACTGCCCTGGCGAGCGCTAGCGAGTACGAGCACATTCTGGCAAGTTGGCCAGCGTAACACCCCGCCCAAGATGTGGGACGTTTTAACCTCAGGTAAACGCCACATCTGACCAGACAGAATGCTCATAAACCCCGCCTCACCCAGCTACTCCCCCAAGTTGTGAAAACAGGCACAATCACAACATAAAACACTTCATTATATACAAAAAATCTACACAACACTTCCCCAAAAGAATAGTATCACTTAACAATATTACGCTCAACGAGCAAAGCCTACTAAGACAGAAACTCAGAATGTCTTAGATTCTTGCCGTAACATACTGCACTTATATACTATCAAAAGAAAGAGTTTTTATATTAGTTTTAATAGTGTTTTTGGCGGATTTGCACTACAGGGGCAAGCCTAATTTTTCTCCACTCAACCCGACACACCTGTGGTGATCTACCCTGGGTCGTCCACCCTGGACAAACAGTCACCTATCACATTGTCACAACCGGCAATATGGCGAATGTCCAGGTTATACTCCTGCAACATTAAGGACCACCTGGTTAGCCTCATATTCCGGTTGTGGAACTGATTAAAAAACTTCAAAGGGTGGTGGTCAGTGTAAATCACCACGACTGGGCCAAAAACGGGAACATACACCTCAAAGTGCCTGAGCGCCAGCACAATGGCCAGAAGCTCCTTCTCTACCACCGAATAGTTCTTTTGTGCTGAGTTGAACTTCTTGGAAAAGAAACTTACTGGGTGTTCCACACCTTCTGTGTCTGTTTGCAACAAGACGGCACCAGCCCCTACACCGCTAGCATCTGTCGCTAGCTGAAAAGGTCTTGAGAAGTCTGGGGCCCTGAGTATGGGGTGAGTACACAACATATGCTTCACCAGTGAGAATGCTTTCTCACACTCAGGTGCCCACCCAAACTTTTTCGTCTTTGCAAGTAAATCAGTCAGAGGAGCCAACACCGAGGAGTATCCGCGGATGAATCTGCGGTAATACCCAATCATGCCCAAGAACCTCATGATTTGTCTTTTGGTGGTAGGCCTGGGGAACTGGTTAATAGCCTGTATTTTGGTTTGGGGGGGGCACACCTGGCCTAACCCTACCACAAACCCTAAATACTGCACAGTTGCCCGAACAAAGTCACATTTGCCCAGATTGACCACCAAATGAGCCTCACTCAGCTTCCTGAACAATGCCCCGATGTGCTCGCAATGGCTTTCAAAGTCATTATCGTAGATTATTACATCATCTAGATAAACGGTGCAGTTAGGGATCTCCGCCACTAACTCGTTCATCAGGCATTGGAAAGTTGCAGGTGCATTCTTCAGCTCATACGGCATAACGTTGCAACGGTAAGTGTTCCCATCCACCACAAAACCACACACCTGCTTCTCCCGCTCAGACAACGGCACCTGCCAGTAACCTTTGACAAGATCCACCTTGGTGAGGTAACGTGCACACCCGATCTTGTCAACACTGTCATCTACGCGGGGAAGAGGGTAAGCATTGGTGGGGGTTAAGCCGTTCAACCGCCTGAAGTCAATGCAAAACCTGACCTTCCCGTCTGGTTTAGGCTGCAGAGTGATGGGAGATGTCCACCTAACCGCCCCTTTTTCTATCAGCCCCTTCTCCAACATGTAGCCTAATTCCGCTCGGAGAGCCGGAAGTTTAATGGGAGGTACACGATAGGGCACTGATTTAAAAGGGGGGTGGTCTCCAACGTCTACATCGTGCACCGCATGAGTTGTGAGGCCTGGGTGCTCGGCAAAAACAGTGGGGTATAAACTGAACAGGTGCTGGATCGCAGCACGCTGTTGCTCAGGCAGGTGCTCAAGCGCTTCCACAGCCACCTGGTTCGTGTTCCCCGCCCACTGATCCGCCGAGACATGACAATCCCAACTTTCCTCCACCTGGGCCTCACTGTCCCCCTTTCCTTCTCCACCTTGGCCGCTGCAGACCAACACAGGGACAGTAGGCTGCTCAGGTGGGTGCCTCACTAACTCTTTTAACAGGTTCACATGACAGAGCTGATTTTTCTTTCGCCTATCCGGAGTAGCCACAAAGTAATCTAGGTCAGATAACTTCCTCACGACCTTGTAAGGACCGACAAACTTGGCAGACAGGGGATGGCCAACTAAGGGCAATAAGACCAAAACCTCCTGTCCTACCACAAACTCCCGGAGCTTTGCCTTTTTGTCATACCGATCCCTCATCAAGGCCTGATTACCCACCAAATTTCTCCCTGCCAACTCCAGGCTTTTCAGCATCCTGTCCCTCCTCTCAAGGACATACTTAATTAGAGAACATGGCGGCACAGTCCCTTCCCAGATCTCTCTTACCATGCTCAGAGGACCTCTAACCTGATGCCCAAAAACTAACTCGTTGGGACTAAACCCAAGGCTCTCCCCAGGTACCTCTTGTGCCGCAAACAAAACGTACGGTAGCCCCAGGTCCCAATCCTTGCCATTCTCCGTACAGTAGCACCGCAACATGTTTTTCAAAGTAGAGTGCCATCTTTCCAACACCCCTTGACTCTCTGGGTGATAAGCTGAAGAGACAACCGTATTGATCCCATGCTGCTGCATGGTGTGTTTAAAGAGAGTGGACGTGAAATTTGACCCTTGGTCCGACTGAATTTCCTGCGGGTACCCGTATCTCGAGCAATACAACAGCAAGTTTCGCACAACAGTTTTAGACTTGCCATTTCTCATAGGGTATGCATCAGGGTAGCGAGTGGAGACGTCCATGAGGGTTAGCAAAAACCTGTTACCTGCACTAGTGGGAGGCAGAGGGCCTACCATGTGGATGATAATCTTGCTGAAGGGAGGACCAATAGCAGGCACTGGGTGCAACGGAGCCTTAGGTATGCTCTGGTTCGGCTTTCCCACCCTCTGGCAGGTACCACACATCGCCACCCAGGCCGAAACTTGGGCTTTAATACCTGGCCACCAGAACAGCCTAGATAACGAGGCCAACGTTTTACTCACACCCAAGTGACCTGCCAACGGAACATCGTGCGCCAACCGCAACAGGCTATCACGCCACTTCTCAGGGACCACCAACTGATCAACCACTCTTGCCCCACCATCCCAACTATGTCTGGGATCCAAAAAACGGCGGTACAGGATTCCCCCAACATGAAAAAAATCTCCCGGCTTTGCATCCCCGTCCTCGTCGAGTTCTATAGCCCCATTCCCACAACTCTCAAGCCCAGGATCTTCTACTTGCAACCAACATATATCCGAGGGTGCCAACCTATCTAAATGCTCCTGAAGCAACTTGTGGCCACCCCAAATACTGGGCTGCTCCAGCCTTGCCTGCTTCGCCTGGGAACGTTTCTGTCGCGGAGTGCTAACACGCCCTACCATGTCACTAGGGCGGACAGGTTCTGGGGCCACTCCGGACCTCATAATGGGTGCAAGTACCGAGTCACCAAGGAGTGTCGCTGGGTCCAAACTCTCAACCCGACCAGCCTTGACTTTCTCCTTCCGACCCTTCCTCCGCTGGTCTAAGACTTGGGTACTAGGCTGTGACACCTGAGCGGACTGAGACCTGGTGACAGCACACGCCATCTGCGGCATCTGGCACCTCTCGAGCCACTCTTGCCCCTCCCTACTCGTGTCGGCCGCCCTCTCGGCAACGACTAAGGGTGGAACCTCGGAAGTGAGCACCGCAAAGTCGTTACCGAGAAGGAGGTCGACCCCCTCAACTGGCAACTTCTCCACAACACCCACATCCAACTCTCGTGTCACACCGTCCACCTCAAGCTCTACATTGACCAGCGGGTAAGACCGCGTAGCATTGATGCCTTGAACCACCACAACCCGAGCCGCGTTAATAGGCTTGCCAGTGAAATTCTTAACAAGTGTCTGGGAAGCGCCCGTATCACACAGCAACTCAAGCCTATGCTCCACACCAGCCCACCTCACAGTGCCGTGCCCCCTATGACCACAAAAAACATCTCGGACGGGTGACGAGCCCTCCTGCTGCTTCTGCACTGGCGGTGACTTCGCAACCGACTGTTTACCCCGGGCAAACGCGGAAGACCTCAAAGACACGCCGATGTTGCTCACTAGTGACACCACTGCTGTAGGCGGTGTGCTTGGACATGAGCGCGCAATATGCCCCTTCTTATGACACTTGAAACATTCCACTTCACTCTTGGACTTCCCCTGAGGTGGGTAAGGGCCCTGGCCTTTCTTTAACGGGAAGGGTTTCGACTTGGGATCATAATTGGCAACAGTACTCTTAAATGGATAATTAGTTGTGTCATTAATTCGGGGCGGTGAAGTGGTACGCCCCTTGTTACCTGCCTCAGCTCTCTGTGCAGATCCACACCCACGAATCAATAACAACCTGAGGTCAGCCAGCTCAGCCGCCTCCTGCAGAGTTTTTGGTTGCTTTTCTTTCAGGTTAAGAGTCAAGTCACTGCCAGTACATTTAAAAAATTGCTCTAACAACACTAATTGCTTCAGTGCATCAAAAGTAGTTGCCTTCTCCGATCTTAACCAATTCTCAAATGCATCTGACAGCTCTCTAGCGTGTTCCTGGAAAGTACTCTCCTTTCTCTTGGGAACAGCCCTAAATTTCAGCCTATAGGTCTCTGGCTGCAACTCATACGCCCTCAGGACAGCCTCTTTCAACGCCTCATAATTCACGCAGGAATCTAGGGGCAAAGCATCATACGCCTTGAGTGCTTTCCCCGTCAATCGTGACGAAACAAGGGCTGCCCACTTCTCCTCGGGCCATTGGTGCTCCTGGCACTTTTTCTCGAACCGGAGAAAGAATTCGGTAACTCCTAACTCATCAAACACTGGAACCAACTTTAGTAGATGCGACAGGGACTGGTCATGGGGTCGACCCCCCTGGACGACCCGGTTCCTCGTCACCTCTACACGAGTTTTCTCTAGATCAATATCGGCACAATACCTTGCAGACTCAAACTTGAGCTCAGCCTCTCGCTGCTTGAGCTCAGCCTCATACTTATACTTGAGCTCAGCCTCATGCTTTCGTTGCTTGAGCTCAGTCTCATGCTTCCGCTGCTCGAGCTTCTGCTGCTCAAGCTCAGACTGCTGCTTAAGTTTGGCGAGCTCGAGCTCAAACAACATCTCGGAAGACAAACCCTGAGGAGGGGGTGCTACTATTGGGGACCCACCCCGTGAATCACCTAGAGACATACCCAACCGCCAGCGGCCATCGGCCTGCGGGAACGTACCCGGCTCCGGAACCCGAGGGGGCGCCATGATAGGAGTCGAGTGGAATGGGGGCTGGGCCGAAGGTGCCCCAGCTCCCGCTGTTGATATGGGTATATATATCGGGTTCTTAATGAGACACACTGGATAGGGGTTCACATATATTGGGGGAGTCTGGTTACATGCGTCTTGTCGTCAAGGGAGGTTTAGGAAGCCATGCCTTGATATCGGCTCGCCTGTAGATTATATATTTAGCTTACAATATTATTACCAATATTGTAACATCCTCTCTCTTTTGAGAAGATAGCTACCAGTGAAATTGGTATTATAAGAATAATTATATTTTGACATTTTGAGGTCCCCTAGGATTATTAAGTAATGCTTATTCTATTATGGCACATGAGCTAGAGTAATAATAGTACCAATATGATTTATAAAATTGTACAGTACTATGATTTGTTAAGTTACTGGTACTGTACTGTATACAGTTGTTACCGGTACAGTAATTAGTATTTTTAGTACAGTATGGAATGTGATTAATTTTGTTAGAATATTAATCTATTAGTATGTAAATATGAGATATGAAGTAGATGAGGTATATTAGTCAAATCTATTGATATGGTATTACAAGACTAGGTGAGGTAGGTTAATTATTAGTTGATAATACTGTTCTACATGAGAATATCCACAAATAGTGAATATATATGATACAAAAATATATTGTATACCCTTGTGCCAACTAAACATAAAGAATCTATTTTATGAGATTATATGGGATTAGTAATTGTTGGTATATTAGTAAAGTTAGTACATTAGAACATTAATATTCAATGTTCCGAAAATTACAAAATGTTTCATGCAAAGTTATTGGTTATATCATGCAGGATTAGTAAATTAGTAACAAAGGTTATATGATTGACTTAACTTTATAGATCCTGATACCCAGTACCGTACTCAAAATCATCCAATCTCTTTCCTTTCGCATTACAATTTCTTTGCATACCGATCTGCATTATAATATCCTTACACTCCCATTCACATTACAAAACCTGTATCATTCAGACTGTAATGTTAGGTTACTCCTCATTCAGTGGCTTCAGTCGTATTCTCACTCACTTACTCCATTTAGATAATCTTTCTCATCCTGTAACATTCTCATCCAGCATTTACATTTCTGCCAGTGCCTCATCTCATACCAGTATTGGACTGTTAGTCAGACATGCAATCAGTCATACCGGTACTGTACTCTTACCTGGTCATGTCAAACTCTCGGTACCTGGTAGGTAATACATTCCTATTCCGTCTCACGCTCGTCCTGTTCTCATGTGTAGGGACAGGTTCATCAAGTCTACTGTGTACCGGTATGTCTTTCACGTGTCTGTTGTTTGTGTAGACTGGAATACATATGTCTGTAGAATTCCTATCTGTACATCTAATGGTTGTGGTGTTGTCTGTATTAGTGACTTTTCCATTATTTCTTATGTCAGCGTTTTCACTTGTCATCCGTAAATGACCTCGATTTCGTCTTATCGCTCCATTTTCTGTCTCCACTTCATACGATCGCTTGTCTAATCTCCTGGTTACAACTCCTCGTTCCCACTTCTTCTTGCCTAGTGATGTTGGCTTGATTCGCACCACGTCACCTTCATCCAATGGTTCCAAAACTCTCGAACCTTTGTCGTAGTACTTCTTGCTTTTGAGATCTTTCAGCATCTTCTTCCGCTTCACTCGCTCCAACATAATTCCTTTCGGCTCCAACAACTTGCTAGTAGTCGGCAGTAACGTCCTCGTACGTCGACCAAAGTTGAGTTGCGCTGGACTCTCTTCCAAATCTTGCATAGGCGTATTTCTGTAGTCTAGAATCGCCAAAAACGGATCTTCACCACTCTCGACAGCTTTCTTGATCAGTTTCTTCGCCGTCTTGACCGCTGATTCTGCTTTACCGTTAGACTGGGGATGATGTGGGCTGCTCGTTCGATGTTCAAAGTCATACTTCTCCGCGAATTCTTGAAATTCTTCACTGCTGAACTGCGGACCATTGTCACTAACTAGTACATTTGGCAGTCCATATCTTGAAAAGTGTGCCTTCAACTTCCTGATAACAGCGCTTGACTTAGTGCTTTCCAGGTAGTCAACTTCCCAGAAATTACTGAAATAGTCCACTGTAACAAGATAGTTGTGACTCTTCATTGTCATAAGGTCTACACCTACTTTCTCCCATGGTCGGCTGGTTTGCTCATGAGTCATCAGAGGTTCTTTTTGTTGAGCTGTAGAGTATGTGTTACAAATTTCACACTCTGAAATGAATTGCTTCATCTCTGCATTCATTCCTGGCCAAAACAAACATTCTCTTGCGCGTCGTAGACAACCTTCAACTCCCATATGTGACGAATGTATAGCGGACTTCATCTTCTGACGTAGACTGGTAGGAATTACAACACGTTCTCCCTTGAAGATCAATCCATCTTGAAATGACAGTTCTGCTCGTACATTAAAGTATGGTTTCAGTATGGTCTCTACTCCACTCTTGTCTTCTGGCCATCCTTTGAGAATTATCTCCTTCAATAGTTGCAATGCTTCATCTTCCTCAGTTGCTCGACGGATTTCTTGCAATCGTTCACTTCGGATGGGTACGTAGTCTGTCATGTTGATCTGTTCAAACACCTCTTCCTGCATATCTCTTGTGTTTTGCAGATAAGCTCTTGATAGAGTGTCGGCTAGATACATTTCTTTGCCCTTCTTGTGAACAATCTCGACATCATACTGTAGTATCCTCATCAACATCCCTTGCAGTCGTCTTGGTACACTTGACAATGGCTTATTTTGGATAGCTTCTAGAGGTTTATGGTCGCTCTGGATTGTCGTCTTCCTCCCAAAACAATACTGATGAAACTTGTTCAGTGCAAAGACGATTGCCAAAGTCTCCTTCTCTATCTGCGCATATCGTGTCTCCGTGTCAGTCAGTGCTCGACTTGCAAATGCGATTGGTTTACCCTCTTGAAGTAACGCTGCTCCTAAACCTTTTTGAGATGCATCACATTGAATCTCCAACTTTTGCTCTGGGTTGTAGTACTGTAAGATGGGTGTTTGGGTCATCATCTTCTTGATCCTCTTGAACGCCTCATCGTGTTCTCTTGTCCACTTCCACTCGGTGTCCTTATGGGTCAGCTTCCTCATAGGCTCCATGACATCCGATAGACTGGGTACAAATTTACTCAAGTAGTTCACCATTCCAGACAGTCGTCGTACTGCAGTCACATCCTCTGGTGCTTGCATCTTCACGATTGCTTCAATCTTCTTTGGGTCAGCCATCAGACCATCCCGCGAGATCTTGTGACCTAGAAATGTGATTTCTGTACTACCAAGCTCAGTCTTTGCTCTGTTCAGCCTCAGACCCTTTGCTCGGCATCTGTCCAGTAGGTTTCTCAGCTTTGAGTCATGATCCCTTGCAGCTTCTTCATCAGTGTCACCAACTCCAAAGACCAAAATGTCATCAGCAACACAAATTACGCCTTGTAGATCATCCAGAACCAGTTGTAGCTTCTTCTGAAAAATTTCGCTGCTTACAGCCAGACCAAAAGGAAGTCTGTTCCACCTGTATCTCCCATACGGTGTTTGAAATGTTGTCAGCTTGCGTGATTCTTCATCCAACACACAGTGCCAGTAGCCATTCTTGAGGTCAAGCTTGGAGAAAATTTTGGCTTTTGCAAGGTCAGGCATAATGTCGTCGATTACCGGTAGAGGGTGCATCTCTCTTATGAGTGCTTTGTTCAGAGCTTGAGGGTCAATGCAAATTCTCAGATCCCCCGACTTCTTGGTTCCTGCTACCATTCGACTTACCCATTCTGTAGGCTCGTCGACCTTAGTAATGACATTTTCCTGCTCCAACTGCTCCAGTTTTTCTTTAACCTTCGACTTGATGCTCAATGGTACTCTACATGAAGGAATTGCAATAGGTTTCACCGACTCATCCACTGTTAGATGAACATTTCCTGGTATCTTGCCAACTTCATCAGCAAATACGTCTTCGTAGTCTGTTAGGATGTCATTCATTGCACAGATGTTTTCATAGTTAACTGTGATGAATCCCATCTTCTCAGACGCTCGCTTACCAAGAATTGGTGTAACAACCTGTTTTACAACAACAAACTCAACAGAATAGTACCTTTGTGGTTGCTTGCAGTTGCGGACATCAATCCTACACTTTCCCAACGGCTGAATTGTAGTAGAGTTCCACATTTGAAGAGTTGACTCACACGGCCTCAGCTCTGCGTCCGGTACCAGATGACTTGGAATGGCATTCACACTTGCTCCGCTGTCGATCTGGAACTTCACTTTATTACCGTTGACCATGAGATTAGCCATTATGTGTTTTCCTCTGGATCCGGTCGATACGTTCATGATGTATTCCCGTCCTCTTGAGTTATCTTCTGAGTCGTCGCTTTCTTCTGTGTCTCCATCTTCTACCGCATGGACTCTGCGCGATGTCTTCTTTTTGCGTCCTGTCGCTGCGCTTCTTGGTGCTCCGCCGGTCGTTGCATTACTTGGCATAGTGTCCCGTTTTCTTGCATTTATGACATTTGGCATCAGTTGCAGGACAGTTCTTAGTATAACTAAATAAGTTGGTCACCAATTATTTTGCAATATTTGAACACACATATGGATTTTATATGCTCTAAACATAATATGAAAATGTGTTGTAAGCCTCGGCAAAACCTAATAAAAATATATGGTACTAAAATGGAATTTTTTCGTAACATGGTTGTCAATACCTTCCTACAGACGGCACAGATTCGTACACACGCCATTTTCACCTGTCTCCCGAGGTCTGTCCACCAGCTTTTTAGTCAACACTAACTCCACCTGCCCATCTCTGTCGAAACTACAGGTGTTCATTTCCACAGCTTTGCGCATCACGTCACGAGACACTACTGGCTTCCTATTGGTTTTTTTTTAACACGTCATTATAACGCAGATGCTACGTCACGCTCTTGTCACGCATACCTTCGGGAGCCAATCACTTAAGGTATAATATGTTCATTACGTCATTGCAAACGGCCTATCACAGATACCCACCTTGATTTAGCTGAAAATTGACAGTCGAGTCATGGCGGTGGAGTGCAAAGGATGTTCACCTCTGCCCCATTCTATTATTGTAGACACTACTCATAATAATACTGCTGCCCTGAAACTATTCACAGAACATGGGTGTTTGCCGAGTGATGTGACGTGCAAGAAGTGTGGTGAAGCCTGTTATTTTTATGAGCCATCACAACAGTGGCGTTGCGGTAACTACTGGTTCATAGAAAAAACAACCACCCGCCGCCAATGTGGGTTCCGCACTTCTCATAAAAAAGGCACATTTTTAGATCAAGCTCATATAGAACCATGGCAAATTCTGGGCTTCATCAATTTGTGGTTAAACAAAAACTTTCAACACTGGGAGGCGATAATGAACCTTGGCATATCGTATCCCACCAGTGTTGATTGGAGAAGTTTTTGCTCCGAGGTCACTAGTTCCTGGTTTGATAATCAACAACCGATTGGTGGTCCCAACATCGTTGTTGAAATAGACGAAACTTTTATTATTAAGGCTAAATTTCATGTTGGGAGAGAATTGGGGAAAAAACAGTATTGGTTGTTTGGGGGAATTGAGCGGGTGTCAGGAAACAGATTTGTGGTGCCGCTCATTGATGATAACTATGACCCTCTCCCTCGTAGCCGAGACGTTTTGCTGCCTTTAATTAATCAATATATATTGCCAGGCTCAATTATTTACTCTGATTGTTGGAAGGCATACAGCAGCGTCAGTCAGCACGGCTACAAGCATGGCACTGTCAACCATAAAGTTAACTTCATAAATCCCGCCAATAAAAATATTCACACACAAACTGTAGAGCGGCTGTGGAGGGACGTGAAGGAGTACATCAAGAAGCCTGGAATCCGTCCCCATTTCCTTCACCAATATCTCGCAAGATACCTCTTCCTCAAGTCAGTCACCCGCCGCAGAGCTCTACACGCTTTTCTCGTTCAGGCTGCAACATTGTATACGCCTCAGTCTGACAAACCTCCACCATTGCCTCGGGACCCTGATTCTGAGTTGGACATTCGGGATTCTGACTGTGGGGATTCGGATGCTGCTGACGACTCCAGGCCTGCCGATGCTGTACAGTCACCTACATCATTAACACATTCACCTCAACGTGCAGGTCCATCCACCTCTGGTTGCCCTTCAAGAGCTCGACGTGGCCGACCTTCTCGTCGGAGACGTGATCCGCCGCAGTGTCCCAGCCCTGGATCCCCACACTCTGACAGTGACACCTCTCTACCTCAGCCTCAGGACCATCACGTTCCGCCTTTACACCATCAACAACGTGCTGCATCAACCTCTCCACCCTCTAACACCGCAAAACGCCCACGTCCTGAATCGTCTCCTCCACGTACCTGCCCATCGACCTCATCAACTCCACCAGCATCTCTCTCGACCTCTTCACCTCAACGTGCCTATCCATCGACCTCTTTACCAAGACGTGGGGGTTGCCGTGCAAGAGGTAGACGTGGACGACCTCCTCGTCGGAGACGTGGATGCGCTTCGTCACGGACCTCATCACCTACTCCGTCAACTTCATCTCAATAAGGTACGCTATTATACGCTTCTAGCTTAGGTTAGGTTGGGTTGTTTGGTTAGGTTAATATACTAGGTCTCATAAACAAGATTCGTAGTTGTGGTAGTATTTACGGTATCTGGACACTGCGAGCGGAGGCGCATTTAGGTTAGGTTAGGTTAGGTTAGGTTAGGTTAGGTTAGGTTAGGTTAGGTTAACTTAACTTAGGTTCAGTTAACTTAACTTAGGTTAGGTTAAGTTAGGTTAAGTTAACTTAGGTTAAGTTAAGTTAAGTTAACTTAGGTTAGGTTAGGTTAGGTTAGGTTAGGTTAGGTTAGGTTAGGTTAATTAGGTTAGATTGTGCATCCGCTCGAAGTGACTCTCATTCGTATTTACAGATACGGCAGAATACAAATGGCTGCCGGCCCAACCGCCATGTTGTATCCCACGTACGCCTACTAGGTAGTACGGACACATTGTAGGCGTTAGGTGTGCATTAGGCTTGTATCCAATGTACTAGGTCTATGTTACTGGATATTTATGATTTAAATAAGTGCTACGTTTTCGACAAATATGGTTAGGCTATATGGCTTTGCAATTAGCCAAATCATGAGCCTATTTCCGACATTTAGGTTAGTTAGTCTTTTTCGATTCTCAAAATACGAGCCAAGTTTTGCCAAAAATTGGCTCCGGTTTTCCACAATTATTTTTTTGGGGGCTTTGCAATTTAGGGAAACATGAGCCAACATTCTAAATTAGGTTACTGTAATTAGTTATTCTTAAAACTCCCAAAATCCGAGCCAAGTTTTGCCAAAACTTGGCTCGGGTTTTCCAAAAAACGGGTTTTATGGCTTTGCAATTTCGGGAAACCTGAGCCAAATTTCTAAATGAGGTTACTCTCATTTTATTGTCTAGAAAATCTCCAAATCCGAGCCAAGTTTTGCCAAAACTTGGCTCGGGTTTTCCAAAATTCGGGTTTTATGGCTTTGCAATTTCGAGAAACCTGAGCCAAACTTCGAAATGAGGTTACTGCCATTTTGTTGTCTACAAACTCTCCAAATCCGAGCCAGCTTTGGCCAAAACTTGGCTCGGGTTTTCGAAATATTGGGTTTTAGGCATTTGAAATACATTCAAACCCGAGCCAACTTTTGCTAAAATACGTGTTAATCCTCGTTTTACGCATTTAACCCCTCATTTTCCCTGTACTTCATAGCCCTCCCCACTATCGGGCGGCGTGTCTTAAGATCGTTGTATAATGGGGAAAACGGTTTCGCCGAGGGTTGTAATTATTTCCAAGCACTATATATTGATGAAAACTAACAGGGAAAAATAAAACAATCCATGGGAAAATTGGTGACCATCTTATTTAGTTTTTCCCAGTTCTTCTTACCCCAATAATGTGCTAAACCACACCAGTCGCACTGCGTGAGGTTAGGCTTAGTCTTTGTTGTTTGTGGATTACTCTTCTTCTTGGGTTTTGCACTGAGTTTGTGTAGAGACTCCTGCTTGTCACTTCGAAATGCTGTCATTGATCTCCTTGAAGTTTCATAGGCAGTACACATCTTAAGTACAACATCTAGAGTTAGGCTATCCTCCCTAAAGAATTTTTCCCGAAGTGTATCCTCTTGGCAACCAAAATCAATTTTATCCCTCAGAAGTTCATCTTGAAGTTCTCCATATCCACAGTGTCTTACCAAAGTCTTCAGCCTAGTGATAAAAGATTCCAAGGATTCATCTTTCCTTTGCATGCTATCATGAAAGTTGTACCTCGCCATCAGCTGCTCATCTCTTGGTGAAAAATGCTTGTCAAATTTCCCAATTAATGTTGCATAAGTCAGGACAGATTCATCTTCTATGCCAAAAGATTCGTAGATATCTAGCAGAATGTCACCTCCAGTCAACAATTTCGCTATTTTAATATCATCACTCTTACCCTTCAGACCGTTGCCAATGATGTAAAGATCGAGTTTCTTCTTGTAACGCCTCCACGCCACTGCTTGCTCAATCTCAGACTTGCAGACGAATAAAGGCTGTGAAGTAGATGCCATGACGTCACTCATATCTTTCGACTTTTTGAGGTTAAATCCAAGGATAACTCACTATATCAGCTGTAGAACTTAGTCAGCAGTACTTCATTCACACATGCACTGCTTACCCAGCTGCCACCATGTTGACATGGGTATATATATCGGGTTCTTAATGAGACACACTGGATAGGGGTTCACATATATTGGGGGAGTCTGGTTACATGCGTCTTGTCGTCAAGGGAGGTTTAGGAAGCCATGCCTTGATATCGGCTCGCCTGTAGATTATATATTTAGCTTACAATATTATTACCAATATTGTAACACCCGCTCCACCCGAAGCCCCATGCACCCCACCGAGCACCCAGGTAACCAGCTCACCTCTCGACAAACCGCTAGTACCGGAAAACCCTAAGACTGTGGCTACACACTGCAGTCCGTACCTGTCCAGCCCCGACACCCGGTCCGCCGACACAGGCTCCTCCAAAAAAATCTGAGCATCCTCCTTATTGTTCACCACCCGAACGCCGTTAGACAACTCCACCTTCTCCACCTCCTCGCCTGTCTCTCGCACTGTGCCCTCACTATGTTCAGACCCGTCCAGTGACATGATGGAGTCAACAACAAAATTCTCAAGTCAAGACAAAAGTAGCCAAACTCTCGCGTAGCTTTATTCACAAAAAATATTCGAAGATGTTCTTGAGTGCAATACTAGGTCACCAATAAACTCCAACAAGTTCTATATATCCTCAAAACAATGTCCACTGCCAACACTGCGAGAAATAAATTCAACCCCAAATGGCAATAAGATTTCTCCAAAAAAGACCTGCAATATTCAGTTCACTATATACTGGTCTAAGGTCGCCATTTGTTATGACCGGCACTACGAAATAAACAAGGGCACTTAATAATGGACTAGATGATAGGCTATATCTGCAACAACGGTACGCTAATTCCAAACCCTCGAACTATTACGCCGGTGAACAAAACACTTAAAACCCTCCAGAGTTAATCTACTGGATAATGGGGTATCAATTAACTGGGTTTTAGTGCACTTCTACAAAGGCTTTCCGGTGACGGCAAAGCCTACTCCCAACAGGAGTACTTTACGTTAATAAAATGCTCTCAAGTAATAACAATGCTTAAATAAACTATAACAAGATTTAATAAAGAAGTATATGCTTACGTTAACTTTAGTGTGTCTGTACTCAACACTAAACTCTTCAATGCTCTATGAAAACACTGGAAGTCTAGTCCTACAGCAAACATATATGGAATCTTCTGAAAACGTCTGATGCTCTAAGATGCTCGTCAAATATAGAACAGAAATAATGTAGGGGCAGGACACCGAAGCGTGTATCTTAAATACACCAACAAGTAGGATACATATATAATCTCACGTATCTGGTCTTACCCTGGCGCTCCACAAAGGTCAACAAAATGAGGTAGCAAGCATACAAGTAAGTGTAGGCAAAAGCCCTTCGCTTGTATACTGCTACACTCGCAAAGGAAAAATATGCACAAGGGTTACAGGCACCTAGCTCCGTCGAAGTCGTAAAGGCTCTGACTTGCCATGTACATAACTCCGACAACGACTAAAGATACCCTCCACTGTCTAGCATTAAATAGTAACAAAGAACAACTCAATAATTAGAAGCACCCAGTGGTGGGCGCACTCCGGTGGGACCGGTAATGTGGCAGCGCTCCGCGCTCCTCAGACATAAGGTAATGCGGCAGCGCTCACGCGTTCCTTTGGTCAGCTGACCCGATGCGCTTCCCGCTCTGCGCTCCTGCGCTCCGCGCTCCCAAAAATAGGTATATAATAAAAAAAAAGTAAAAAACAGCTTCTAGAAGTTATTTAATTATTTACCTAAATTAGTACAATCCTTTGTCTTTCACTTCATTAAATTCAAAAAATTCAAAACATTAAAAAAAACTCAAGTCATGGTCTTTCTGAAGTTTAAGTTTCTCACTTTCTCAGTTTCTGTAATTCTTTATGTCATATCAATGATATGATTGATATCATTGTGACATTGTGACTGTCCATTGATATCTATGATATGACATAAAGAATTACAGAAACTGTCCAAACTGAGAAACTTAAACAGTTAAACTTATCAAGCTAACAATACAATAACAACATGATTAGTTGATTACATGATTAAACGATTAATAATTTAATATCATAATATGATATGATTGATATGATGATATCATTAATAATTTATTAAAATTTAATATTATTATTAATTTATTATTATTATATTTTAAAGTTTTTAGTCCTGCGACTCCTGCTCCATCAGCTCTTTAGGCTCATAGTACCCCAGCAGCTTCATGTTGCCTCGCATGAAGACCAACTCCTCAAAGTTACTGGCTGTCAGGCAGGACCTCTTGGCCCTCAGGATGTCCCCTGCACAACTGAACATTCTCTCCACAGCTGCCAGACTTACCCTTAGGCCCCTTCGTAAGCCGTAACTTGCCGTAAGGTTTACTTAGCGTTAGCAAAAGCCAAAAAAAGTCAGTAACAAGTTAACAACTGTAACACTGTCAGTCTGTCACTATCATAGTATCACTGTATCACAGTTCACTAACACCGTGAGAAACACCGTACGATGACTGTACACGATAATGACGTTCTTGAACCTGTTGTTGACAGGATAAATCGCTTCCGAAGCGCCAGAAAGGAGCGCGACATTCAAGCTGCGCTCCGCGCCTGCACTCCAAGTTCAGATTTTTGCCGCTCCTCGCTCCTCCTCTATATTGGTAGTGCGCACCGGATCGCAGAGCGCAGAGCGCCAAATCGGCGCGCCCACGCCCACCACTGGAAGCACCCAATGATAATTACAAGTGGGGTACCTCAGGGATCTGTGTTGGGACCACTGCTGTTCGTTATATTTATCAACGACTTGCCTGAAGTTATAATTAATGGAAGTGAGGTATACCTGTATGCGGATGACACTAAACTGTATAGAAGAGTGAGGAGTAAGGAAGATATGGGTTTGCTTCAAGGAGATGTGGAGGGCATGAAGGGATGGTCTGAGCATTGGTTAATGCCTTTTCATCCAAAAAAATGCAAGTACATGCGGATTGGGACCAGCAAGATAGACAAGGTAGGATACAGTATGTATGAAGCGATGGAGGAAGTGAGTGCAGAAAAGGATATAGGAGTAGTGATAGATAATAAGTTAAATTTCTCAGAACATTTAGCGGAAAAGATAAACAAAGCCAATAGAATTGTAGGGCTGATAAGGAGGACATTTGTGTCACTTGACGAAGAAATCTTCAGGAATCTATATACAGCGCTGGTTAGGCCACACCTGGAATATGCAAACCAGGTGTGGGCTCCATATATGGTAAAGGATATAGAAGCAGTGGAGAAAGTGCAGAGAAGAGCTAGCAAGCTGGTACCAACGTTGAAGAACGCGGGCTATGAGCAGAGGTTGAGGACACTGGGACTTCCGACACTGGCATATAGGAGAAAGAGAGGGGATATGATAGAGACTTTTAAGATAGTGTCAGGAAAGTACGATGAGGATGTGTGTGAAGGTATCTTCTTGATGCGGGAGGGAACAAGAACGAGAGGACACTCTAAGAAAATTTACAAAGAAAGAAATAGGCTTGAGAAGGCAAAGAACTCATTTTGTGATAGAGTGGTAAATGAGTGGAACGCACTGCCCCAGTATGTAGTCGATTCCGAATCAATAAGGGAGTTTGAAAGTAATCTTGATAAAGCATGGGGAAGACAAGATTTGAAGTTTGATTATAAAACAAAAATACAGAATAGTAAAAATGTTGCGTCTGCTACCGCCGCCGCCAACACCGTGAACGACCGCAGCAGTGCAAGTACTGGTACTGAGCTGGATACACAGGCATAGTTTGCCTTTTTCCAGAGGATCTACTGTAAGAAACTGTAAGAAATAATATGACTCCATGTGACTATGACTAATAATCCCTAAAGCTAGTGCAAAACATATATGTGAGAACTGGTGCTGGTAATACGACTGGCCGACTATGGAAGTCGTATGCAGAACCAGAAGGGATAAGTAATTGAATAAAGAGGAGAAGTAATGGGAAAAGAAGAAGTTCAGAGAGAGAAACAGTAGTACAGGGGGTTAGATTGGGGATAGATTGCAAGGGACGTCTAGGACCAAGCACACCATGCCAAGCTCTAAGGAGACACGTGGGCAGGAGCCCCCCAGCACCAACACTAGGACAGCGGCACCCAATCACAGACCACTACGTCATGAAGAGCAAGCGTCCTATGACGCAGCCAGGCCCGCCGGCCAATCAAGAGCGTGGGAACCCCCGCCCGAGCGAGGAAGGCACACGTACATACACACGCACATAATACCACCACGCTGTCTCCTTCGTTCTCTCTCTCCTTAACTTCACACTACATATCTTATACTCTATCACTGATATAAAATACTTCCAAGTGTCAGAGACAAGAATAAAGACCACCACTGATCTGGCTGTGACAACATGAATACTAAGAAAGAAAGAACATCGTTCTATGATTATTATAGCCCATTTCACTGCCCTGGCGAGCGCTAGCGAGTACGAGCACATTCTGGCAAGCTGGCCAGCTTATCTAAGGGTAAGGCAGGTATGTGGATGGATTAGCCGAACACCACTGTAGAAAAATAGTGCTAACAAGATACACAGAGGGCCTCGGAGTCGGACGGATCCTAAACTGAGTGGTCAATCCTGTAAGTCCTTCACTAAACTGGCTCGGGTTGTCCCTCTCACAGGGAATAGGTCCGCTTGGACCTATTCTGTGTATGGCCACCCTCGTAAGGCGTCCGGCAATAGATAGATAGATATAGAATTTTTTCCCTCAAATTTTTCCCTCAATTTTTTCGCTCAATTTTTCACTCAATTTTTTTCCCACAAATTTTTCACTCAACTTTTTTCCCACAATTTGTTTCATCAATTTTTTTGTCCTCAATTTTTCAATACCCTACCCAGCCCTACCCTAACCTAGCTTACCATACCCTACCCTAACCTAACCTAGCTCACCATACCCTACCCTAGCTTACCATACCTATTTATAAAATAATATATATGTTTTTGAGTGGAGTGTCTATTGTCATCTTAATAATATCATCAAACACAGAAGAAACCCTTATTTTTGTGTGCGTTACCGGTACTTGAATTTATCAAATCACATTGCTTCAAAATGTTAATTTGATTAAGTTAACCCGGGAGCGGCGGGGAGACTCTTAAGAGTTCCCCCGGCGCACTGCGGGTAGACTCTTAAGAGCAGAGACTTTGAACACGTACCAAAACCGCGCGTTTATAGCCAGGCGGCTGAAAATTGGTGTGGGTATAGTACTACATGTCAACTCTCGATACCACCCCGCCAAACGCTCGCCCCGCACTCGTGCAAGCACCACCGCGCCAGTAACCACGCACTAGTCATGGAGCCTACACGTCCCTCACGCTCGCTCCCTGATGACACAACCAGCCCTCCTTCTGGTGGTGTTAGCCGCCGTGGAAGGCAGAGGGTGGCTGCCAAAGACCCTAGCTACCAGTACGACACACCCTACAGCTCAGAGGACGAATCACCAGCACCAAAAGCACGTAAAACACGTGCAAGCAGGGCAATGGCACAGAGGTCATTGGTCTTTCGGGACACTGCCACCACGACCCAGGCCACTGCAACAACCACTACCACCACCACTGCCACCACTGCCACCCCTGCCACCCCTGCCACCGGTACCAGCGACGCAGGAGGCCACCCTAGGGCTGCATTACCTGCGGGGGCAGGAAAAATGAAAGGCACGGGCGTATGGAAAAGAACCCGTACGCCAGCCACAGTGCCCCTACCACCACCAACACCACCAGCCGCCCCTGGCCCGGCTGCCCCTGCCGCCCCTGCTGCCCCTGCCGCCCCTGCCGCCCCTGCTGCCCCTGCCGCCCCTGCCGCCCCTGCCCAAGGAACAGGGAAGGGGAAGGGGAAAGGGAGAGGGAAAGCGACTGGGAAAGCGACTGCTGGCCCTGGTGTCCCTGCCGGCCCTGCTGCCCCTGCCGCCCCTGCTGCCCCTGCCGCCCCTGCCGCCCCTGCCGCCCCTGCCCAAGGAACAGGGAAGGGGAAGGGGAAAGGGAGAGGGAAAGCGACTGGGAAAGCGACTGCTGGCCCTGGTGTCCCTGCCGGCCCTGCTGCCCCTGCCGCCCCTGCCGCCCCTGCCGCCCCTGCCGCCCCTGCCCAAGGAACAGAGAGAAGGGCGACAGGCACCACCATCATCTTGCCATCAAGGCCACGCACCACTGCTGCCCCTGCCGCCGCCGCCCCTGCCGCCGCCGCCCCTGCCGCCGCCCCTGCCACCACCTCTGCTGTCCCTGTCCATAAGACTCCCGCATGTGCCAAAGTGACCCGGAAAACTCTTACACCATCTAAGTATGCCGCCCTGCTGTTTGATGGTGATTCGCAGGACATTGGCAGCCCGGGTTTCGACGACGAAGCCCTAGCACGGGACCAAGGGTGGGGGGATTTGGGAGTGGACAGTGGGAGTGAGTCCGACGTCGGTGACGAAAACGAGGAAGGGCATCGTCTGTCGAGTGAAGAGGAGGGTAATGATGATGAAGTGCTGTATCGCGACCATGGAAGCGATATTTCAGACGCAGAAGCAGACGCAGACGACATTCCGATCCCTGGCATGCCTTCGTTCGATTGGTCTGACGGGGTCAATTTTGTACCTGACGTGCCCCAGTTCAATCCTGGGACGTCAGGAACAACTGACGACTGGCCCTGTGATGATCAAGCGAACGAAAGCGACTTCTTCCTCGCTTTTTTCGACATGGAGGTAATGACGTACATCGTTGCCCAAACAAACGCCTACTACAGGTGGGTGTTTGGCAGATTGGACGTCCTTTCTCCAAAAGCGAGAATACGAGGCTGGGTGGATACGACTGTGGCAGAATTTCTGACGTTCTTTGCCTTGTTGTTCCTCATGCCTCTGATCAAGAAGCATGTGTTGCAACACTACTGGAAGCACGACCCTCTCATCGCCACCCCAACTTTCAATAAGTTCATGACTCGTGACAGATTTTTGTTGCTGCTAAGATTTATGCACTTTGCAGACAACGAAAATCCTAACAGGATTGACAGGATATGGAAAGTTCGGGATGTGTTCACCATGTTGTTGGAGAGGTATAGGAAATACTTTTACCCCTTCCTCAATTTGGTGATTGATGAGTCGCTCGTGCTCTTCAAAGGACGTCTTGTTTTCAAGCAGTATATCCCCTTGAAGAGGCATAGGTTCGGAATCAAGCTCTTCGTGTTGTGCGACTGTGAAACTGGAATAGTGCTTGACATGATCGTGTATACAGGAACTGACATTGACGTACCGAAAGCCGCTGCCAATGACCCCATGGGCATGTCAGGTGCCATCGTCAGGAAAATGTTGGCACCTTACCTGGGCAAAGGCCACATCATCTACACTGACAACTGGTATACTTCTCCTGCTCTCTGCCAGTTTCTTTATGACAACCAAACGGGGTCATGTGGGACTGTCAGAAAGACAAGAAAGTTTATGCCAAAGTTCACAGGTGATGTCATTCCTCTCACAGATGCCTCCTCCAGTGACACACCTTCAGAAGACGACCTGGCCCAGGAACACCGCGAGAGGCATGTGCGAAGAAGGCGACGAAAGGGGCAGAAATACAAGCAGCTCGAGAAGTGTGGGAAACTGATAGCCCTGAAGTGGAAGGATAAGCGAGACGTCCACCTGCTTTCCACCGTCCACACAGGTGCCCAGGTGGATTCTGGCAAAATCCACTACCGAACCAGGAAGACAATCTACAAGCCCGACATGGTAGTGGACTACACCAAAAACATGCGCCTGGTGGACAAGTCTGACTGTCAGCTGTCAGGTGTTGAGTGTCTGAGGAAGACTGTGAAGTGGTATCACAAGCTCTTCCTCCACCTAGTTGACATAACGATGCTGAACGCCTACAACTTGTGGTTGGTGAAGAAGGATATGGCCCCAAACCAGAAGCTGAAATTCCGGGAGTTCGTGTACAACGTCTCCTACCAACTCCTGGAGAAGTATGGCACCACCACTCACAGACGTACGGCATGGCGTGGGGATCACGTTCCTGACCGCATCCAGCTGGGTGTCGAAAGACACTACACAACCAACACCGAGCTGATTGGCACTCGTCACAGGCAGGTGCAGTGCACCGTCTGCAGCTCCATTGTGAGGAAACCCCATGTGACCAAAAGAGTCACCTCAATGTGCGCCGAGTGCAAAGTTGCACTCTGCCTGGGTGACTGCTTCAGGGACTACCACACCTTCAAGAACTACTGAGTGTCGGCCCCTGCCCTGCCCTGCCCTGCCCTGGACTCGCCCCGTGCCCTGCCCTGGACTCGCCTCCTGCCCTGCCCTGCCCTGGACTCGCGCCCTACCTTACCTGACCTGACCTAATTGATCACGCTACCTCATAATGTAACATATATATTATATAATGTATAAGTTCCAAAGATGTCCCTGTGATATAGCTTTTACATTATATAATTGTATGTTTCATTATTTAGTTTATAAGTTTCAAAGATTTACATGTAATATGCCTTATTTTTTTAGTATATCAATATATATGTTTGTTATTAGCCTAAGTAATGTGTATATAATTATTTTCTTACCTCAAATGAATTGTACAAAAATAAATATGTTTCAATAAATCATGTCAAACCTACTATGATAATAAAATAAAACAATAAAAAAAGAAAAAAAGAAAACAAGGTCATGTCATTGTATTCTTACAATATGATATATTCTATGAATATTTCATATTGTTTGAATACAATGGCATGATCTTGTAAAAAAAAAAATTTATAAAATTTTTTCTAGACAATATAAAACCTTCCCCATAACCCCCTCCTGGATTCGATCCCACTACCCTACGACACTTTGAGTTTTCCAGTCCGCGACCTTACCAACCATGCCACAGGAGCTCATACCAAATATCACTCAAAACTTCGTGTCTACAATCGAAATGACAATATACAAAAAAAAATGAATTATCCCACCAATTTACGTTTGTAAATTGATGGGATTATCAATTATATCATGCCAAGGTTTATAATAGTTTGTCTCTGTCAAGAATTAGTAATTATATAACTTTATTCTGTCAAAAATTGCCCAAACACTCAGCAAAATTGCCCCTCTCAGTGTGACTCCACTCATTTTCACACGGTCAGGCGGTCACGAGGTGACCCTTGCCGCTCCTTGATTCTCCAGCTACAGCAGCTCTGTCTGGGAACAAAATTGGTATAAATACAATAATGGATAAAATACTCTTCACAAATACATTTGTATTGTATAATATTGTAAATAAAAATGAATAATAACTGTGTGGGTGTCGAAAATTGCTCAACCAGCTTTCTTATGTCTCGCCTACGCGCGTATATTGGATTATACATAGTCATGACTGTCATACAAATAATTGCAGTAGGTCTCGAATATACATTTAGATTGCATATTACTTCGAAATAAATAAGTAAACGTTTCTCTGGTGGCAATCTACCCTTTCGCAGGTGTAAGGAGACACCAGTCTATATTTAGCCCTCTATCACAACAGGCAATCTGCCTGTGTTGACTCAGCACCGTCGCTGGTGGTCTATAAATATAGTACTTTATTTACAGTCAATGGCCTACATGTTTCTGTGGTACTTCACATGTGTCTAAAATGCAATGTCTGCTTGCATAAAAATGCAATTCTGAAGTCCATTTATATGTACGACATACGCATGTCTCAGTTTCTCTCTCTCTCTCTCTCTCTCTCTCTCTCCATTCCTGACTCATGTTATTGTAGACCTGTTGATGGCAACGAACACCAGCCATCTGGTAGACATAAGGGTCAAAATACCAAACATCAATACGCCTGGGGCGCCTCCACAATTATCACTAAGCTGGTTATCTATCTAGAGATCTGCCTGACTTCCATCTCTCCACGACTCACTCACTCACTGCACCCCTGCATGCCTCCCTCCCACCCACCCACCCACCCCCAACCCCCCCTTTCAGGCTTCCGTCTGCTAGAAACACATTCACAATTTGCGTAAATATCGCATCAATTGGGCTATATGCGGTATATTCCTTGTTATATGGGACGCCTACATATGTACATGTCTTTATTATAGCATGAGAGTGCTCTAAATACAAGATTGACGTGATATTTATGGCGTAACACACCCTCTCCCCCTTTCATTCCCACCACAACTCACTCACACCTTGGTTCACGCATAGAAACTCATTGATAATGTGCGTAAATATCGCATGAATTGGTTTATATGCGGTATATATTTTGATATATGGCACGTATACATACGTACAAGTCTGTATTATAGCGTGACAGTGCTCTACGTACAAGATATACGTGATATGTATGGCGTAAACCACACTCTCAGCTCATAAATTGCCGCCAAACCTCCAACACATCTTCATTCCCGCCTAAATATTCTCTTATAATTCCCTTATATATTGCAATTTTTGGTCACTATGAGGCATATTCATTGTTATATAGGTGCCCTACACATGTATACATACTCTAAATAGCCTAAAAGGGCTCGAAAAAGGAGATATACGTGATAATACGCGGTAACCCACCCCTCCTCCCTCTCCTTCTATCCCCTGCGCGCGTAAATATTCGGCAGGGAAATCTCGCCGCTCGATGACAATCTAGCCGCGCGGTGCCATTCGCTCCACATTTTTCAACTACGGACCGTTCCCCTACCCCCCCCAGACATTTTTTGGGGGGTCAAATATATATGGGCCGATGCACGCAAACATTCCCTACACGATGATGTACTTTTTATCGAAATTGGCAATAGGTCCCAAAATCATCATAGGTGCGCACAGTCTTACCCTGTAGAAAACCCCCTGTGTGCCGCGGAGAGGTTAAGAAGAAGAGGGGAAGGGGAAGGGGAAGGGGAAGGGAACAGAAAGACATTTGAATTGAATATGGGTGTTTTTTTAACTAAAGGCTCCAATCCACGAGAGTTTTTAGACTAATGTCACTAGCCAATGTGTGAACATTTTTGGCACTTGTTGGGTGATTTTCGAATTTTGAGTTTTCAAGGGTATATTTGGATTCGTCAGGTCATTGCGATTCCAACGGTATTTGGATTTTAAAATTTTGCAATTATTTTTAGGCCCAATAGGCCTATTTTTAAGTTTGAAAACCACAACATTGCCCATAGATGAGGTATATATCATAATATATGTATGAATTTTGTTCAAAATTATATCACAAGTACACTTAGATTCACTGAATCCAATGGCACAATCTGAATTGAAATCGGACCCTTAGTTTAGGATTTTTATTTTCACTGGACCTCCCAAAACAGCCCAAATGACCGATTTTTCAACATTTGGGGATATATTTGGATTCCTCGCGACTCGCTGAATCCAATGGTGCAAACCGTTTTTAAATGTCCATTTTTGTGGAAATGGAGCCTATTAACATTTTAAAGTTTAACTATTAAATTAGTGTAATCATATGTCTAGGGTAAAGTATACCCAAATTTCAAACTTATAATGGGGAGACTAATTCAAAATTAATTTAATTTTAATTTTAATTACTACCGCTGAAATCTGAGTTTACTTTACCCTAGACTTAAATAATAGTTAAGAAACTATTTGTATATCTCCTATTTAAAAATATAATAGGCTCCCATTTTTAACAATTAAATTAGTGTAATCATATGTCTAGGGTAAAGTATACCCAAATTTCAAACTTCAGCGGGTCAAAGTGTACTTATGGTATAAATTTAAACAAAATCCATTCATAGATAAGTACACTTTGACTCGCTGAATCGAATGGCGCAAGCAGAATTAAAATCAGACCATTAGTTTAGGATTTCAAATTTGACTTAGCCTCCCAAAACGGTCCAAATAACCAGTTTTTGGACTTTAAAAGTCGTCTGTAGCCCAAGTTATAAGTCCTAGTGAATTCTATCTAGTGCCATTCGATTTCTCTCGACCAACAGCTTCCATACATGAACGTAGATTTCATTTTTGACCAGCCATTCGCCCAGAATAAAAAATATTTCTCAAAATTCACTTGGATTTTTCAACTTGTCAGATAATTTTTTACTTTTGAAATTTGATGGGTATATTTAGAATCTTCACGACGTTGCAATTCCAACAGTATATGGCATTTTCATGTTTTGAATTTGTTTTCTATGCAGGCTGTTTAACCCTCCTGACCCGGGCTGGCTTTCTAAATGACGGAGCTCGTATCCGGGCGATCTGGCTGAAAAATGACTTGTGTAAACAAAGGCCTATCTCCCTTAATATAAGATCTACGATGATGAAACAAATGTGAAAATGTGCACCTTACCTTGCAGCGTAGACTGGCGTTGAGTAGAGCTCTCTAGCTCAACTGGTTCCGGAGTTATGGCGATGTTATTTGAGGTAACGTTTGGTGCGTATTTACCTCGGAACACTCAACTGCGGCCCCGGCTACGACGCACTGTTGCACTCGTCGCCCTACCCGCAATTATGCCGGGAAGCGATATGAGTTTTTATTGTTTATTCTGCCATTTATTATAATTATTATGTTATTTTCACTCAATAAAGTTATTTTTATGAAGTTATTTGTGTCTCTGTCACTTTTACTCAGTGTTATTGTTATTATAGTGTCTCTTTCACTGGACTATGATAATTGATAGTGTCATTTTCATTTTTATGTATTGCTAGGTAAGGTAATAATATATATAGTGTCACTTTCACTTGTTCATATTGTTATGAAGGCACTTATTATTACTTATGTGTGTCTGTTTCACTTATACTTAGGCTAATTATTATTATAGTGTCACTTTCACTGGACTAGGATCATTTATAGTGCCATTTTCACTTTTATGTATTGCTAGGCAAGCTAATAATATATATAGTGTCACTTTCACTTGTTCATATTGTTATGAAGGCACTTATTATTACTTATGTGTGTCTCTTTCACTGTCATTGTCACGGGCACTTCAATATTGCACTAGAGTGTGAAAGTCGTTGAAGCACCGTCCAGCGCCACTTCACACTCGAGGCATTCCCATGTGGTTCTATACTTTGTGGGGTCTGCGAGTTGTGTGGCTGCACACATGGCACCTCTTTTGACTCCTAACTCTACCACCTGGTGTTTTAAAAGGAAGGGGGTTGAGCTGGTGCTTCCTGAAGAAGTCAGCACACGCCGTGCGGTCCAGCCGGCCTGGTCCTTGTAGTGGTCTCCCGGCTACCTTATGTTTATCCAGGAGCTCAAGTATCACCTGTTTGTGGAACTTCCGCAGGGACTTGTATTTCTTAGCTCCGGGAGTCCTCAGATGGTAGATATTGTAGGCATTGAGGGCCAACATCTCTACTGTATGCAGAATAAACTTCTTGTACCACCTGCAAGATGTTCGCAGGCAGTCGATGAAGCCCATCTGCATGTCGGACTTGTCGATGAGACACATGTTCAGGTTATAGTCCAGGACAGCAGCTGGTTTCTGGACGGGGTTTTTGGTTCTTCGGTCCACCTTCCCTGTGGCGACCATCTCTGCCTTGTGGCATGTGGTGAGGAGGTTGACCTTCCGCTGGTCATGCCAGTGGATGGAGAGGATGGGGCCACTCTTCTTGTGGAAGATGTCCGTCTTCTTGGTCTTGGTTGAGTATGTTGGCATGCCCTTCCTCCTGGCCTTGACTGTTCCGACAGTTCCGGTCTTGCGGTCATGGAGGTACTTGGTTAGGATGGGCGACGTGTAGTAGTTATCAGTGTAGAGAATGTGGTTCTTATGGAAGTGTTTCTCCATCATTCTCTGCACGACAGCGCCGCCAAATCCAATGTCGGGGTCAGTCACAATTTCCCCACCACTGCCGCTGTAGACCACAAAGTCCAGCACATACCCCGTCTTACAGTCGCAGAGGACGAAGAGCTTGATGCCGAAGCGGTGTCTCTTCGACGGGATGTACTGCCTGAAATGCAGCCTACCACGGAACAGGACCAGAGACTCGTCGAGGCACATCTTCTGAAATGGAATTAGGTAGGTGGTAAACCGATGACGTATCATGTCATACAGCTTCCTGATTTTCCATAGTGTGTCGGGAAGGTGGACATGCATGTTGTTGGTCAGGTGGAGATACAAGAGGATGTCAAAGTACCTGTCCCTGGACATGTACTTTCCAAATGCTGGAGTTGTGATGTGGTCGGCAGTGATCCAATAATCAGCCAGAGCGTGCTTCCTGATGTGTGTCATCAGCATAGTAAGTGCCAGAAACACATACAGTGCCACAGTGCCAGCTCTCCATGCCGCCATCTTGGCACTGGTCTTCCTGCCAAGAAAGTTAGCACAGATATCATGGTGATTATTGGTTTCCTCGACGAGGTATTCCATGACTTCGTTGTCGTAGAAGCCACAAAAAAGTTCACTAGGGGTAGCATCTGGGCCACAGGGATATGCTGGTGACACCCCTAAGCCAATCTGCTGCTCGTCAAAGGCAGGACAATCTGGCTTAAAATCTGCCCCATCTATCCAGACAAACAAGTTAGATGAGTGCGCACGTGCAGGCGCAGCAGGCCCAGGCACACGCCCTTGCCCACGCGGACGCCCTCCACGCCCACGCCCAGGGGCAGCGGCAGCGGCAGCGGCGTCGGCAGGCTGAGCCGCACGCCCACGACCTCGCCCTCGAACTCATCTTGTTGGAATTTCCTCTTCTTCCACATCCTCTTCGTCCTCCTCCTCCTCCTCAGGTGATGTCAGGTCATCTGGGGCAATGTTGGGGTCACCAGCATCTTCTTCAGGGGACAATTCTGGCGAAGAAGTGACCGGGCGTCGGCGGCGTTGGGGGCGGGAGGTGGAACAATGGGAGCCTCGGGAATTGGGCTCCTTTAGCGGCGAGCCGAGGGCTTCTCCGCTCCAAATAATGCTCTACGATGCGAGGGCTGTGGTGGCACACTATGGGAGGACAATGCCGCACCACTAGTACCACTTGTAGAGGCCCTTTGCACATCCTGAGGGAGAGATGAAGCCGAGGGCTGTGGGTGACCCGCACGGCGTCCCGAGTCAAGGCGTCGGGACAAAGGAATGCGGGTGGTTGCTAGACCAGGGTCGGCGTCACTATCACTATCATCGCCTTCCCTAGCTTTTTCTGCTGCCCTGCGTGCTTTCTTGGCCACACTTTTCACCAATGATTGTTCATAAAAATAGTTACCCACTTTCAAGGGCGTACGGGCAGGCAAAGGGGAAGGTCCCGGGCTAGGCCTACGCTGACCACGCAAAGATGGCGACGGGGTAGGCCTAGGCTCAAGCATGCTCGGAAGTTCTACTTCACCTTCATTCACCACTTCCACATCAGGATCATCACTACTGTCTCCTCCCTCAAATAAGTCAACATTGTCATCACCCTCAAACCCCACATCGTTTTCACTCGCACTAGTAAACTGTTCTTTATCGATCAAGCTTTTGCCACTGCTTTCTTCGATGGCAAAACGTTCTCTCTCAATCGCACTATCACTCAATAATACCTTTGTTTTCTTGCGTAGAGCCTTTTTCTTGCTTGCAACAGGCGTAGACGTAGCGAGCGGGGTAGCAGTGGGGCGCACAGGAGGTTGCACGGAACCGGACGCGTCGGACGATTTTTTTTGCTATAACTCGCTATGGTGGGCACATAGTTGATGTTAGTCTTAGTAATCAGAAACTTGGGTATTAAAGTGAATATGTTATGACAAGATACATAAGTGGAAAAAGTACAATAAGAATAAGTAGATAAATGGGTATTAAGTAATTATGTTGTGAGAAAATACACAACATAAGTGGGAAAGAATAATGTGGAATAAATACAATATATATTGCCTAAAAGGTACGTAATCGGAAAAGGAAAGAAAGATAAAAAACAAATGAATTCAAGTGGGGCACGGAAACTAGTGCGTATATGGAGCGTCGATATTGTGACGTCATGAGCAGGGCGATGAGTAACTGAGTCATGGCGTCGGAAGAGAGTTGACCGTGAGTAATGATAGCGGATGGAAGTGCTGACAGTGGAGTAAAGTCCTGGCCAGGCAGCAAGAAATGAGTCAGCACTCAAAGCTTATTAGTGCACTGGAATATAATCTGCTCACCCCGCCCTGGATAATGAATCAAAGTATTATCCGCCAACTCTGCCTGCAATACTCAGCATATGGAACTCTGCCGGTGATACAGCGAGGTAAGGCGGATTCAAAGTGAGTTCAACAGTGGTAGCAGAGCGTAGTTCGCAGTTTTACCGAAATATGGCGTCGGTGATTAAAAATCCTCCACAAATGACATCGGAAAAAAACTATGAGAGGTGGAAGAAAGATATCGAAATATGGCAGAAACTAACGAGAGTGACACCGGAGAAGCAAGCATTGGCGGTTCATTTGACATTGACTGGCAGGGCTAGAGATGTCAGCAGCGAAATAGATACAACAGTCTTGGCGAGTGACAAAGGAATGGAACATTTGCTGACAAGATTAGACTCTGTTTTTATGCTAGATACAAATAGACGGGCCTTTATGGCTTATTCTGAAGTTGAATCGTTCAAGCGCCCCGCTGAGATGACGATAACTGACTATTTGGTGGAATTTGGTAGAAGATATTATAGATTCAAGAAACATGGTATGGAACTGCCAGATCAGGTGTTGGCGTTTCGGTTATTGAAAAGTTGTGATTTGTCAGATATTCACTTCCAATTAGCGATGTCAACTACGACTACCATCACATTCGAGGAGATGAAAAAGACATTAAATAGAATGTTCGGAGGTGGAATTGTAGACCACAATTTAAGTGGAGATGCACAGAATGACACAGTGCAGGTGCAGGTGAAATCTGAGCCCATTTTGGAAGTCAGTAGAGCTCCATTTCGAGGCACCGGAGGCAGATATAGACGTGGGTATAGACGTGGAACACGTAACAGGTACTGGAGTCCTAGAGGTGTTGGTGGTGATGCCAAAAACCCAACAGGACCAAATGGTGAGCTCACAAAATGTTTCGTGTGCGGATCTGTTTACCACTGGGTGCGAAATTGTCCTAAAAGAGAGGATAGGGATATGGAAAATAAGGATGTGATGGAAGATACTGGCGAAGTGCAGCTGACATTGCTATCAGACGGGGTTGATAAGAGAGAAAAATGAATGTCGGAAGCTTTGGGAGCCCTGGTTCTTGATTCAGGATGTTCTACAACGGTGTGTGGAGAAGACTGGTTACAGGCTTATGTGGATACAGGTATCATCAGATGACGTACAGTTGATAAAAAGAGAGAGATCAGAGACATCATTTAAATTCGGAGATGGAAGACAGGTGACATCAAAAGGTATTGTGCATATTCCCTGTTATATACATGGGATAAAAATCATGATTCGGACCGATGTGGTGGATTGTAGAATTCCACTACTAATGAGCAGGTCAGCCATGAAACGTGGAGGCATGATATTGAACTTCAGAAAGGATACAGTGCGTATGTTTGGCAGAGAGAAAGTAAGCTGCATATCACCTCTACAGGGCATTATACACTTCCCATAGTGAAGACACCATGTAAGCAAATGGTAGACGGGGTATTGGCCACAGAAGATCATGAAGACATTTCCAAGAAGGTGTTGAAGTTACATCGGCAATTCTCACATCCCACTGCAGAGAAGTTAGCGAGATTAATCAAAGAAGCAGGGATACTCAATGAACAATGGAAACTGGAAATAAATAAAGTGAGTGATAGTTGTGATATTTGTAGAAAATTTAAGAAAGTGCCTCCCCGTCCTGTGGTGGGACTCCCCATTGGTAAGACGTTCAATGAGGCAGTAGGAATGGATCTGAAGGCATGGAAGAGTGACTATTTTCTTATCTTGGTTGACTTGGCAATAAGATATTGTGTGACTCCGGTCATACACAATAAGAAACCTGAGACCATTATAAGAGAAGTAGTGATTCAGTGGATCAGCCGGTTTGGAGCACCTGACAAGTTCTTGACCGACAATGGTGGAGAGTTCAATAACAGTGATTTTCGGAGCATGGCCGAAAATTATTATATTCAAGTGATGTGCACAGCTGCTGAAAGCCCATGGAGCAATGGCATATGTGAGCGGCTGAATACCGTACTTGGTGATAATGTGGCAAAGATTGTGTTGGATGCAAAATGTGGTGTATCTACAGCATTGGCATGGGCTGTATCAGCACGTAATGCACTCCAGAACAACAATGGCTTTTCCCCAAACCAGCTGGTGTATGGATTCAACTCAAGTATACCTAGTGTGCTGAATAATAAGATTCCTGCTCTTGAAAACAGGACATCATCGGAAATCGTGGCTGAAAACCTTAATGCTATGCGTGTGGCCAGAGAAGTGTTCATCAAAAATGAGTCCAATGAGAGAATACGTAGGGCACTACTGCATAACGTAAGAGCAGACAACATGGTATGCTTGCAAAATGGAGACAGAGTATATTACAAACGAAACAGTGAAAACCAATGGAAAGGCCCAGGTGTAGTGATTGGAAAGGATGGTAAACAAGTTCTTGTGAAACATGGAGGAACATATGTGCGAGTGCACACTTGTAGGTTGCAGAATGCAAGTTGCAAGATGCAAGACATGGACGATATCAGTAGTGGCAAAACAACGGAGAGAGGATTGCATGTTCCAGTTGAAGACGAGTCAAATGATGTTAACATAGAAAACGAAACAGAGAATGAGCCTGAGGACGCTGAAATGGATGATAATGAGAAATGCAGTGGTGAACAGGAGTCCGGAGACGGAACCAGTGTAGCTGCTGAAGCTAGAATGCCTAGAATGCCTAGTGGGGGATAGAATAGAAGGATACATGGTGGAGAACAAGGAGAAAGTGATTATCACAATCTTAAGTAGAGCCGGTAAAGCAACTGGCAAGTACAAAACATGTTTCAACATCAGAGACGTAGCAAGTAATGTGACAAAATGGATTGATGTAGATAAAGACATCTATAATTGGCAGATTGTGAACGATACAGAGGAAGTCATGATAACGTATTCCAATGATGCATGCATAGAGGCAAAAAGGGCAGAAATGAAGAATTGGATTGATAATGATGTGTTTGAGGAAGTTGAGGACCAAGGTCTGAAGGCCATATCAACAAGGTGGATAATGACACAGAAAATAAAATCTGGCACTCAGGTTATTAAGGCCCGTTTAGTGGCACGTGGCTTTGAGGAAGAGTTAAAGGATGTTCCCATTGATTCTCCTACGTGTTCAAAGGAAGCTTTTAGTGTCCGCAAAGAATTGGGACTGCCATGCACTGGATGTGAAAGCCGCTTTCTTACAGGGGCATCCTATTAATAGAGAGATTTTCGTGTTGCCCCCTGAAGAATTCTACAATGGATATCTATGGAGATTGAAGAAGACAGTATATGGTCTCATTGATGCAGCCAGAGCATGGTACGAGAGGGTGAAGCATGAATTGCTTACATTGGGTATGTCCATGTGTGGTTTAGAACCAGCACTGTTCTTCTGGCATAATGATGGAAGATTAGAAGGGATCATTTGCATCCATGTAGATGACTTCTATTGGAGCGGGTCAAATGCATTCAAGATATCTGTAATGTTCCAGTTGGAAAAATTATTTCTGAGTGGTTCTGAAGAGAAGACTCGTTTCCAGTACCTGGGTATAACAATAGAACAAGCAGAGGATGGCATTATGATCAATCAAGGCAATTACATTAGACATGGACTCCAAGAGATGAAAATGATCAAATCTTATAAGGACAGAAGAAATTATGAAGTCAGTCAAGAGAGAACAAAATTATAGGTTTGACTCCTGTAAGGAGATAAAGAAAACCTAATATTTAGTAGTGGCCCCGTAATCATTGACGAACATGCCTATTACATAAGGCATCCTCTTCAAACACTAATCCGCCGTAGTTTGAATCTACCGCGCAGAGCATTTAAAAACTGAGGAGCCTTCATCATGAGCGCACGCGACCTCACTCATGGCTTCAGTCATTATGAATTGGGTTCTCACTACGAAAAAAATTCGTAAAAAATAAAAACAAAAAGAAAATAAGAATAACTATCTAATAAGCTTTCCATCATATCGTGGATGTACTTGTGTGGATCTTTGACCAGACGCTGATTCAGGCGTCATTCTTCCTTCACTGACATATCAAGTAAACCAAAATCCTCAATACATCAACGAATGGGAAGGGGACGGTCGGGAGGGCCCCAGTCGTCAATGATTACGGGGCCACTACTAAATATTAGGTTTTCTTTATCTCCTTACAGGAGTCAAACCTATAATTTATTAGTGGCCCCTCCATCATTGACGAACATGCCTGATTTCTAAGACTGGAGGGGGACATTCGTAATCATATCATAACTCTAGAAAAGCAGATAATAAAAACAACCACATAGTATTCTTACTTTTGAAAATATATTTAATAAGGCGTAGGCCGTATATATACAAGAAAGGGGTTCAGGCAGGTGCGTGCTTCAAAGAAGCCTGCTTGACAAAAAATGGGTAACTCTGAAGATTCTGTGAACAGATCTGTAGTTACAGAGGCACCCCACTCAACGAGTGGTGACAAAAATAACAAGTTATCAGTTTATATGTGCACATAATAAACCCCAAAATAATCGTGGAGATAAATTGCAAAAGATCTTCACTGTTTTAATATTAAATTGCTTTCGCAGCTAAAACTACTATAACAACCCCGTTGTTTTGTACTAACATTGTACTAGCACAATTTCTCGCTGAGAAATTTTCATATCACATTAACCATAAATTGTATCACAGCTCTCACACTTCGGCGGGGTCTAGGGTGTCCTATGTCAACTGACTGCACCCCCCCCCCCCCTTTTCTTGAAAGTAAACAAAAGTGACTGCAGGGCCACCTAGACCCTCTGCCTTAAAGCTATACATGGTAAGGAAGGTTTATCTAGAGCAACTGACAAGTATCTAGACAAAAAAGTATGATTAGACGCCCACAACTGAGTGGACGCAATATCTTCTACTGAAAAATTCTTCAGGAAACGTAAAGAGGCTGCCCATTTGCGTAAATCGTGGGCCCGACCCACAACGCCGGGATTACTCTCTTTAATGACTTCGACCAGAAGAGAAGCTAATCGCCGTTTCAGTAAGCGTTTACCCGTACTTGCTACCCATAAAGCACCTTGGGGGTTTAGAGGAGCTCATCATCATCATCATCTCCGACGCCTTGCTTCCCCCTGGGAAACCCCCACTAGAGGATGGCCATGACAGAAACGTCTCCAAGCTACTTTGTCAAGACATGCCTCCTTTGCCCGTGCCACAATGCCCCTTCCACTACGTGGAAGTTTTTCTTCAATATATTTGTCCACTTTCTTTTCCCATACCATAGGTGGTCTTCCACTACTAGCGGTTCCACTCACCTGACTCCCATATATCTTTCTTGGCATTCTGTCTTCATCCATTCTCTGAACATGACCATACCACCTCAAAGTACTTCTCTTTATCCACTCAACCACACCACAATCAATGCCCAAAGCCTGCTCTTCCATTCCAAAGGACTCATACACTTCCCTATTACTTGGCCCATCTAGCCTATTCATGCCAGCTGCCATTCTGAAAAAGCTCATCTCCACAGCTCTTAGTTTGAAGAGGTCCTCGTCACTTGCCGTCCATGTCTCGCTTCCATACGAGAGTGTTGGGAGCAGCACACTGTTTCTCAGTGACTTTTTGACTTCCTGGCTAACCATTCTTCCTTTGAGAATACTTTCAAGTTCTCCAAACACTTTTCTCCCTTGCATTTTTCTCTCTTTGATCTCACTCTCCATTTTACCATATTTGCATAGTACAGCTCCCAAATACTTGAAACTTTCAACCTCTTCTAGTACTTCATTTTTCAATTTTATTTTACAACTTTTCTTGTGTTCTTTCTTGATTCTATATTGTTCCTTAAAATCTATAGTTTCATGCATTCTTCTCTCAAACACCATTACCTTACATTTCCCTACATTGACCTTTAACTTTCTCTTTTCACATACCCTGTCAAAGTCAGTGACCACTCTCTGAAGTTCTTCAGCATTTTCCGCCAACAGGACTGCATCGTCCGCATATAGGCATGTTAAAATCTTCCATGTTCTTCCCTCTGATTCCAGTCTAGCTCCCACACCCATTGATACAGCCCTACATTCCCTAATCACTCCATCCATGTATATATTGAACAACCAAGCTGACATGACACATCCCTGTCTTACACCTACATTGACCTCAAAACTTTCACTTAACTTATCCCCTACCTTCACATTTGCCATTGCATTCCTATAAAAAGATTTTACTGCCATTAGCAACTTTCCTCCCACACCATATACTGTTAACACATCCCACAGGCCCTCCCAGTCTACTTTGTCGTAGGCTTTTTCCAAATCCATGAATGCTGCATAGAGTTTTCTGTTTTTGGCCAGATACTTCTCTACCAACAATCGCATTGAGGCTATCTGGTCAACGCAGCCCCTGCCCTTTCTGAAACCTCCCTGTTCTTCGCCTATTTTTTCATCCGTTATCTTCTGTAGCCTCTGTGTTACTACTCTTGCGTGTACCTTTCCAGGTATGCTAAGCAAGCTAATTCCCCTATAATTCTTACACTCTTCTTTACAACCCTTCCCTTTGTACAAGGGTACTATCACTGCTTTCCTCCAGTCCTCTGGTACACTTTCCTTTTCCCATGCTAATTTACATAACCTATGCATTATGTCAACAGCTTCTTCTCCTCCATATCTCAGCATTTCACCTGGGATGTTATCTACTCCAGCAGCTTTGCCCATTTTAAGTCTATTGATTGCTTCTTTTACTTCTTCTCTGCTTATCTGGCTTTCAACTACCCTGTTTATTCTACCTCTCTCCATTCCTATGGATGAGATCTTGCTTTGCCTTCCCCCTACTCTTTACAGCTAAGCTACTAAAATGATCTTTCCATACTTTCACCACACCATCACCCTCTACCACTTCCCCATTCATGTCCCTCATCCTACCACCTGAGACACTCTCAGTCTTCTTCCCTCTGGCTTCTTTCACAGCTCTGTAGTATGCTTTCCTGTCATTCAGAAACTGTTCACTAATCTTTCTCCCATATGCCTCATCTGTCTTCCTTTTAGCGTCTTGTATCGCCCTCTTCACTCTTTGTTTCAAATTTTTATATTCTTCTTTCCTCGCATCTCTAGTTTCTCTAGGTATATTCTTTTGCAGCATACTCTTTCTGAACTCTTTCTTCTTTTTCACTATTTCTTCTATCTCTTTACTAAACCATGCGTTACCTTTCTTCTTCCACATTTTAAAGGTTTTCTTCCCACATACTTTCTCAGCTGCTTTAATCATGGAGTCTCTTGTACCTTTCCATACTTCGTCTACAGTATTTCCCAGATCTATCATAACATCCATGTCCTTTATAGTCTCTTTCAGGATGTCCTTGTATTTTGTTGCATTACATTCTTCATTTAATTTTCTCACATTTATTCTCTCTACTGTCAGTTTTCTCTCTTTCCTCTCATATTTCCACTCTTTCCTTATCCTCACTTTTGTCAGCACTGTATAGTGGTCTGATCCCGTCAGCATACCTCTTACAGCTTTTGAATCTAAAATTCTTCCTTTTAGTCCGGAGTCCATCATGGCGTAGTCAATTAGAGATTTCTGTTCCTGCTCACCTTCACCTCTGTGCCATGTATATCTATGAATGTGACGATGTTCAAAAAATGTGTTAGCCAGAAACATCTCTCTCTCCGCACATACTTCTAAAAGGAAGTCACCATTCATATTCCTACCCTCCACACCCCATTTACCCACTATACCTTCTATCTCCTCGTTTCCAACTCTACCATTCATGTTTTTCTTCCGCACCTTTCCCAGTTTCTTGGTTGACTGGCGCATAGACACACATAAAAGTATACCTATCTATCCCAATCTTGCACTCACACCATACAATTCTTGAGTCCACGCATCCATAGTTTTTCACACACTTCCTCAACCTTTCTGACAAAATTACTGCTACCCCTTCCTTTTTCTTACGTTTATATCCTGCATCCAATCCAGACCAGACAACCCATCCTTCCCCATCCCACAAATCATGCTCACTCTCACCATCCCACACTCCAGAACCCAACAGGTGCGTCTCACCTACCCCACACACATCCACACATCCATCTTTAAGCTCTCGCATCAGACACTCTCTCTTGCTAAAATCATTTATGCCATTGGCATTGAAGGCACAGACACGGAGCACGCTTTCCTTCACCCGAACGACGCTTCCACCACTTTTCTGCTTTGTTCCTCCACCCCCGAGGGGGTCCTGGCCGGCAGCATACCGAGCACAGTTGTTTCCCAGGAGGACTTGGGGCCTGGACATAATGCCTCCAAACAGGGCGCCGGATTGTCAAAAGTATACTAAAAGAAAAACTAAAAACTGATACCAACATCAGTAAAAAAACATACAACACAGTAAAAATTAAAATATTAAGAAGATAGGGAGAACAAAAATATGAAGGGGACAACAGAAATAATATAGTTACAAGGGGGATAATTTTTATAGTGGAAATTAAAAGAGGATTTAAAATTAAAAACAAAGTGTGCTGCTGAAGAAAATAGCACACCCGCCCTCCCCTTTAGTTCCATCGTCAAGCAAAAATAAAAATGTTAGAAATTTAAAAGGGAGGATTAAAATAAGGACGGTGTAATAACGAGGCTACCTCGAGAAGGCGGGGTAGGACTTACTTACCGTAACTAGTCACGGTAAGCTACAGAGGTGCGTTTTAGCAAGACTTTAACCAATACCGTACTTATACGCAGAGGAGCTGCGTAGGAGCTACTCTCAAATAGGAGCTACTCTCAAATATTTGGTTAGAGCTTGCACTGGACATAGATTATGATGCACCTTTCCCCTTTTTAACGCCGGCACCGTGAACTCAGAAAACACGTGTGCACTGTGCTCATTCTTGGCTACAAATCCCGGGGAAGGTGCAATGTAAATACATTCATTAAGTCTACCAAACCTAAGGCAATTAGGTGTGTTGCTCATCGCCGCCAGCTCAGACACTCTGTTCCCGGTGGCCAAAGCCAAAAGGAATACAGCCTTTTTTAAGAGTAATGCAAAGTCTGCAGTATTTTGGTACAGACGAGAGTGAAGTAAAGACAAAGCTTTGTCCAGAGACCAAGTAGGCATGAGCTGACGGGGAGGTGGGCGGAGTTTAAAACAAGCTCTCATAAAACCTGTTTCCTCCGCCACCGGTATGGAGAGACCTGTAAGGTCTAAAAAGGGCACTCTAATCGCAGTTAAGTGATTTTTTAACGTTACCACAGATAAATGTTTCTGCTCAAACAGATAATTTAAATAATTAAAAACTAAAGCTACTGATGGCACAGTCTGTTCTGTTCTAATGATCCAAGAAGTAAAGGCTTGCCAATGTGAGTGATACTGTCGTTTCGTAGACTGAGTATATTGATTTAATAATTTATTGGTCACATCTCTACCGTATGGTGCTAGCCACTTGGCCTCCTGAATGTCCATAATGCAAAAGTCAGCGAGGTCGCTAGGTTGCCAATCGTGTCTAAGTGGAAATACCCGACCGGGAGCGACACCGGGTGCGGGCACCACGTCTTCAATTGCTGGTACCACAACTGCGCCGGCCACAGGGGCGCGATTAGTGAGACTAAGCCTCGATAATCTCGTAGTTTGTTCACTACGTGGCACATTAGTGACGCATCTGGCGGCGGAAACAGATAGATGGAGCTCCATCTGTTCCAGTCTGTCACTAGGGCGTCTGGCCCCCCTGCCGGCATTTTTGTCCGGCGGGTGAGGTATAGAGGGAGTTTGTGAGTCTCCTCGGATGCAAACAGATCCACTTGTGGATGGGAGAGCTCTGCAATCATTAGGTTGAAAATGGGTTGCTTGAGCTCCCATTCTACTGTCGTGCTCTGTCTCCGGGACAGAGCGTCTGCCCAGACGTTCGCTACGCCTGGGAGATAAGATGCGTGAAGATAAATGTCTAGTCTGTTGGCTAGAGTAAAAATCTCTTCCGACACGTTTAGCATCCTCCTTGACCTCGTTGATCCCTGTTTCTGAATACAGTGAACTGCGTTCAGATTGTCCATTCTGAAGGCCACCGACTTGCCCCGTAACGCAGGGCCGTGAGCCTGAAGGAAATACAAGGGGACTAGTAATTCTTTGACATTGATGTGAGAGATTTCTATGTGGGACCAAAGCCCCTGACCCTGGTGCCCCTGATTTGACTGAAATCCCCACCCTATTGTGCCTGACGCATCCGTGTCTACCAATACCGTTGGTGGAGGAGAGGTCCATGACATTATTGAGTGCAACGCTTCCCTCTTTGCCCAGACCGCTAGTAAGGTGTGGATTAATTTCGGGATGGGCCATAATTTTCCCGCCGGTAAGAGTGGGAAATATTTGTTGCCTTCCAATATTAAACGTTTTACTTTCAACCGGCCCAACATGACAGTTAGTTGAATCCAGTTGAGAGAGCCGACCAGAGACTCCCAGACCCTCCGCGTCGTAGTCAGACTGTGAAGAAACATGAACAGTTTCCTGCGAAACCTGTTGCGATTGTCCACACTCTGACTCAGAGTGAGAGCGGCCGTGTCCCAGACCAGCCCTATCCACTGAATTACTCGTGAGGGAACAAGGTTTGACTTTACCAGATTTACCTTGAACCCTAGAGTTTTGACATGATTTAAAATTATGTTGGCATGTTTGATGCATAATTGTTGTGTCTCTGCCACCACCAGCCAGTCGTCTAGGTACCACAACACTCTGATTCCTTGTTTTAACAACGGCATCAGGGCTTGCCGGACTAATTTCGTGAATAATCGAGGTGCCAGGTTCAAACCGAATGGCATCCTTTGAAAAACAAAATTTTGGTGCCTGATCCGTAAGGCCAAAAACCTTTGAAATCTTTTGTTGACCGATACGTGCCAATAGGCGTTTGTCAGGTCTAGTGAACACATCCAACCTCCCGGCGGAAGTGTTAGCCTGATTTGGTGTACTGTTAACATTCGGAAAGATTCGTTGCGAATGTGAAGGTTCAGATAAGACAGGTCTACGACCGGTCTCATCTGAACACTGTACCTTTTGGGAACCAAAAATAGTTTGGACGTGAATACAGGGTAATTTGGGGGGACCGGGATGATGACATCCTTGGCAATCATTTCCTGGACCAGTGACTCCACCTCTAAAGAAACAAAATTCGCCGTTGTCGGCTGACGTAAGCGAGGTCGCCGGAGCCACTGCCAAGTGATGCCTTTGCGTGCCACCATCCGTGCCCAAGTGTTTAACGGCCATGCTTGGTGACACGTTCGGAACGACCCAGTTAGCAGACAAGGGTTCGCCGGCTGTACTACCCTCGGGTCCGCCGGCCTTAAGGTTGGCACCGGGAGTGAGAGAGACTTTAGTTTTTTGATGGTGGGGTTGGTGGTGCTGGACGCTTCGCCGGCTGGCTGGTGTTGGCCGAAGACGGGCCCTGACCTGGCTTATTATGGCCGCGTCCTCTCTGACCTGAAAACCTACTCTGTCTATGCCTGTACTGACCTTGAGGGGAGGGGGAGGACTTAGGTGGAAGAAAGGGCTTAGATCCCCCCGGCTGAGCTTTAGCGGTTGGCCTGGGTTTGGGGAAGTTAAAGGCAGGTTTCTTAGAAGGGGTGGGACTGTGTTTAAAGGCCTGCCATATTAAACACCGTTCGCCACACTTCAGGGGACATTAAAGAGGGAGTAAGCACTGGTGACATGACCACCTGATTCGCAATGCGATCAGGCAGTTTGCGAACTAAAGACATTCTGAGATCTTGTCTTGCTCGTACCGCCTCAAGCAAGGCGGTGCGTATGTCACCCAGAGATTGGATTGACGACTGGAGAAGCAGTCGCCGGGATAATTCAACCGATCTTCTGGCATCCGCGTCTGCGATTGCCTGAGTGGACCGAAGTAAAGACTTTGCTACCTGTTGAGACACTATGTATTGAGAGAACAGGCGAAAAGCTTTCCCCCTTAGCCTAAATTCTCGGTCTAGGTGAGTTGGGGTAGGGGTAGTGAAAGGGTCTTTTAGCTCACAAAGATTAATTTTAGGGGCAGCTAAGAAAGAAAACAAAGCTGACGGGACTCCGCCGGCAGAACATACTGGCATAGAGAACCACGAATGAGTATCTTGAGGGATCTGGTGGGAAGATTTGGAAGTAAATGTGGTTGCAAAGTTTTGAGCCTCTGTCTCCCAATCCACCCAAGGTCCTGGACCCAACTGCCCCACCTTCAAGACTGGATTAGCTGCTTCGTCTGTGACGGTTTGTAAATCAAGTTCAGGAGTGAGAGCTGACAGAGTCTTAATGTCATTAAACCCATCCAGCTTAGACCAGTCTGAAAACAATTTTGAAGCTGAGGCAGGGGGTAAAGCTGGCTTAGTAGCATACACAAAATAGTCTTGGTGATAATAACTAGGTATAGCCTTTATATTAACGTCTAGTACATTTCCCAAAGTATCCAAGGCCCTTAATTTCTTTGATTTATTGCCCTGGATGACCCACTCACGCGGTACTGGGAGTTCCCCTGACAAGGTAGGTTGGGCGAGCTCTGGTTTAGTGGGGGTCAAAAGGACCCATGACTCGTCTGGTCCGTAAAGCAAGGGCATAGCTACCTTTCTGAGAGGCGCCTTGTCTAGAGGGGGTGGATTGACATCCGTTATAACCCTTACATTCGAAGTGGTCAATGCCGCCGTAGCAGGCCTAGTAACCACTGATGGTGACAGAGTGGGGGGGTTAGGGATCTTAGATAAAGCAATAGAAGTCATCAGAGGCCGTACCGTAGAACTTGTCGTGGGAGCCCCCAAGTCCACTGTGGGAGTTTCCTGTTGTTGGCCAAAATTTTAGATAAAGCATGACTAAGTAGCCCATCAATTTCCTGCGCAGTGACAAATTGAGTTGATGATGAACTTACTGGTGAATCATTAATATCCTGCGCGGCGTCTAAGCCTGAACCTGACTCTTGCCCTTCCATCTCCGAAATTATTGAAACCTCGTCTTTCTCCTCCTGTTCCTCCTGAGAAGATCCCGCCGAAGCTGGGGTACCTTGCTGCCAAGATAAGTCAGGAATAGAGGATGGGATCGCCGCGTCCCTGTGGACGTCAGCTACTGTGTGACTAGTTTGAGTCGGAAGTGGGTGGTCAGACCCCGGCCGAGAAAATCGCCAAACACCGAGGCCCTGGCCTACACTCTCAATCACTGATCCCCCTGAACTCTCCAATTCCAGGGTTAAAATATTAATGGGTAAATCCTCTCTAGGGACAGGCACCGTACTGGACCCTTGAGACCTAACACAAACTCTGTCTGGGGTAGAGGTACGATGAGAAGCACTAGAAGCTGGCGAATGTAGGGAGGTCTTTCGTTTATGGGAATCCTTTTGGAAGATTTATGGCTACGGTGTGACCGTGAACTACTCTTTGATTTGGAGGATTCATCGCCGTGACCACTGGTGGAACTTTCCGTCCTACTCTTCTTACTCGATGGTGAAGAGGCAAGACTAGATGGCTGGCGTCTGAGAGGTGACCTAGACCGAGATCTCGCCCGAGACGAGGAGGCGGACGCCGGGGGTGTAGGCTCTCTTGGACGTTTCGGAGTAGCAGCAGAAGACACAGAACCCTGACCAGTCTCCGCCGGCTTATGACTAGTTACTCGAGAGGAACGTTTAGGGGGAGGGTGTTCAAAAAGCAGTCTATCCCAAAGAGGTACGTTGTCACATTGAAGTGACTTATGAGCTACAATCGTAGTGTATGCTGACATCTGTTGCCTAACTTCTCTTAATGCGACCGCTGCGGTCTTATCATTGTCGCAGAGGACCTTGACAGCTAATTGGGAGCAAAAGGAACAATTACGCATAACCCACAGACCCCTTGAACGGTCTAGACATTTAACACACTTTATGCAAAGAGTGTGCGCAAAAATAGGGATACCGGCACAGGTAGGGGTAGTGCATAAAGCAAAGACTGGGGCCAAGGTCGCCATGACAGAGACTGGTGGGGAAAACTACCGCCGGGTCTGTATTGGTCCGCCGGAGCCCAGCTCTGGAAAAAAGAAAATTTCCAGGAATTAATGCTCATAAGGTTAACCCAACATGTTCGCACACAAGTGTTAATAACCCACCGTGTAACGAGATGTAATGACACAACGATCACAGCTCGCTACGCGGCGGGGCTCAGAATATCTAAACATATCTTTTTAACCCTAGTCTAGCGGGTCCTCTGTGGCCGTTTTGGGCCTTTTCAGGCCATTCTGACTGCTATATCAACCATCAGTATGAAAGGAACTGTATTGCGCCAAAAACTAGGTGGAAATCGCTACACAATGACGCCACATACAGCTACGTAGCACTCGTGGAGCACTGACAGTGTTACCTCGAAGATGGAAGTTTAGCTGATTTTGCTACCTTGCTCACTTTTAGCGAACTATTGGTTACACTGTCATCCTCCCGCGCGGTGGGGGAACTGGAGTTAGTGTGGGCCGGGAGGCCACAGATGTCGGACGTATGGATCATTACTATCCCACCCATTTTCACTCGATTTCCACCCTTTTTTCACCCGTTTTTTGCCAGTTTTTTCAACTCGACTTATGTGGTGAGCCGCTTTTTAAGGGTTAAGAAAGTGAAGAATACCCTCTGACATAATATAACGGTCCAGCATGGCGTTTATAGTCTTTCTGGTGGGGACTGTCTCAAGATTCAATTTTGGAACAAAAACAACCCCCCACAAAGACGCCGGCCCTTGAATTATTTTAGTAGAATAACACAGGGCAGGCTGATACGAGATCTGATTTCTAACGAATTGTCACAAAAAGATCGCCGTAAGTTTTGAAGGCGGCGATACCTAAACGTATCACTAAATTAAGTGGTTAAATCGAAATTGAATTGTAAATTCCTTATTTCCTCCACCCAGGAGCACCCGCCGGGTGTAAAAAACGATGTTAACCCTAATTGAACCTTCAATCGCCGTAAGTGTAAAGGCGGCGATACATATAGTATCACTTAAAAATGGATCGGTTAACTAACTGAATGACTTAGTTGTTCATCCCACCCTACCAAGGTACACCCGCCGGGTGAGATGTCAAAACGTTAACCCCATAAGTTCCTGTCCCCACTTCTTTGTAAAAGATCGCCGGGGAGGAAAGCCCTTAACAACAGCTAGGTTTTTTCTGTGGTTTGTAAAACCGGGTAGAAAAACTTCATAACATATGTTCGCATGAACAATGTTAGATGGGTACAGCCACTCCGCCGGGAATCAAAAGGGAGCCTGAAAACAGGCACCAACACAGAGACGCAGTCCTGGAGAGCCACAGACACCTCATCGCCGGGGACACAAGCCTGTGTTGAAACCACGTGTGGCCCAACACGGCTCTCGGCCGGGTTTTTTTCATGGTGAAACCGAGAAAAAACCCGCCGGAAGGAAACCCACCCCGATCAGAAACCATCTGAACGAACAACGGACACGAAGGAAAGCCACGCACGACTAGCCTAAGTCCACACAATAATCCGTGGAATTAGCCAATACACAACTAAACCAGGAAACAAACATAGTCCGAGGAATTAGCCAATACACAACTAAAACCCGGATACACATGACACAGTAGGGCATATTTATAAAAATAAACAATAACACTTGTACATGTGGCAAAGCTACGAGCGGCTGGCTAGGCCTAAGTAGACGGCATAAGAAATGTTGAAATATACACAAAAACACTGGAAATATAACAACAGGAACCACCGCCAACACACCACTGTAGCAAATACTTCCGGCAAAGGGAAGACTGACTCGGGACCCAGAAAAAACTTCACTAAGTGAAGAAAATTACGCTGGGAACGTCAGTAAGCAATGCTTACCTCATCAGAAAGATAAAAGGCAGCAATAATTAACGCGTAATGAAAGCCGCCTGCATCACAAGCTAACTCAACTGTGAAACGATCACAAGTCCACAACAGGACCACGAGGGTACATCCGAAATAGATGCCCCAAACACACGACCCAAAATACACTGCACTGCGGGCAACCAGCCCAGGACACTCCTGCTACGCATATCCTAACCTTACTCGATACATCCCGGAGTAAACAAATGAGAAAAAACTCACTAGGGACGCAGCAAATGCGGAACCAGCGGAGCGTGGGGAGACACGTCCGGGCAGGCTGAGCGCAGAGCAGAGAAGGAAGAATGACGCCTGAATCAGCGTCTGGTCAAAGATCCACACAAGTACATCCACGATATGATGGAAAGCTTATTAGATAGTTATTCTAATTTTGTTTTTGTTTTTATTTTTTACGAAGTTTTTTCGTAGTGAGAACCCAATTCATAATGACTGAAGCCATGAGTGAGGTCGCGTGCGCTCATGATGAAGGCTCCTCAGTTTTTAAATGCTCTGCACGGTAGATTCAAACTACGGCGGATTAGTGTTTGAAGAGGATGCCTTATGTAATAGGCATGTTCGTCAATGATGGAGGGGCCACTAATAAATACCGATCTGTTGTGGGCCAACTAAACTGGGTAGCCACACAAACGAGGCCAGATATAGCATATGATGTATGTGAACTGAGTACGGCATTCAATCGGACAACTGTCGGAGATGTACAGTAAACCCTCGCTATCTCGGACTAATTGGGGGGAGACCCAGTCCGAGATGACCGAAAATCCGAGATGTCCGGGGTCCGACTTATGTCCGACTTAAGAGAGGATAAAATCCGACCTAACCAATGTCCGTCCGAGACAACAATGAAATCGGAGACTACGGAAAAAATCCGACCTCAAGAGAGACGTCCGCGTCAACCTAGAAAACGAAGACAACCCTATTCGAACCCTATAATCTGTAATAGAAAACACAGTACATGTATTTTAGTTTTACAATATGTATTGTACAGTAGGCTATATTACACTTACCCCTTCATAGCTCTTGTCTGTAGTCTTGATGTCCTCCCTCCCCCCTCCCCCTCCCCAACACTGCATTAATTACTGCAGCATCCCCTTTTCACCCCCCACCTCCACCTCACTGTCCTTCTCCACCTCACTGTCCTTCTCCACCTCACTGTCCTTCTCCACCTCACTGTCCTTCTCCACCTCACTGTCCTTCTTCACCCCACTGTCCTTCTCCACCTCACTGTCCTTCTCCACCTCACTGTCCTTCTCCACCTCACTGTCCTTCTTCACCCCACTGTCCTTCTCCACCTCACTGTCCATGACCACCTCACTCCCCTTCTCACTGTCCTTCTGCACCTCACTGTCCTTCTCCACCTCACTGTTCTTCTCCACCTCACTGTCCATGACCACCTCACTCCCCTTCTCACTGTCCTTCTTCACCTCACTGTTCTTCTCCACCTCAATGTCCATGACCACCTCACTCCCCTTCTCACTGTTCTTCTCCACCTCGATGTCCATCGCACTGTTCTTCTCCACCTCCCTGTTCTTCACACCCCCACTCTTAGGACCATATCCCTTGCCTGTCATGGAACCCTTACCTTTACCCTTACCCACACTGTCCTTCTCCACCTCACAAACAATGTCAGGTTCAGGTATATCCATGGGCACAGGCGTGCTACTCATTAATTCATCCAAATCCATGTCTAAATCTGAGAGTGGCACAGTGTCTACAGTGCTCCACGAGGTGCTAGCAACTGAGGAAACACTTGGGAGGGAGGTGGTGCTAGCAAGCGACACACCACTGGTAGCAGACGAAGTACGAGGTCTGGGAGGAGCAGAGGGTACAAAAAAGGAGCTGATTTTCTGTTGTTTTTTCCGATCAAGGTGTGCCCTCTGAATATGGAATCGACCATTACGGAGTGGTTCGTATAGGGACTGCAACTTTGAGTAATTTACTTGAGTCAGATACTGAAGAATGGTGTCAAAGGAGTCCAGGGCATGCGAGACTGATATCTTGGGCCCCCCCTCTGTCTCTTCGTCCGACTCATCCTGGGTCTCTTCCTGGGCTACCCTCAACACCTCGGCTGCAATTTGTTCGTCAGTCTTATGCTCGTGTCCAGGTAGGTCTCTGTCCTCTTGCAGCCAGTCGTCAACTTCTTCTTCGGGGAGGTCACCCTGGTTACCCTGGTTCAAGAGGTTCCTGAAGTCAGCTGCCCCAAACCCTTCAAAACCCGGATCTTGCACCTTCGGGATATTTAAGACCTTGGTCCAACCATTCCTCAGTGTGTTGAAAGACACTTCGCGCCACGCCTCTGCCCAATTGTAGATGCAGTCTTTCAGGGTATACTGCTTCAGTTTTTGTAGAGATTTCTTTCCGCGTGTATCCACATAACCTTCTTCGTCCATCCCATCTTCTATGATGACAAGGCATTGTTCCAGGAACTTCCTCTTGTATCGCCTTTTGCAAGCTTCAATTATTCCTTGGTCCATAGGCTGAATAACACTTGTGGTATTAGGAGGCAGGAACATTGTCTTAATTTTGCCGTTTGCACTCTCCAGTTTCGTGGTACAAGGGTGGGCAGGTGCGTTGTCGAGCAACAAAATGGCAACAGCTTCGTCATAGGGTACACCATACACTCGATTCTGGAACGAGCGAACGTCGGGTACAAATCTCTTGTGAAAGAAATCCTCGGTGATGACCTGGTTAAACCAAGCTTTCTTTGATCCATAATAGTCGACTGGGAGTTGCTTGGTAATGATGAGGTCCTTAATTACTCTCGGCTTCTGAGATTTGCCGACGATTGTAGGGGTCACACGGTGGCTTGCGTCGGCATTAGCGCAGCAAAGCACTGAAATGCGCTCCTTCACAGTTTTGTGGCCAGGTGTGGACGTGATTTCTCGGTGGGCCTGTGTGTTGGAGGGTAGAGAACGCCAATATAAGCCAGTCTCGTCACCGTTATAGAGCTGCCAATGTTGAAGGTGTTCCTCGGTTATAAGGGCGTGGAAGCGATCAGTGAAGGGTTCTATGGCCGAAGTATCGGCGCTTAAGATTTCACCACAAATACTCCTGTTTGAGAGGCCATGGCGGTTTCGGAACCTCCACAACCACCCCTCGCTAGCCTTGAAGTCTTGGTGATGAAGATGCTGGCCGAAACGTTCTGCTGCATGCTGGATCTCTATGCCTCTCACTGGTACGCCCTCAGCACGAAGTTGTTGGTACCACTTCAGCACTGCGTCGTCGATGTCTTGATAGGCTAGCTTAGCCTTGCGAAAGATCTTGGCGGTGGAAGGACCATGAAGCACAGCTACGCCATGATGTCGGACTTTCTCCTTGTCTCGGATGAAGTCGTAGATTGTTGATCTGCCTAAGCTATACTTCTCCTGAAGCTGCTTGGCTTTCATCCCACTGTCCAGATCCTTTAGCATCTGTAGCTTTGTTTCAAGTGATACAGAAGTCACCTTACGCTTAGGCTTATCCTTGGGAGGCATGGTGAACTAAATAATGGCACGCGTCGATGTGTAACACAACAGAGCTTGGTGCGGACTGACGCTCCCAGCATCCGAGCCGGGCGCTTGGGCCCCGGATGTAAGATGGCGTCGGACCTCCCTTCTGTTTCTCGGATATTCACCCTTATTGTCCGGTTACGTGAGGGGTCGTCCGACACGTCATCCTTTGTCGGACACCGCTACGACACATTTCGGAAATATTAGAGATATCAGAGGACAGTTATGACGGACATATTCCGAATACTTATATAAAGTCCGACAACGTCAGAGACGGTCGGAACGATGCCGGAAATGTCCGAAATACGGAAGTGAATGTCCAAGAGGCCGATGCCAGTCCGAGTAGTGCGGGTTTCCGACTTGTAGAGGTCCGAGATAGCGAGGCTTTACTGTAATCAGAGCCAACAAAGCCGTCAAGAAGGTCAAGGATAACCCACTGTCAATTTGGTTTGGGAAAGTGGACCTGGACGAGTGTACACTTGAATGCTACAGTGACGCGTCTTTTGGCAATTTGACAGACCTTGGGTCTCAGGGTGGTCACATCATATTTGTGAGAAACAGAGAGGGAAATAGCTGCCCCATTGCGTGGAGATCAAGAAAGGTGAGACGGGTGGTGAAATCGACTTTGGCAGCAGAATCCCTTAGTCTATTAGATGCAGCAGAAAATGGGATGTATTTGGCACATATGCTGAGAACAATCCTCGGAAATCAGCACACAATTCCGGTAAAATGTTTTTCAGACAACAAATCTTTGGTGGATTGTTTGCAGTCTACCAAGTTGGTAGAAGACAGAAGCCTAAGGATAAATATAGCTGTGTTGCGAGACATGATAGCAAGAAAAGAAATCCAAGAAGTGAAGTGAATAGAAACAACGAAGCAAATAGCAGACTGTCTCACGAAGAAAGGAGCCTCTCCTATGTTATTACTAAAGGAGTTGAGCAAAGCAGAGTAAAGAAAAGAAAAAAAAAAAAAAAAAAAGAGGGGAATGTGTTAGTCTTAGTAATCAGAAACTTGGGTATTAAAGTGAATATGTTATGACAAGATACATAAGTGGAAAAAGTACAATAAGAATAAGTAGATAAATGGGTATTAAGTAATTATGTTGTGAGAAAATACACAACATAAGTGGGAAAGTACAATAAGAATAATGTGGAATAAATACAATATATATTGCCTAAAAGGTACATAATTGGAAAAGGAAAGAAAGATAAAAAACAAATGAATTCAAGTGGGGCACGGAAACTAGTGCGTATATGGAGCGTCGATATTGTGACGTCATGAGCAGGGTGATGAGTAACTGAGTCATGGCGTCGGAAGAGAGTTGACCGTGAGTAATGATAGCGGATGGAAGTGCTGACAGTAGAGTCAAGTCCTGGCCAGGCAGCAAGAAATGAGTCAGCACTCAAAGCTTATTAGTGCACTGGAATATAATCTGCTCACCCCGCCCTGGATAATGAATCAAAGTATTATCCGCCAACTCTGCCTGCAATACTCAGCATATGGAACTCTGCCGGTGATACAGCGAGGTAAGGCAGATTCAAAGTGAGTTCAACAGTTGAGGCTTGGTGGTGCTGCGATCGCCCCTGCAAAGGAAATTTTCGCCGCGCGGATTTAAAAGCACGCTTTCAAGCATAGGGATTTTAAAAGGACACCCAGGCTCCGGCCCATCTGCCGCAGTGTCATTTTAAAATGCTGCCCGGGCTGGAAGGGTTAAATATTTTGGAAACTGTAAATTATTCATGGACGAGGATTTCATTAACCTAACAAGTGCGCATGGGGGTAATTGGAAACGTCCCCCTGTGCCGACGTATTTGAGGTGTTTCCGTCACTAAAATATTCATTGTGCCATTAATAGCATTAATACTTATCCATATGCGCCTATTATGGGTTGATTATAAAGGTATTAACCTGAAACAACAATAAAACGAGTGAAAACAGCATTTGGATGGTCAAAATCGGAGATATAGCCTGCGAGTTGTATAATGTATGGGTGAGGCAAGCTGCTTTCCCGCCAATTTCCCCCAAGGCCACTGAGACACAGTCGATCGATACTCTCTCTCTCTCTCTTGCATTCGCTTGCTATCAGTGATGACCACACCCTCCAACCGGATTTCTAATGTTAGCATGAAAATATACCTCAGAATAAGGGAATAACAGGGAAAATAGGTGATAACTGAAGGAGAGGAGGAAAGTGGGGAAGGAGGGGAGGTAGAGGACTGAGATTTTGCATGGCCCAGGGGCCATCATTTTTTTTTGTTTTTTTTTTTTTTTTCGATGTCAAAAGTTGATTTTTGTTTTCACTCACTCTTAAGAGTCTCCCCGCAGTCCGCCGGGGGAACTCTTAAGAGTCTCCCCGCAGTTCCCGGGTTAATGGAATTTGCCCAACTATTTTTCTCCAGTGATAGTGGCATGTGATATAGGCCATCAGGAGGACAACCGAATGAGACAGAAGAACAGAAGGGGAAAAACATTGAAAGAGGAATGAAAAACTGCGCAAAATTAGTCAAGCCGACGACGAAAGCTTGAGGGGAGAGGGAGGGAAATAACCACAACCTTCCCCAATCAAGCTCCAGTCGCCGGCCCCGAAGCCCCCCAACCGCGACAAGGGTTGGGGCGTAGTAATAGTGGGAGATTATGACAGTATACCGGTATATATACTGTATACATATGAATAATGAAAGAAAGGTCTAGGGTTGCCAAAAAACTTTATTCTAATAATTTAAAAAAAATATCTGTTGGTTATAATAGTACTGTACTTCTAAATTACTAGCTATACAATACAAATAACATATATTCTATATAAGAGCCTAGTTTATTATAAAAAAAATCCACGGTTGTTAAAGTGGCGTCACATTTATCAAAGTTTTTTCTAGCCTGTAACCGAATCTGGCTATCACTTTTCAATACAATTTCACAGATTTTGTTTTTAATATTTCCTGATTTATTTACAATTGTCATATATTCCATGTACCAACTAAATACAGTACTAGTTATTTAATACACCTGTGAGACTCATTTCGGTGTTTTTGTTCAAGAATTAGGAGACAAAATCGGATATTGGCTAGTAAAGACTTCGGTAATATGCCTATGTCGCCTTTACATGGCCCTACCCAATTTCAGGATGCAGCCAATACAAAACTATAAAATACATCTATTATCCAACTTATAATTACAGTCTATTATAATATAATGTGAGATTGGTGGCATTATTACTTTCACGTTATCACAAAAGAGGAAAAGACAGCACTAGAAGAAAAATCGCCACTAATGATAGTTAGACCCTATAGTAACAGAGATCAGCCAACCTTGGCCATATTGGAGCCACTGGTGTCATTAGCCTCTCTTTACACCTTAATATGTTGATACCAATACTAAACATTTAGCAATACTGATACAGTTTGGATCAAAATTCTGCAGATTAAGAATAAAATATTACCCCGTTGTTTGATAAACATGGCACCAAACTGGCGTCCAAAGAAAAAGCCAGCCAATCTCTCTTACAAGTTAACCCTCTCACATCCTGACGCAATTTTTGAGCCTATTAGGGATACTTTAAAGCCTTTGTTACCGTCCGGGGTATTTATAAACCTTTAGTTTATTTACTTCAACCTCTGCAGTTGTCTCTAAAGTTAGCTGTGGGCAGAAAACTCATTTTGGAGAGGTAATTATAAGAGTGAGAGTAATCTATTTCTTATTGCTAATCTGGCAACCTTTGCATCATAAGGATGTGAGAGGGTTAATAACCTGGTCTTTGCAACTAAAGGCTATATCTTGTTATCATATAAAGTAGTTATTAAATGTAACTCTCTCTTACTTGGTATATACTATTAGATATTAGATTAAAAGTTGAAATAAAAGATATTTACACTCTGCAAGACAAAAATAATGTTTGCAACCAATTTCCATAATCCAAAGTTGTTTGATGTTTCTCATTGTTATACTTATTTGAATATTGCCAGATCAAAATGAGAATATTTGTTATAAGAATCACAAAGGAATAATAATTTTAGTGTTATAATATTTGACTTTGATATAACTCATGAGTATGTACCATACTGTAAAATTTGAGCTGCATTTAGAAATTTCAAAATACACTTCAGCTTTATAACTAAATAATTAATATATACAAAATAAAATAATATATGGTCCCTTAGTGGATTCCTCAAACTCAATGCTTTCATTATTACATTGTTTATTAATTAGGACAAAAAAATTGTGCTTCCTTAAAATGCATTTCAGTACGGGTGACATTTTTAATTTATTAAGGTTATTACATACCTGTACATACAAGTTTTAAGAATGCTTCATCCACAGCGAGCGTATTTTTAGTCTCTTACTGTACAATAAAAACTTGTCACAACACAGCCCCATCATGTCATCACAGTGGCCGATGTTGGTATTGCGCTAACAGTGTCTCAGCAAGACTCAACAAAGTCCCCCTGAAGCACTTGCACCTGGCGAAATCGCACCACACCAGCCTTAACCGTGCTACAATAAGGCAGTAACAAGAAATCACTGTAACTGCTACAGAGGTTGACTGAGTTTATGATCTGTGATTGTTAAAAAGTTAATGGAGATATATTATACCTCTTTTATTACTAGACATCCTTTGTAAACTCCATAATATTGTCAAATGATAACCAGAGTATAAGGGAGCATGGTGTCATCCGTACTAAAGCGCTAGGTTGTATATTAGAAAAGATGTGCATGATCTCAAAATTATATAGGGTAAGACGGGGTAATTTCGCCAAAAATCTCGTATTTTGACGAATAGAAACTGCCACAAAAGGAATTTTTAAAATTTTAATTGTTTATCTATACATTCAGCCTTTCTGCTATAGATGCCCAAAAAAACGGAAAAAAAAATACAATGTTTTGGTCATGCTGCGCCGAATTTTTTAAAAAAGTCACTCTCGCGGAGAAATTACCCTGCCCGGCGGGGTAATTTCGCCGCGACCTATTTTACGCATCATCTAGCTAGTAAACTAGATAACATTATATGATTAATGGCCAGACAAAACACTAGCGCGCAGGTAAAAGCAATGAAAACATTCACAAACCCAAACTGACACTAAACATGCCAATAGAAAAACCACACACAACTGAACAGGGCGGGCAGAGATGCAGGTGTCTCACACGTGTAGGCCTAGGCGCCACTGTGTCTAGTGCGGGTGTGGAGTTGTGGACATGTAGTGCGGGTGTGAACGTGTCTAGTGTGGTTGTGGACGTATTTATTAGGCCTACGGGTGTGGAAGTATTTAGTGCGGGTGTGGACATGTCTCGTGTGGGTGCGGCGTGTAGGTTGCTAGGTACTGTACAAAGTACCAGGCAGCAGCTGACGGCTACTGCCAACACTGTGTCACACGCAAACATACAAACACACATACAAACCACCCCACACACACCTGACCATACCGTCAGACGCGCCGCTAGCCCCGGCTCCAGGCCCCGCAAAACTGCAACAAAACCTAAGCCAAACTAGATCTACAACCTAAGCCAAACTAGCCATACAACCTAAACCAAACTTGCTCTACAACTTAAACCAAACTTGCTCTACAACCTAAACCAAAACTGCTCTACAATCTAAGCCAAAGTGCAGCCGAATCCATGCAATAGTTTCGGAGATATCGGCGTTTGAATGCAAATTATTAGAGCCGCGGAAAAATTACCCCGTCTTACCCTACAGTACAAACAAAAATCTCACCTAAATTCTTGTTTTATAATGTAAAACGTGCAAAATATTGGTGTAGGATAAATATATTTGTCTTTATTTTTTTCACGATAAAAAATATAAAATCATCCTATCTATCGCTTGATAATCATGTCACCAAAATGGCATCTAAAGCAAAAGATGCTCAATCTCTCTTACAACAGGATCTCTAACCAGAATATAATACCGGTACTGTAGTGGGTTCATATAAACTTGGCAGCTCATTCCACCCTATTCCTCACAGTTCTTTCCAATTGGGAACTCCACACAGGCGGATCTAGTAAATTAATGAAACTTGATATCTTAACTCAAATGCATGCTAAACACAGCGAAAATAACATTAACCCTTGTCTAGCGGGGTGTTTTGGGCTATTTTGGGCATATTCAGGCCCTCCTGAATGATCAATCAAGTATCTGCATGAAAAGAAATGTATTCAGCAAAAAACTAGGCGCTAAAAGCTTCAAAATGAGACCAGAACAAGCTACGTAGCACTCGTGGTTCTCATGCAGTGGTGCCACCAACATGGGAGTTTAGCGTATAGCGGCATATTTTTTCCCACTACGCTCACTAATGGTAACACTGCCGTCCTCTCGAGAACAGAGGGAGCGTGAGTCAGTGGGTGGCGGTAAGCCCTGGGTGTCGGACGTGTGGCCTGCTGCGCTCCCGGCCATTTGCACTCGATTTTAACCCTTTAAAAGCCTTAATAATGCTCCTAACTTGCTGCAAATTGGTGCACGACTTAAGTCGAGCGCCGCTCTTTAAGGGTTAACTATAGTCCCAACATAACAAAATAAAAATTGTTTTATCACAAAAATATTCAGGCCACCACCTTGTGTTCGAGTCTTGTGATAAGTGGATTAAAATGTGGCACAGATTTCTGTAGACCTCATTCAAAAGCTTGCATTTGCTCAATTATAATGTAATATTTGCAAAATAAACAAACCAAAACAGGAACGATACAATATAAAGACAAAGACTAATCAAAATCACTATGTGGAAATGACATCATTCAAGGTCAACGGGTAGAAATAGCAAGACTTTCATTTGGCATTAATGGGCCCTGGCCAGATATTCGGAGTGCCATGTCTAGCCATCAAATAAATCGGATATTTTTTTTTTGAAAAAAATAGTGGAAAAATATATCGAGGAAAAACTTCCACGTAGTGGAAGAGGCATTGTGGCACGGGCAAAGGAAGCTTGCCTTAGTGATATCCTTAATTTATTTGTATGATAAATGTAGGTTAATTGTAGGGTAGTAATTGGTAGGGGTCAACTGTCCATGCTATGCTGACAGGTACCTACCTGATAGCACTATCGTTAGTGAGTGCTATATGTATTTTGTACTAGTGTTAACCCTTTTCCTGCGCGAGATGTTCCGGAACGCCATGGCAATTTACAGTAATCTACAGGCTTTTAAAGCCTATTAAAGCCTGGAAAATAGAGTGCGAGGGAGCGAGAGTGCGGCAGGCCACCCGTCCTCCTCCCAGGCAGCCGCCCGGTACACTGAAGGGTCCGCGTCAGAGTCTCACTAGATATACAATGCTGCCAAAGGCAAAAATACTGCGACATTAGTGAGAATTGCTAATTTTAGCAAATGTCTATGGTAGCGCTGCTGGTGAACCCCGCAAGCTACGAAGCTCGTTCTGGCGTAATTTTGAAGCTATTTTCTTTTAGTTTTCGCCTAAATACATTTAATTTCATGCAGACACTTGCCTAATCAATCCGGAGTGTCTGAATGAGCCCTAATATGGCGGAAATAGGCGGAAACATGCCCGCACCATAAGTGTTAATATCTTGTCAAATTGCAAACATGCTTTAACCCTTCCTACCCGGGCTGCCTTAGGTAATGACAGCACGAAAGAAGGGCCAATACCCGGTATGCCTTATCTAAGGCATGAGCTTAATAGCCTAATTAAGCTTGGTCCAAACGCCGTGCGTACGACGTATGTCAACAAACCCAAGCGTTCGTCACCGCACCTCCAAAAACAAGAAGGAGAAGACTCCTCAATGTTATTGTTATGACGTCATGACGAAATTAGTGTCTGAAAAGCCCCCATATTGGCAACATCTCTGCAATATTGGCTCCACTGAAATCGTCATCACAACTGAACCAGTTGACTTACAGAGCTCTACTCAATGCCAAAATACAGATTGAAAACCGCACTACGTTTATAGATGAGTGGGAAAGTTCTAGCAGTGAAAATAAACATAAATACGGTAGCCTAGGCCTAGACATTTTTCGGCCATATCGCCCGGGTAGGGGCGACCGTCATTGGCTGAGACAGCCCGGGTAGGAAGGGTTAATAGAAAATTTTAATATTAATTGTAGTTTCTTTATCCATACAGAATTTAGTAAAATTTACCAGAACGTCCTGAACTTCCAAAATTTACTAATTCCTTGAACATGACGATAGTCTATCTATCTATCTATTGCCTGACGCCGTGATCCCCGAAGGGGTGGCCACGAACGAACTGCCCCCATGCACCTCTGTCCCCAGTCAGTCGACGCCCCTCCCCCCAACCAGCACCGCCTTCGTTCATGTAGTTCCTCACTCCATCCTTCCACCTCTTATTCGGTCTACTCTCCCCCTCTGTCCCTCCACCTCGCTCTCGTACACCCTCTTAGTCATTCTCTCGCTTTCCATACGTTCCATATGGCCGAACCATCTCAAGTTGTTCCTTTTCACACTTTCCAGCACATCTACCTCCACACCACACCTCCTTCTTACTTCCTCATTAGTCTGTCTATCCCTCCATGTAACTCCGCATGCACTCCTTAAGTAATTCATTTCCACTGCTCTCACTCTTGGTCTGAGTCTCTCAACCAAAGTCCATGCTTCGCTTCCGTAAGTCAGTGTCGGGATTACCACACTGTCATGCAAGGACTTCTTCACTTCCATACTGACCACCCTATTTCTTGTTACTGCTTTTAGCGTTCCTACAACCCTCTTCCCCTGTTGTACCCTCTCCCGCACCTCTTCATCCATAGTCCCATCTTTACTCAACACACTGCCCAGATACTTAACCCTTAATTAGCGGCGAGCAACATAAGTCAAAAAGCTTTAAAAGAGTTGACGATCTCCATAGCCTGACCGTTCAGCTTCACCTCACACTCTGTGACTTCACCCCTTTCGAAGACCATAACCTTGCTCTTCCCCGTATTTACCTTCAAATTCCGTTTTTCGCACACTGTTCCAAACTCATTTACCAGACCCTGCAACTCCCATTCATTATCACTCATCAGAACTGTATCATCCGCAAACAGCAGTATAGGTAGCTTCCACTCAATTCCCTCCCTTTTCAGCGATACACCAACATCCACTGCTCTTGATAGTATTTCTTTCATAACTCCATCCATATATACAGTAAACAACCATAGTGCGTTGTTATATGTGCGATTAGTTTGCTTGGGAAACAGATTAACTTGCTCATGTAATGATGTACACCCTATATGGTGGTTTTGTGTTCTTTTATTTCATAATTTCACCTGATTAACGCGTTATTTCCACATAGCGATTTTGATAAGTTCTTTTGCCTTTATATTGTGTCATCCCCGTTTTGGTTTGTTTATTTTGCAAGTTACATTATAATTTAATTATTCACCATCCTGGGCCCCTAAACACACCATGTATGTTACTTCATGAAAATCATACTTGGTGTTAAGAGCAACTGCCACGTTAATTTGAACCCAAAATAGATTCATACCATAAATCATTTAGATAGGATGTACAAGAATACTGTAAGTTCTAATTTAAATGATACTTGGAAATCTGAACATAAATCGTTCACGATAAGTAGATTGTTTTCTATCATGATGCTTTGAAATATCTTATCAATATTTGTATTTTGTACTATTGTTAATGTCTTGTCATGTTGCAAATTTGATTTTAAATGAACATTTTGACATTTGTTTCCACATAGCGATTTTGATAATTTAATTTGACTTTATATTGTCCTTGTCCCAATTTTGGTTTGTTTAGTTTGCAAGTTTTACATTTTAATTAAAAACATGTAGTTTCTTTATTCATGCAGAATTTAGTCAAATTTACAAGAACATCCCAGACTTCTCAAATTGACTAATTCCTTGAACGTGACGATAGTGTGTTGTTATGTGTGCGATTAGTTTGCTTGGGACCCAGATTAACTTGCTCATGTAGTAATGTACACCCTATGTGGTGGATTGTGTTCTTTTATTTCAAAAAGAATATTTTAGTAAGCGTTGTTTCCGCATGGCGATTTTGATAAGTTAATTTGACTTTATATTGTCTTTGTCCCAGTTTTGATTTGCTTTGTTTGCAAGTTTTACATTTTAACTAAACGTTACCATTGAAAATGATCCGTATACAAACCTAGGTATTATACAATTAATTAAGTGATAAGGCATTAGTGGTATTTAATGACAAGCGTATAATGGCAGAAGCAGTTTAGTCTATGATTATCGTACCAAATTGTTTGAAGTCCTCGGCGGAGTTTATAGCATTCACTAAGAATCACTACTAATATTTGTTAGATATTTCTCCCCCTTAACCTAAGATGTGCGCATGGGGGGTATGAGACACCACACGCCTGTGCGCACGTATTTGAGCTGTTCCCATCACTAACATCGTTATTTTACCATAAATAGCATTAATACTTATCCATATGCGCCTATTTTAGGTTGATTATAAAGGTATTAACCTGTTACAGCAATAAAACAAGTGGAAACAGCGTTTGGATGGTCAAAATCGGCAATGCAGGCCGGGAGTTACATAATGTATGGCTGAGGCAACCTCCCTCCCCTCCTCTTGTCTGGAGAGACACTGTTACGCAATAGTCTCTCTCTCGCTCTTTCCCACGCTTGGTAACAGTGATGACAACGCCCTGCTACCAACTCACTAATGTTAGCACGAAAATAGACCAAAGAATAAGGGAATAACAGGGAAAATAGGTGATAACTGAAGGAGGGGATGTGGAGGAGTGATATTTGGCATGGCCCAGGGGAAAAAAAAAAAAAAAAAAAAAAAAAAAAAAAAAAAAAAAAAAAAATGGCGGTTGTTTTAAATGGATTTTTTAGGCCCAGGATCTTAAGAGTCTTCCCGCAGTCGCCCGGGGAAACTCTTAAGAGTCTTCCCGCACTTGCCGGGGTAATGAGCAATTATTGACAATGATTACATATTTTTGCCCTTCAGCTATTTTGTCAGCTCCTCGGCCTCTTCATATTTCCACTTACAACCAGCTTAGACCTGGTTATAGAGATATCTAGGTCTGCTGCAAACGTAAGATAAGCTTGCCACTCAGCTATTTTGATAGCTTCTCATTTTTCTTGTATTTCCATTAACCCCCTGCACTTACAGTCTATTTCGCTGGTTTGTTGTTGTTTTCGTACCTCCGTTTATTCCCTGCAATCCCTGTCTATTTCACAGGCTCATCATCGTCTTCATGTTTCCGCTTTCCACCCACTATGGCCCGATCCATCTCGCTGCACAGGTTGGCCACATGGTCCTTGAAGCGGTGGGACTCCTTGCTGACAAAGTCCAGGTGGTCAAGGGTGATGGTGCACACTTTCACCAAAAACTCAGCACTCCTTTTCATCCGTTCTACTCCGTGGTCCTTCACCCCAACGCAGCTGAAGGGAAAGAGATGTGTTAGCACTACAGTAGTTGATTCCACATTATTGGGAATTATTGTAGTGTTTTATTATTAAAATTATCATTCAGCCTCAAGATAGCTACTGGACACCAGAGCACCAAAAATAGTCTCTGGAATGGCTGCTCTTGCCCTGCAGGTCTGCCTTGGGGCATTTGGGGTGGTTCCATGCCTGCAGGGAACTCGAGACTTATTCATAAAACAAACTTCACCCCCTATCTATCTATCATTCTATTTTATCTATTGCGCGGTACCTTGATGCCCAAGGGGGTGGCCACGAACAAATCTCCATCGAGCCAATTTGTTCAATTTTCTAGCTGTTTTGGGGGAGGGGTGCAAGCTTAACCACCCATTGGGTGTGTATATGTGTGTGTGTGTGTGTGTGTGTGTGTGTGTGTGTGTGTGTGTGTGTGTGTGTGTACTTACACTAGTTGTATTTGCGGGAGTGAGCATGCTCGTTAATTCCCGCCTCCTAAGATATGTTTGTCATACCGTGCTTTGAAACTATGCACTGATGGTGCAGACACTACTTCGGCTGACAATTTGTTCCACCCACTAATCGAGTTGGTAGGAAATCTTTTACTTTTCAGATCAGATTTACTATTAGGCACTTTCAGTTTGTAGCTGTGACCTCTTGTTCTCTCACCTCCATCCTTCTCTATGAAGTTTTCTTGGTCGATTTTGTCAATACCTCTAACACATTTGTATATCTGAATTTGCTGTCCTCGTTTCCTTCTCTGTTCCAGTGTAGGTAGATTCAATCTCTCGAGCCTCTCTTGGTACTCCAAATTTTCCAAACCTGGGATCATCCTCGTAGCTGCTCTCTGTACCCTCTCAATTTTGTGGATATGTTTCTTCATGTGAGGGGACCACACTACAGATGCATATTCCATCCTGGGTCTTATTATTGCCGTTATTATTTGTTTCATGGTGTTTTCATTAAGATAATTGAAAGACATCCTGATATTTGCCAATAGTGCTAGTGATTCTCTCACTATCTTATTTACGTGGCTTTCTGGAGACATGTTATCCTTAAATTCTATCCCCAAGTCTTTTTCTTTTTCTGCTTTGGGAATCACTTTGTTTCCTAGTTTATAATCTTTTCTAGGTCTGTACTTGCTTTTACCCATTTCTAGAGTCTTACATTTACCTGCATTGAACTCCATATTCCATTTGATGCTCCATTCATGGATCTTTTGCAAATCTGCTTGGAGCTCAAGGCAATCCTCCTGGGTTCTGATCGTTTTAAGTAGCTTAGCATCGTCCGCAAACATGCTCATGTAGCTTGTTAGTCCCTCAGGTAAGTCATTTACAAATATTAGAAACATAATTGGGGCTAGGACAGATCCTTGTGGTACTCCACTCGTAATTTGAGTCCAGTTTGACGATTTCCCCCTTACTGTTGTTCTCATCTGTCTTCCGCTAAGGTAGCTCTCCATCCATTTCAGCAGTTTGTCTCCTACTTTTCCCTCATGTTTTAATTTTTACATCAATCTCTTATGTGGAACTTTGTCAAATGCCTTTTTAAAGTCTAGGTAGGCACAGTCTACCCATCCTTCCCTCTGGTCCACTGTGTCTATTACTCTAGAGTAAAAACTCAACAAGTTGCTTACAGTACACATGATCTGCCTCCTCTGAATCCAAATTGTCGGTCAGTAATTAATCTTTTGGATTCCAGGTAGTTCACCCATTTGTCCCTTATTAATCCTTCCAGAATCTTCATGAGGATGCTCAATAGTGATACAGGTCTATAGTTCAGTGGTTTATCTCTGCTTCCTCCCTTAAATATAGGAATAATGTTTGATCTTTTCCATTCTGTAGGTACTATCCCTGTGTCCAATGATTTGGTCATTATATCATATAATGGTATACTCAGTTCCTTGGCATTTTCTTTAATAATCCAGCCTGATACTCCGTCCGGTCCGGCGGCTTTGTTTGGATCCACCTTACTCATTATGTCTATGAGCTCTGCTCTGTTAAATGTGACTTCCGGCATTTCCTCTGTACCTATCTCATTGGTTTCTGGTGCAATGAATTCTCCTTCTTTTGTAAATACTGATGCAAAATTTCTATTTAGTTCTTCCGCAATTTCTGTATCCTCTTCTATGATTCTGTTTCCACTTTTAATCTTTACGATTGTGTTTTTTATCTTCCTTTTGCCGTTTACAAACTTGAAAAACATTTTTGGATTCTTTTCATAGTTCTCCACTATCCCTTTCTCATGGTTTGCCTCTGACCTCCTCCTCATTTCTGTGTATTTGTTTCTCTCCTCTTTATACTTTTGCCTGTTATCTTCCGAATCCCAGTTTCTCATCTTTTTCCAGGCTTTGTTTTTTGCTTCCTGTGCTTGCCTGCATTCGCGGTTAAACCATTCTTTGCGATTTCCTTTTTTTCTGTTATTAACCCTTCTCTAGCGGGTGCTCTGTGGCCGTTTTGGGCCTTTCTGGGCCGTTCTGACTGCTATATCAACCATCAGTATGAAAGGAACTGTATTGCGCCGAAAACTAGCTGGAAATCGCTACACAATGACGCCACATACAGCTACGTAGCACTCGTGGAGCACTGACAGTGTTACCTCGAAGATGGAAGTTTAGCTGATTTTGCTACCTTGCTCACTTTTAGCGAACTATTGGTTACACTTTCATCCTCACGCGCGGTGGGGGAACTGGAGTTAGTGTGGGTCGGGAGGCCACAGATGTCGGACGTATGGATCATTACTATCCCACCCATTTTCACTCGATTTCCACCCTTTTTTCACCCGTTTTTTCAACTCGACTTATGTGGTGAGCCGCTTTTTAACCCGGCAAGCGCGATAGGCCTCACGGAAGGCTTCCTATAGGGAACGCGATAGGCCTCACGGAAGCAAGACCATAAAAAAAGCCTTCCAAAAAAAAAAAGGGCCTATCAAAACAAAGGATTTTGTCTCTAGGTGAGATAATTCCCCTCTAGTACTCATCCATGTGTTTCTCACCCCTCCCCCTCCCCTCCTTCCCCACCTTATTCCCCCCCCCCCCCCTCCTCAATTATCACCTATTTATCCTCTTATTATCATCATTTATCGGTTATTTTTCTCTCCCGCGATAATGTAGCACAAGTGGGTTGCATAAAGATCGTTATGCAACCAGACACCGGCACACACTGCCCGCTCGTCTCAGTTGACTCCCAGACAGCGAGAGGGGAGGGCTGCCTGTGGCTCTCTCTCGCCTGAGATTATGACCGGGTGGCCAATATCTTTGTTTTTCACCACCCAAATGCTTTTCCCACTTATTTTAGCACTCTTGAAGGTTCATATATACATCATATATGTAAAATAAAAGCATACCGAAAACAAATAATGCTTTATATTGTAAATATAACGAATTCTGTCAGAATCCAGGGCTAGAAATGCACAAATAACTACCCTAGCACCTAGGTCTATATCGCGCTTGTCAGGTTAAGGGTTAATGTACTTTGGGACAAAAGTTTTTATACCAGTATCATAGATCTCCATGAATGCCTTGAGTTTTTTGTCTACCTCAATTTCAGATAACACCTGATCCCAATTTTGTGACTTGAAAAAATCCTGTAGTCCTGCAAAATCGGTTCTGGAATACATCCAGTGATTTTCCTTGTGCTTTTCCCTTTCCTTGGGTAGATTATGCTTCAATAGTAGGTCTATGTCGAGAACTACATGGTCGCTTTTTCCTAGTGGGCATAGGTACTGAATACTTTGAACCTCCTCCTCCCTTCTTGTGAAGAGAAGGTCCAATCTAGCTGGTTGATCACTTCCCCTTACTCTTGTTGACTCTTTTACATGTTGGTACAGTATATAGAATTTTCCATGGCCATACTTAAAAATTCATAGCCCCAACTTTCCTCTCCTGTTCCGGGTTCAAGTTCTTCCCAATTTACTTCCTTGCAGTTAAAGTCCCCACACATGACTATTTCATTCTTTGAAGCCAAGATATTTTCTAGCACACTAATTGTTTCCTTACGCATTAGGCTATGCTCCTCCTTACTCCATGTCTTTGTCTTGGGAGGTACATACGCTACTATCACCACTATTTTTTCGTTTCCACCAATTTCTTGTGCTAAAACTTCTGCTGTTGAAGTTTCTAGTTTTATCTCAGACACAATCAAATCTTTCCTAGTAAGGATGCACACTCCACCTCCATGTCTAAATTTTCTGTCCCTCCTCCAAATCCTGTATTCAGACCATCCTAGCAGATTTATATCAAGTTCCTCTCTTAGTTTTGTCTCAGCGAGACATACTATTTCTGGTTTCTTAGTATTGAGTAAGTCTGTTAGTTCTAATTTCTTAGAGATTAGCCCATCGACATTGCTATATAGAATCCTTATACTTTCTAGTCCCCCATTACCTGCTCCAAGTGCCTAATCTGCGGCGGTCTGTTCCCTACCCTCTTTTTCTTTTAGTTTCTCTTTACCGAAAGTTTAATAATCTTCCCCTTTCTTACTCCGTAAAAAAACTTATTCTTTTCTTGTTCTGTCCTCTTGCTATTTTCCTCTTTGGCGGTTTTCCTTAGTTCAGCCTCCTTCTGGTATGTCCCGCCTGATGTAGATTTTGTCCCTACCCTCTAATCCTTTTAGCCTAGCTGCTACTGCCATGATTTCATCACATGTCCTTCTTGACTTAAATTCGATTTTTACCAGTCTATTGTATTCCTTTGTATATTTTCCCAGCCAAAACATGTCTGATATTTCCTCCTTCCAGGTGTCCTCCTCATCCTTAATAGATTCCAGAATCTTGTTGATGCGACCTTCATCCTTCTCTCTTCGTTTTGTCCAGTCTAGTTCCTCCTTTTCTTCCACCCCTGATATTATGAGGCAGTTAGCCCTACGACTTTCTTCCTGGATGGCCTGAGAGTTTTCGTGGATGCCTTGCTTAACCATACTTTTTACCTGGTCCTTTATTCTAACATCTTGCTGTTTCTGTTCATCCATTATCTTCCTGAATTCGTCACTGTTTGCCGTCCTTACACTGTCTAAATCTTTTACCACTTGGTCTCTAGTCATGCCCCAAGCATTTTTACCTTCAGAGATACTGGTGTCTAGCTTAGTCATTATCACTGCCTTTTCTCTCTCCACTAACGCCAACCTGTTCTTCAACTCACCATTCTCTGTAACAATTTCCTTCTTAACTATCTCCAAGCCGGTCACTCGGTCCTCCAAGTTCTTGATTTTGTTCAATAGCATGTAGCAAAATTTTCCAGTGTCCTCAGCCGTCCATGTTTTCATGAAACCGGGAAAATCCGGCTCTCCCTCCGATTCGTCACTCCCGCCTTTATCACCCCTCTCTTCCTCAGCCCCCTCGTCACCTTCATTAACTATCTTCCTCACCTATATCCTCTTGTAGCTGGAACCAAATATCTTGCCTCTTGTGCTGGGTAATACACTTACATATGAAATATACTTTTACCCACCATACTGAGCCGAGAACTTCCCACGCCGAAACAACAATATTGTGCGGTCTCTTCCGATGATTCACTCACACCCTCTAGTATTAGTCACTAATTTCCCACTTGCCAGCCGAAGTTTACTTGTTTTTTATCACCATCCTTATCCCTGGAGTCCCCTTTACATATGAATAAGAGATAGATTATAGCTCACTCCCGCCTGCAACCATGTAAGTAGAAATCAGCTGGAGCCTGAGGACCGCTTCCTCTCGAGTCAGCTGGTGTCTGTGTGTGTGTGTATTTACCTATTTGTAGTTTACAGGAATTGAGCAGCGCTCGTGTTGTCCTGTCTTAGTTACTTTATAATCAATCTATTTTACTTAGACAAGTATCGTAATGGATATTCCCAGTTCCCAGTACTGTATTTTGGACTAACATATCATAACTTATGTTGCCCTATTTCCATATTTACTTTTATCCAACCTAGATTTGAACATGTTAATGTTCCTCGCTCTCACCACCTCCTCCTCCAAGTTGTTCCAAGTCTCTATACTCCTATATGGGAAGCTGAATTTCTTTGTGTCCTTACGACATCTGCCCTTCCTCAGCTTAAACTCGTGCCCTCTTGTCCTTCCATTATCCCTCACAAATAGATCTTCCCTATCTACTCGTTCCAAACTTTTTACTCCCTTGAACATCGTTATTAAGTCGCCTCGTTCCCTTCTCTCTTTCAAGGTAGGCAGTTGTAGTGTCTTAAGTCTTTCCTCATATGTCAACTCCTTCAATCTTGGGATCATCTTTGTTGCTATCCTTTGGACTTTCTCTAATTTGTTTATATGTTTTTTCAAATGTGGTAACCATATCACTGCTGCATATTCTAATCTTGGTCTTATCATAGTCATTATCAGTTTTCTTTTTCCTTAACATTTCTTCATCCAAATAGTTAAATGCCACTCTCATATTGGTTATTATTCCATATGCTCCTCCAATGATCATGTTAATATGCTTCTCCGGGGATAGATCATCTTGTATTATCACTCCAAGGTCCTTCTCATGCCGTGTTTTGCCGATTATTTCAATTCCTAATTTGTACTCCCAGCTTGGCCTCATCTCACTTGTTCCCACTTCCAAAACATGACACTTTTCTGCATTGAAACTCATTTTCCAGGTTTGGCTCCATCTGTGCAACTCATCTAGGTCCTTTTGAAGATCCTGACAACTTTCTATACAGGTGACATTCTTCATGATCTTAGCGTCATCCGCAAACATATTCATATGACTATTCAAGTTTTCTGGCATGTCGTTTACATAAAGTAGGAACATTATCGGACCCAACACTGATCCCTGTGGTACTCCGCTCGTCACACTCCTCCACTGTGAATATTCGTCTCGTATCGTGGTCCTCATTTCTCTTCCTATTAACCCTCTCACATCCGGATGCGATTTTTGAGCCTATTAGGGATACTTTAAATCCTTTGTTACTGTCAGGGGTATCTATAAACCTTTAGTTTGTTTACTTCAACCTCTGCAGTTGTCTTTGAGTTAGCTGTGGGCAGAAAACTAATTTTGGAGAGGTAATTATAACAGAGAGAGTAATCTATTTCTTATTGCTAATCTGCCAACCTCTGCGTCCTATGGTCGTGAGAGGGTTAAAAAGTTTTCCATCTATTTTAACATCCTACCATGTACACCTCCAACAACCTGCAATTTCCACAATAACCTTTTGTGAGGCACCCTGTGAAAGGCCTTTTTCAAGTCCAGGTAAACACAGTCAACCCATCCCTCTCTCTCCTGTGTAACATCTACAACTCTGCTATAAAAGCTTAATAAATTAGATACACAAGATCTCCCTTCCCTGAATCCAAACTGTTTCTTGCTAAGCACCCCCTGTCCCTCAATGAAGTGTGTCCACTTTTTCCTTATAATTTTCTCACAAATTTTACAAACAATGCTGGTGAGGGACACCGGTCTGTAGTTAAGCGGATTTTCTGTCTCCTCCTATGTAAATTGGTACTATGTTAGCTCTCTTCCCTTCCATTGGCAGGTCTCCCTCATTCAGTGAAGATTTGATGATTTCATAGATTGGTTCCACTAACTCTTCCGCACATTCTTTGAGGATCCATCCAGCCACTCCATCTGGTCCCATTGATTTCCTCACGTCCAAATTCTGCATCAATTTCAGCACTTCACTTTTTGTCACTTTCATTTCAGGCATCTGTGGTGTTCTCATTTCTCTATCAGGTTCTATAAACTCCTCCTCTTTTACAAACACTGACTGAAGCTTTTCATTCATAACTTCACACAATTCTTTATCTTTCTCATAGCTGTTTGTTCCAACGCTTAGTCTGACAATACTTTCTTTTGTTTTTATTTTTCCATTTACAAATCTATAAAATAGTTTTGGCTCATTTTTGCACTTCTCTACAATATTCCTTTCATATTTATATTGTTCCTCGCGTCGTATCTTTACGTATTCATTTCTTTTCTCCTTGTACTTATCCCAGTTATTTTCACTATGTCTCTTCCGTGCTATATTCCAGGCTCAGTTTCTTCTATCCTGTGCCTTACTACATCTTATATTGAACCATTCTTTTTCCTTCTTTACCCCTGATTGGAACCTTGGGACATATTTATGTATCCCTTCTCCATATACTTTCAGGAAAAGTCTATATTTGTCTTGAACCATTTCCAGGTTTTCTAGTTCCTTCCAATTTATACTTTGGAAATAATGTTTCAATGATTTAAAATCAGTTTTAGCATAATTGTATCTATTTATTTTATGTCCTTCATTTCTCTCTTAATTTTTTCCCAAATCCATCTCCATTTCTAAAATCTTGTGATCACTTTTTCCCAAAGGACAACGATAATTTATCTTTCTAACATCATGTGGATCACTGGTGAAGACTAGGTCTAGCCTGGATGGTTCATCCATCCCTCTGATTCGTGTGTTTTCTCTAACATGTTGTGTTAACATGTTTTCTGTTACTAGATTCAGTAATTTACTGCCCCAAGATTCATTATTATTTCCCGCATCTAACCCTTCCCAATTGACTTCCTTACAATTGAAATCACCTGTTAATAATAATTTATTTCTCCTATTAAAAAGTATTTTTAGTGCATCTAGAGATTCCGTGATTAGTTGATCATATTTATCCCGCTTTCATGCTCTAGTTTGTGGTGGTATTATAGGTTTGACTCCTGTAAGGAGATAAAGAAAACCTAATATTTAGTAGTGGCCCCGTAATCATTGACGAACATGCCTATTACATAAGGCATCCTCTTCAAACACTAATCCGCCGTAGTTTGAATCTACCGCGCAGAGCATTTAAAAACTGAGGAGCCTTCATCATGAGCGCACGCGACCTCACTCATGGCTTCAGTCATTATGAATTGGGTTCTCACTACGAAAAAAATTCGTAAAAAATAAAAACAAAAAGAAAATAAGAATAACTATCTAATAAGCTTTCCATCATATCGTGGATGTACTTGTGTGGATCTTTGACCAGACGCTACTGCAGGCATCATTCTTCCTTCACTGACATATCAAGTAAACCAAAATCCTGAATACATCAACGAATGGGAAGGGGATGGTCGGGAGGGCCCCAGTCGTCAATGATTACGGGGCCACTACTAAATATTAGGTTTTCTTTATCTCCTTACAGGAGTCAAACCTATAATTTATTAGTGGCCCCTCCATCATTGACGAACATGCCTGATTTCTAAGACTGGAGGGGGACATTCGTAATCATATCATAACTCTAGAAAAGCAGATAATCAAACAACCACATAGTATTCTTACTCTTGTAAAAAAAAGAGATATTCGGGTGCATAAACTTAATACAGCCTAAATCTTCAAAAAGGGGTACAAGCAGGAGCGTGCTTCAAAGAAGCCTGCTTGAAAAAGGGTTAACTCTGAGACTCTGTACACAGATCTGCTAGTTAAGAAGGCACCCCACTTAAAGTAAGTGGTGAAAACTAAAAACTTATAAGTTTACATGTGCACATATAAACCCCATTAACTAGTGGATATATTCCTAAAAATATAACCAAACATAAATGAATTATTGTACATTCATATAAGTACTGAACTCGTGTACTTATGGAGAAGTAATTACTTCAAAAGTAAAAGTCGTAGTTGCAACTACCGAGATTTCTCAAAAATCTATTGCTTCACAGCCAAAGCTACTTACAACAAGAATTGTTGTAACACTACTATTGGCCTTTAGCACAATTTCCTGCAATAAATACTACAGAGAAATTTTATAAAACAATGCCTACAAACAGTATCCCAGCTTGTATGTTCCGAACACATACTCCGGAGGGGTCTAGGGTGTCCTATGTCACACTGACTGCACCCTCCCCCCCCTTTTTCTTGAAATTAAACAAAACGTGACTAAAAGGGCCACCTAGACCCTCTGCCGTAAAGCTATACATGGCAAGGAAGGTTTGTCCAGAGCTACTGAAAGGCATCGCGTCAAAAAAACTCCTGATTAGAGGCCCACAACTGTGTGGACTTAATAACTTCCACCGAAAGATTATTAAGGAAACGTAAAGAGGCTGTCCCCTTGCGTAAATCGTGGGTCTTACCCACAACGCCGGGATTCTTCTCTTTAAAGTCCTTGACCAAGAGAGAAGCCAGTGTACGCTCCATCAAGCGTTCACCCGGACTTGCGACCCATAAAGCACCCTGGTGATTTAGAGGTGCCACTCTTAAATATTTGGTTAGAGCTTGCACTGGGCAAAAAAGATGGTGCACCTTTCCCCTTTTTAACGCCGGCACCGTGAACTCTGAAAACACGTGTTCACTGTGCTCATTCTTGGCTAAGAATCCTGGGGAAGGTGCAATGTGAATACACTCATGAAGCCTATCAAACCTGAGGCAAATAGGTGTGTTGCTCATCGCCGCCAGCTCAGATACTCTGTTCCCGGTAGCCAAAGCCATAAGGAATACTGCCCTTTTGTAAAATCTGCAGTCTTGGTACATACGGGAACGAGAATAACTACGATGCTTTGTCCAGAGACCATGTAGGCCTGAGCTGACGGGGAGGTGGGCGGAGTTTAAAACCTGCCCTCATAAATCAATTTCAGATAAATGTTTCTGCATGAACAGATACATTAAATAATTAACAACCAACGCCACCGAGGGCACAGTTTGGTTTGTTCTAAGAATCCAAGACATAAAAGCTTGCCAATGCGATTGAAACTGTCGCTTTGTAGACTGGGTATATTGATTCGTGAATATCTTGGTCACGTCGCTACCATATGGTGCTAGCCACTTGGCCTCCTGAATGTCCATAATGAACAAGTCCGCGAGGTTTCTAGGTTGCCAATTGTATTCTAAGTGGAACAACCCGACCGGGAGTGACACTGGGTGCGGGCACCACGTGTACAAATGCTGGTACCAAACTGCACCGGCCACAGGGGCGCGATTAGCGAGACTACGCCTCGCTAATCCTGTAGTTTGTTGACTACGTGGCACATTAGAGACGCGTCTGGCGGCGGAAAATAGATAAAAGGAACTCAACCTGTTCTCGTCCGTCATCAGAGCGTCAGGTCCGCCCGCCGGCGTTATCGTCCGGCGGGTGAGGTACAGTGGGAGTTTGCAAGTCTTCTCAGACGCAAACAAATCCACTTGTGGATGGTCATGCTCCGCACACGCAAGAGCGCCCATTCCACTGAAGTGCTTTGTCTCTGAGACAGAGCGTCTGCCCAGACGTTTGCAACGCCTGGGAGATAAGATACGTGAAGATGAATGTCAGCCTGTTGGCTAGTATAAAAATCTTTTCTGACACGTTTAGCCACTTCCGAGATCTTATTGACCCTTGTTTCTGAATACAGTGAACCACATTCAGATTGTCCATTCTGAAGGCCACCGACTAGCCCCGTAAAGCAGAGCCGTGAGCCTGAAGGACAGATAAGGGGACTAGTAAGTCTTTGACATTGATGTGGAAGATTTCTAAATGGGACCAAAACCTTTGACCCTGATGCCCGAGGTTTGACTACAAGCCCCAACCTATCGTGCCTGACGCATCCATGTCCACCCATACCGACGGCGGAGGAGAGGTTCATGACATGACTGCGTGCAACCTTTCTCTCGTCGCCCAAACCGCTAGTAAGTTGTGTAATAACGTTGGGATAGGCCATACTATCCCCGCCGGTAATAGTGGGAAAAATTTGTTGCCCTCCAAGATTAAACGTTAGACTTTCAACCGGCCCAACTTCACAGTTAGCTGAACCCCGTTGAGAGAACCGACTAGAGATTCCCAAAGTTTCTGTGTCGTATTCAGACTGTGGAGAAACATAAACAGTTTTTGCGAAATCTGTTTCGAGTGTCCACACTCTGACTCAGAGTGAGAGAAGCTGTGTCCTCGACCAGCCCTATCCCCTGAAATACTCGTGGGGGAACAAGGGTTTGACTTTTACTAAGTTGACCTTGAATCCTAGAGATATGAGATGGTTTAACGTAACGTAGACATGACTGATGCGTAACTTTTCTGTTTCTGCCACCACCAGTTAGTCGCCCAGATACCACCAGACCCTGATCCCTTGTTCTAACAAGGGCATCAGGGCTTGCGGGGACCTTGCTTGAATGCTTGTGCCAAATTGAAAACAGTCTTCCAAACTGCTGGTGAAATCAAAGAAGGAATTAGAACTGGAGACAGAACTACTTGGCTTGCAATACGGTCAAGAAGTTTCTTCACTAAGAACATCCTCAGATCCTGCCTTGCTCGAACTGCCTCTAATAAGGCCGTCCGAATATCTCCTAAAGACTTGGATGGAAGTCTGGAGAAGCAAGCGCCGGGAAAGTTCAATGGCTTTCCTGACTTCCGCGGCTTCTATTGCCTGAGAAGAGCGTAACAGAGACTTTGTTACTTGCTGGGAACCATATATTGCGAAAACAGTTTAAACGCTTTTCCTCTTAACCTAAACTCGCGGTCTAGGTAAGCTGGGGAAGGCGTGCTAATGGCAGCCAAGCAGAGGGGACTCCGCCGGCACCAAAAACCGGAAGAGAGAACCAAGAATGGCGTTCTGGAGGGATTTGGTGGTAAGAATAAGTCATGGTTATAATAACTTGGAATGTCCTTAATATGAACATCCAAAACATTTCAGGCCCGTAAAAAGAGGCATAGCTCCTGTTTTTTGACTGGCGCCTTGTCTAAAGGAGGGGGAGATATGTCTGATATGACTCGCACAGTGGAAGTAGTGAGAGCTGTTGTGCCTGGCACATTGGAAATTGGGTCTGACACAAGCGGATGGCTAGGTATTTTCGCTAAAGCAAAGGATGTAGCCAGAGGTCGCACATTCGTCGACATCGCGGGATCTCCCGTATCAGAAGGAGTTTCCGGCGTAGGGCCAAAGAACCTATTAAGTGCATTCAATAGTAGTCCATCAATCTCTTCCGCCGGTACATACCTAGCCGATGACGAACTCCGTGGAGATTCGACAGTACCCTGAGAGTCGCCTAGAAGGTGACTGGACTCTTCAACCTCCATCTCTGAGACCAGAGATCGTTGTTCTTCATCCGTTAAGTCTGGCTTATCATGGGAAGGTCCCGCCGAAGCCGGGACCTCCACATGTTGCCATGTTAAAACTGGGGTAGAAGATGGTACATCGGCATCCCGTGGACGTCAGCACTAGTTGAGTCACAAAGGGATGTGTTCTGTCCTGCCAGGACTGTGAGTATCGCCATACACCTTGGCTGTGGCTGTCCCTCGCTTGCGAGCTCGGTATACTCTCTAAAAGAGAGCCCTGTAAAGGTTTATGATAATTAAAAGCTCCCATAGCTCATTAACACATTGAAAGCAGAGCTGGTGAGCAAAATCATAAAGTATACTAATTAATTTAATTTATATTTAATTGTATTAAAATAAATTACTATAAATAAACACAATATTATCCTAATATAATCATAGAAAATATATATGGTTATTATTATTCAGTGATTAAATTATTTCATTAACAAATAAAAATAATATATATAGGGATACCTGATCTTAACGGCGTTGAACATACAGCAATGAGAGGTTCAAGTGCCGACATGGCAGAGACTGGGGGAAAACTACCCCGCCCCCGGGAACTACCTGGTCACCTGGTGCAACACCGGTACTCCGCCCTGGAAAGAGAATTTTCCGGGGATTAATGCTCATAGGGTTACACCCAAAAAATGGTACAAAATATGTGTCACAAGACCGCCGGTCAACGAACCGTAGCACTCCACCACTACTTTTCGTTTTCCTTTAGTTTCATATTAAAGATTTCAGGATATATTTACCTGTCCAGAAGATTTTAAGCATATCTTTTGAATCCTCATAAAGATGAAGTATATCTTTATTAAAGATGAAGTCTTTCAAGTATCCCTTTACACTTGAAACATTAGTAAGATTCCGGCATCTTTTTATCCCATAAAAAGTCTAAGCCTATCCTAATCTCTAATCCGGCTTCTCCCAGAAGCCCTCATAGATCGCCGTCTTGAAGGCCGTGATGCCCTATTGTATCAATCAATTGTTTGGCAAATGATCGCGAATTGCTAATCAGTTAATATAACCACCCGAAGGTATAACCGCCGGGTTTTATATGCAATGTCAAACCAATTGTACCTGCCCCAGACCTTTTTTGTAAAAAGGTCGCCGGGAGAGAAAGACTAAACAAACAAACAACATTGTTCCAATTGTTTATTAAGGATTTCAGCATATCTTATACCTGTTCGAAAGAATTAAGCATAACTTCTGAATCCTCATAAAGATGAAACATATCTTTATTAAAGATGAAGTCCTTCATGTATCCCTTTACACTTGAAACACTAGTAAGATTCAGGCATCTTTTTATCCCATAAAAAGTCTAAGCCTATCTTAATCTCTAATCCGGCTTCTGCCAGAAGCCCTCATAGATCGCCGTCTTGACGGCCGTGATACCCTATTGTATCAATCAATTGTTTGGCAAATTATCGTGAATCGCAAATTCGTTAATATAACCACCCGAAGGTACAACCGCCGGGTTTTATATGCAATGTCAAACCACTTATACCTGCCCCAGACCTCTTTGTAAAAAGGTCGCCGGGAGGGAAAGACCAAACAAAATAACTGTGTGGAGCCCCCCTCACCGGGAATAACACAGGAAGCCTGATCCCAGGCTTGACCACAGAAAACGCAGTTTCTGATGAGCCCTCAAGCGACCAAACTCGTCGGGGTAACTTACCTATTTTAGCCATCCTGACTAAAACTCGGTAAACAAAAACGGTGTTCTCGGAGCAACGAGAAAAAACGCCGGAAAGGTAACCCACACCAAACGATACATAACAGGAGGGCGTAATGCCTAAAGCAATGAATAACACAGGAAGCCTGATCCCAGGCTCGACCACAGAAAACGCAGTTTCTGATGAGCCCTCAAGCGACCAAACTCGTCGGGGTAACTTACCTATTTTAGCCATCCTGACTAAAACTCGGTAAACAAAAACGGTGTTCTCGGAGCAACGAGAAAAACGCCGGAAAGGTAACCCCCACCAAACGAGACATTTTAACACATTTTATACAAAGGGTGTGCGCAAAAATAGGGATACCTGAACAGGAGGGCGTAATGCAAACAGCAAAAACCGGGGCAAAGGTAGCCATGACAGAGACTGGAGGGAAACTACTCCAGGTTCTGCATAGACCCGCCGGGACCCAGCTCTGGAAAATTAAAATTTCCAGGAATTAATGCGCATAAGGTTAACCCACTCATGTTCGCACACAGGTGTTAAATAACCCGCCGGGTAACGAGACGTAATACTCAACGACCACAGCTCGCTACGCGGTGGGGTTTCCTAAGTAAAAGATTTCAGAATATCTTAATTTGTCCAAAAGATTTATGAATACCCTCTGACATAATATATAAAGACCATCATGGCGTTTATAAGTGATTAAGTCTTTCCGGTGGTGTTTGTTTCCATAATAAATTTTGGAAAAAAAACCCTAAAAAAGACGCCGGCCCCCGAATTATCTCGTAGATAAAAAACTGGGAAGCCTGACAAATATACGAGATCTAACTTCTGCCGAAGTATCTTTTTAGATCGCCGTATGTTGAAGGCGGCGATACAAAACTTATCCCTCAAATGTCTGGTTAACTAACTGAATTGTAAATTCGTTATTCTCATCCGTGCAAGAAACACCCGCCGGGTGTGAATAATAGTTTAAAAAACGTTAACCCCAATTGTGCCCTAAAGCGCCGTATGTTGAAGGAGGCGATACACAAAGCATCCCTCAATTGACTGGTCAACTAAACTGAATTTTGCAAATTCGGTCATCCCACCCTTCCAGGTTGCACCCACCGGGTGAATTAAAGTTTAAAAGTTAACCCCAATTGTTCCTATCCCCACTTCTTTGAAACAGATCGCCGGGGAGGAAATACAACTACAGCATAGTTTTATATTGGCTTTGCAAAACCGAAAAAACTACAAACAACACGTGTCCGTATGAACACTGTTAGATGGGTACAGCCAACCCGCCGGGAATCAGAAGGAGCCTGAAACAGGCACCCCAGAGACGCAGACCTGGGGAGCCACAGACACCCACTCGCCGGGGAAACAAGCCTGTTTTAAACCACGCGTGGCCAAAACTTGGCAACCAGCCGGGGTTATCAAGGTGAAACCGAGAAAAACCCGCCGGAAAAACCCACCCCGTCCAGATACCATCTGAACGCAACACCAGACCGAGGCGTAGCTAAAACACAACTAACGCCGGGCCCAACATAGTCCGTGGAATTAGCCAAAACACAACTAACCCAGGACACATAAATAGTCCGTGGAATTAGCCAATACACAACTAAACCAGGATACACATGACACAGTAGTACATATTTAGAAAATAAATCAATAACACTTGTATATGTGATAAAGCTACGAGAGGCTGGCTAGGCCTAAGCAGACGGATAACAGTAACATGTCGGAATATAAACAAAAAGCACTGAATAATATCACAACAGGAACCACCGCCAACACACCACTGTAGCAAACACTTCCGGCAAAGGGAAGAACTGACTCGGGACCCAGAAAAAACTTCACTAAGTGAAGAAAAATACGCTGGGAACGACAGCAAAAATACGCTACCTCATCAGAAAGATAAAAGGAAGCAATAACGCGTAATGAAAGCCGCCTGCATCACAAAGCTAGCTAACTGTGAAAAAGTTAACCTGTCCACAACAGGACCACGAGGGTACATCCGAAATAGATGCCCCAAACATACGACCCAAAATACACTGCACTGCGGGCAACCAGCCCAGGACACTCCTGCTACGCATATCCTAACCTTACTCGATACATCCCGGAGTAAACAAATGAGAAAAAACTCACTAGGGATGCAACAAATGCGGAACCCGCGGAGCGTGGGGAGACAGGTCCGGGCAGGCTGAGCGCAGAGCAGAGAAGGAAGAATGACGCCTGCAGTAGCGTCTGGTCAAAGATCCACACAAGTACATCCACGATATGATGGAAAGCTTATTAGATAGTTATTCTTATTTTCTTTTTGTTTTTATTTTTTACGAAGTTTTTTCGTAGTGAGAACCCAATTCATAATGACTGAAGCCATGAGTGAGGTCGCGTGCGCTCATGATGAAGGCTCCTCAGTTTTTAAATGCTCTGCGCGGTAGATTCAAACTACGGCGGATTAGTGTTTGAAGAGGATGCCTTATGTAATAGGCATGTTCGTCAATGATGGAGGGGCCACTAATAAATATAAGCCACTGCTATATCAGTTGCTTTGTTGTCCTTGTCTTTTATTGTCACTGCTATAATTTCTGATCTATTATTGCCTAGGTTAATCTCACCTGCTTCTATATTTTTGTCAGTCATTATTAACACTCCACCGCCCACTTTTCCTTCTCTATCTTTTCTCCACACATTGTACCCTTCCCTTCCCATCCCAACACTCCCAATTCAGTACCACCTCTCAACTTTGTTTCTGCTAAGCACATAATATGTGGTTTATATTTCTCAATATAGTCATTCAATTCTAATTTCTTAGACAGCAAGCCATCCACATTACTATACATCAGCTTCATCTCCCCCCTTCTTACACTTTTTTTTTTTCTCTTTCCCTAATATTCCCAGACTCTACTCCCCCCCCGCTTCCACTCCACCTTCTCTCCCTTGCTCCCCCGTGCTCTCCACCTGCCCTGTTCCTCTCACTTGTTCTTGGTTTACACCAGTCTCTCCCTCCTGTCCTTCGGTACTGGTACAGTAAACCCTCGCTATCTCGGACTAATTGGGGGGAGACCCAGTCCGAGATGACCGAAAATCCGAGATGTCCGAAGTCCGACTTATGTCCGACTTAAGAGAGGGAAAATTCCGAATTAGAAGAAGAAAGTCCGTGTCACCAGAGAAATTGAGATTTTTTTTTTTTTTTTTTTTTATATATATCTAGTTAATGCATCTATCTCCCTTATATATATATATATATAACTATGTCTTATTTGGTCTTTTTTTAATCTATGAATCAATTCTGATACGATGGAATTGAAAACAATATTACCCTTCTAACACACAAATAATAAAATGAAAAAGAGAGTAAATAAAAATGTCTCCTTTGTCTTTGAGAAACATAAGTCCGTCTCGTATATGTTAGTATTTTATCGCTCGCTCGCCCCTAGCCACTCTCTCTCTATCTATTTATCTCTCTAATGCATCTAACTAACTCCCTTATACATTAACATAACTATGTCTTATTTGGACTTTTTGTAATCTATAAATAATTTCTAATGCGATGGAATTGAAAACAATATTATCCTTCTAGCACACAAATAATAACATGAAAAAGTCAATAAAAATGTCTCCTTTGTCTTTTCAGAACCAATTAAACCGTCTCATAATAGTTCGTGTTTATCGCTCACTTCCCCTTCTGCAACTCTCTGTCTATCTATCTATCTTGTCTTTTCAGAACCAATTAAGTCCGTCTCATAATAGTTAGTGTTTATCGCTCACTCCCCCTCTGTAACTCTCTCTTTCTATCTATATCTCTCTAATGCATCTACGTAACTCCCTTATACATTAACATAACTATGTCTTATTTGGACTTTTTGTAATCTTTGAATCATTTCTAATGCAATGGAATTGAAAACAATATTATCCTTCTAGCACACAAATAATAACATGAAAAAGAGTCAATATAAAAGTCTCCTTTGTCTTTTCAGAACCAATTAAGTCCGTCTCATAATAGTTCGTGTTTATCGCTCACTTCCCCTTCTGCAACTCTTTCTATCTATCTTGTCTTTTCAGAACCAATTAAGTCCGTCTCATAATAGTTCGTGTTTATCGCTCACTCCCCCTCTGTAACTCTCTCTTTCTACCTATCTATCTCTCTAATGCATCTACGTAACTCCCTTATACATTAACATAACTATGTCTTATTTGGACTTTTTGTAATCTTTGAATCATTTCTAATGCAATGGAATTGAAAACAATATTATCCTTCTAGCACACAAATAATAACATGAAAAAGAGTCAATATAAAAGTCTCCTTTATCTTTTCAGAACCAATTAAGTCTGTCTCATAATAGTTCGTGTTTATCGCTCACTCCCCCTCTGTAACTCTCTCTTTCTATCTATCTATCTCTCTAATGCATCTACGTAACTCCCTTATACATTAACATAACTATGTCTTATTTGGATTTCTTGTAATCTTTGAATAATTTCTAATGCAATGGAATTGAAAAATATAATATCGGACATTTTCCGAATACTTATAAAAAGTCCCACAACGTCAGAGACTGTCGGAACTATGACGGAAATGTCCGAAATACCGAAGTGCATGTCCGAGAGGCCGTAGCCAGTCCGACTAGTACGGGTTTCCGACTTCTAGAGGTCCGAGATGGCGAGGGTTTACTGTACTCGTTTCCCCTGTCCGACCGTTCATCCCTAAGTTCTCTGTTTGCCCCTCCGTCTTCCTCTGTGGGCTTTTGATGAACCATTTCCTCTTCTTCGTTCCTACCAGTCTCCAATAAAAAAATTCCACTTCTTGTTCTGTTCTTTTGGCATTCAATTCCTTCACCTCATCCCTCAAACTTTTCATTTTGTTTCTTTCATCTAAGTCCAAGTCTTTTTCGATGTAAATATGCTTCAGACAATCCTTATCTTTCAACCTCCATTTATTATTCATGATTTCCTCTACTATTCCTACTGTGCGAAACTGCACTTTCATTGGCCTAGACAGGCTAGACTCTTGTTTATATTTTCCAATTCTATGCATGTCTTCAATTTCATTCTCCCACTCTCTCACACCCTCGTCCACTACCTGTAGAATCTCCCTCACTCGGTCTCTCTCTATCCTACTTCTCTCCTCTCTTTACATTGTGTTTCTCCTTATCTCCTCTTATCACAATACATTTCTTTCTTCCAGCAGTCTCCCTCACTAGATTTTCCTTCTGTCTAATTACCTTAACTACATCCTTTTCAAAGTTACCTCCCTGCCTATGTATCTTACCTTATGATACCTTATGATGTGTTCGCCACTCTTCTAGCGGCACCAAGGAGCGCGACGCCTCTCGTTTTGGGTGGTGATTTGGTGCAGTAGACTGTTTGAAGCGACAGCTCGCTCCCTTGCGAGGATGGGCTCGTCTGGCACCTTTTGCAGTTCGACATCCAGGGCTCTCTTGAAGCTGTGTAACGAGACGTCCCTCATGTCTCTTACTCGCCGTGGGAGTTTGTTGAAGAGACGTGGGCCTCTGTGTGATAACCAGCCCTCTCGCAGAGAGCCCATAGCACCCCTGTTATTCATCCGGGGGATTTCGCATTCCCAGCCTCTCCTATCACTGAATTTCATGACTATCGGAGTATGTAGGTTTGGTACTAAACCCTCTGCGATTTCCATGTGTATATTATTAGGTAACGTTCTCTTCTACGTTCCAGTGAGTACAGATTCAGTGCTCTTAAACGCTCCCAATAGTGTAGCTGTTTTATCGAACTTATATGCGAAGTGAAATTTCTTTGTACACTCTCTACGTCATTTATTTCACCTGCTTTGTATGGGGATGTTAATACGCTACAATATTCAAGCCGCGGTAGCACTAGAGATTTGAAGAGCGTTATCATAGGTACTTCACCGCGTGTTTTAAAAGTACGCAGAATCCAACCCGTTAGACGTTTCGCAGCCGCCACTTTGACCTGGTTATATACTTTGAAACCCATACTTTCAGACATTAATACCCCAAGGTCTTTCACACTGTCTTTCCATTCTATTATGTGGTTAGATTCTGTTAAGTAATTTGTAATTTCTTTAACACCATTATTATCTCCGTACCGTATTAATTGGAATTTTTCCTCATTGAATTGCATGTTGTTTTCCCTGGTACACTGGAACACTACATTCATGTCTTCCTGCAGTCGGCCCGTGTCTTCTTGTGTGTTTACTATCTTGCTTAATTTTGTGTCATCAGCAAAAGACGACACCGTACGGTGTCTGGTGTTGGTATCTATGTCGTAAATTAGTATGAGGAACAGAAGGGGCGCTAGCACTGTTCCTTGGGGCACTGAGCTTTTGACATCCGAAGGCTCAGATGTGACTTGGTTTACTGCTACTGATTGTTTTCGGTTTACGAGGAAATTGTATATCCACCGTCCGATTTTCCCAGTTATACCTTTTGCTTTCAGTTTGTGGGCTATTATACCATGGTCACATTTATCAAATGCCTTAGCAAAATCGGTGTAAATGACATCCACATTTTTCTTTTCTTCTAGCTCCTGTTGCTCCTTTACTATCTCCGAAAATTTCAAATTCCTTACCTCCTCGTTCTTTTGAAATTCATCCTTCTTTAATTCAACATCCTTCATATCTTTCTTCATCCTGTCCATTTCTTCCTGCATTTCGCTAATACAAACCCTTAACACGTAATTCTCATACCAATTTGGTTTGCCATCCGTTTTTCTCTTCATTCATAATCTAAGCTTTTTGTCTCCTGTTCCTCTAGCTTCCGCTCCAGTTTATTCAACCTCACCGCAAATGCAGATATTGCTACTCCCTCCTCTGAGAACCCTGAAATATCAAATCCCTCATGATCACGATCATAAGGGTCTCTGGTTACCCTGCTTGGGGGCAGGCTGAGCCGGTTCCTCCCACCGCTGGCCATACTGCCAGCTGGCCTTTGTTTACACCTGTTCGGCTCCACAAGTTTCGGTGGGAATATCCATTACTTTTTCTTTCTCACTCAAATCAAACTCAACTCTCACCTTTTTTAACTAGGGAGTATATTCACTAATTGCATTTAAATTATAATTAATAAACAAAAGGACAACACATATGAATGCTACAAAAATACCAAACCACCAAACAGGCACTGGCTGAATCAGCTGTCTCAAGCACGTCCGCCCTCCACCATGGTCTGACACACACACATAAAACCGGGTTATATCAAGTACTTTTTCATAAATCAGCGCTAAGTTCCTTAGCCTTTGTGCTGCATGGTACTGTATTGACAACGCCCTTCCAATATACCTATGAAGGCGGCCCTTTGCCCGAATGACAGGTACAGTCCAGGAACCTTGGATAACCAGAGCTGTGTCAGAAAGTTTTTTTTTTTTGCCCAGTAGGCTGTTGACAAAAAGATTTTTTATATTATTTCTGTTGTGTCAGAGAGAGGTATTTATGTAAACCCACAGATCAAAGTGGTGTCCCACCTTAATAACTTTATCTGTTAACCCTTTATTGGCTTAATACAAAAATACTCCTGAGTTAAAATTATGGATGCAGGACATGAATTTTGATAGTGACAATAGAGCAAAAAATAATCTTATCCCTTTCAGGTCTGAGGATTGCCGGTTAGTATTCGAAATAGAATTTTTCACAGGCCGTAGCACGGTTGGTAGAGCACTCGCCTGCATACCATGAGGTCGACGGTTTGAGTCTCGGGCCGGCCAGTGTGTGTTATTGGCAGATGCCAGTACTGTTGGTGGACGGTGCGGTCTAGCAATCTGTTGCAACTATTCACTGAAGTCCCTGATTATCAGGGCACCCACCCTAGCCCAGCTCTTGAGCAGGGAGTGAGTGGTAAAAACTGCATCATCATAATTTCTTAATCACATAATTACCTCTCCAAAATTAGTTTTCTGCCTACAACTCGCTCAAAGACAACTGCAGAGGTTGAAGTAATTAAACAAAAGGTTTCTAAACACCCCTGATGGTCACAAAGGTTTAAAGTATCCCTGTAGGATGCGATCGTGTCCACAAGTGCATGAAAGGGTTACAAATATTTCCTTAGATATTTATTTTATCTGGAATGAACGTACAAACTCAAGTAACTAGTCTAGAACTACACTCACCATGCCACAGCTCCCCTAAATATTATTGCCTTGAGCAAAATACTGGCCAAACTACTTACTCCGCCTTGGCTTTGTCGATGGCGCACTGAGTCTGGTAAAGTGACAAGGAGATTTTGTTGGCAGCTTGTCGTTCCTCTTTAACCTGCTCTTGAAGGCGCTCACTCTCACTCAGCATCTCTTGTTTCTGAAGGGGAAGAAATTATCATATACTGTAAGCATACCGGTAATTTAAGATATCAAGTGGTCCACACTGGGTGTGGTTTCAGTTTAATGTCCTAATAGCAGTAGTCTAGGCTGTCTCACTTGTAATTTTTTTTTTTGGTGATCAGATTGAATTACATGGTCCCATCTACCCTTCAGTGCAGCTCCCTGCATGTTCATAGATTTGCTTTTGATCACCTAATTTAGACCATTCCTTCACTCCACATGCCCAAACCATTCAAGGCTGCTGTTACACATCTCTTTCGCTGATACTCCTGATACTTAACTGTCTTCTTAGCTCCTTATCTTGCAGTCTGGCTCCATACATCCATCTCACCATTCTCATTTCATTATCTTCCATTCTGTCAATCTTATGATTCTCATCCACTTTAACTAGCCATATTTCTGAAGTATAAGTCATTACACTTCCAATATATAAAGCATACTAAACATATTATAGTAATGCAAACCATGAACCAGTAGAGAGAGAGAGTGAGAGAGTGTGAGAGTGAGTGAGTGTAAGTATGTGTGTGATATAAATCTACACAGTAAAATGAGTATAAACCTACCTTGTCTTCTATTTCCTTCTTGGTGAAAACAAAATGTTGCTCCATACACCACATTTATTCTCCTGCTTGGTTAACTCTTTGTGACCCAAACTTAATTGAGATATAACCATAATACCACAAAAAGGATTAACAATAGATAGATCAAGAGAGAACATGATACTCTAAATATTAATACACTGTAAACCTACCTCATCCTCAATCTCCTTCTTCGTGATAACAAAATGTTCCTCTTTCCGCCGCAGCTTGTTCTCCAGCTTGGTTAACTCTTCACTTTTTTCCTTCAGCATCTCCTTGGCCTGAAAGTAAAATATATCTAAGAAGGAGGGTAATGCACATCAGTTAGCACATAAGCTAATGGACCTTTCTTTTTCTTTTCTTTTTTTACATAGGAAGAGCAGGAGGGTATAAACAAAGCTACTGAAAACAAGAATAATACAACTAATGGCATCCTTTATTCAAGAGGAATTTGTAACACTTAAATTTGAACTACAGTAGGAGTACAAAGGAGTACAAAGGAAATCAAGCAACAACAGATCTAGTGACCCTTCTAGGTTGCTTGTCCTCCAAAACACTGAGGATCAAGTGTCCAAACAGTGGTTAAGAGTGGGCAAGGGAACATTGGAAAGGGAATTACTGCCCTGGAACTAATGTCCGTGGCAGGATTAGGAAGTTAGTAGGGGACAGATGGGTTAGTAACTGAGGGGGGGATAAAATAAAGTTGTGGATTAAAGAGCAGTGGAAAGCTATTCTAAGGAAGTGAATTCCAGATAGAGGTGGTTGGGGGTATTACAACTTTTTGAAAAGCAGAAGTTCTGTATTGTTTTGCTAAATCTTCAATGCATTATTTCCACATAGTGATTTTGATAAGTTCTGTTGTCTTTATATCATGCGATTCCTGTTTTGGTTTGTTTTGAAAGTTTTAAATTTTACTTGAATAGAGATTGTCAAGTCATTGCCAGTGACTGATGCTCTAGTATCACAAGGAAAGACACAAATTATATGGCATATTTCGGGTCAACACTATATATATATTTTTTTCTCAACTGAAGTTAAACTGCAATTTACCTACTTTCATATTTTGGCTATTACACATATTTTATATAGGTCTCCCTCGATTTATGATTGGGTTATGTTCCTGAAAACCCAATATTAAATAGAAAAATTGTATAGCTAACCCTAAAATTAATGGGGTAAATGGGGATGCATTCTGGGACCAGCCAAAACACAAACTAAAACACCTAGAAACCTATAAAAATATCGTAAATTGGGTTATCGGATAGTGAGGGAGACCTGTACATACATGCATTTACTTAGGGACATACCCCATAGCTGGGGGTCAGAGACTCGAGACAGCCCAAACAGAAACAACATTCAAAGTTACATTTCTTAAGGTCCGGCACCACTTTCGTGTTTTCTTGCCCCTTTCTGTCTCGTCTAGTAGGTGAATTTTACAAGGGGAAGAGTATTCATAGCCTCCCGCCCCTGTACATACATACATAAATTTAAAGACCGAGTGCTCCACACAAAGTGCGGTTCCAGTATCACATCCTATAATGGCGGCGCTCCAGGCAGCCCTGTGTCACTTGTCAGGATATATTATTCAAGATCAGATTGTAAGGTCTGATCCCACGTCTTTCTTGGTCTTGGTGGAGCTCCCCCCAAGTTCACAGACTTGCATCTCTTCATCTGACTTAGTTCATCCAGCCTGTCCAAATAGGTAGCACTACCGAACTTGACAATAATCTTGACCCCTTAACTTCTTATAACTCGAAATGAATGAAAGCAATTGGGCTGATGTTTCTATCATTTGGGAAGAGTTCACCAGAGGGATCAAGATTATTGTCAAGTTTGTTGATGCTACCTATAGTAAGCATCTGTCACTGATACTCTGGATACCTAACCGTCTCCTCAGCTCTTCACCAGATATCCTATCTTGCAGTTAGGCCCCCACACATCCATCTCACGAATCTTATCTCATTATGTTCCATTCTGGTGAAATCATCCGCTTTGACAGGCCACGTTTCTGAAGCATATGTCATTGCACTTATAACACATGAAGCGTACACCTTTCCCTTCAAGGGGAGAGGGAGTCTTCTCATGGTAAGTAGTGGCAATAGTTCTCTGAGCTTTCCCCAGCTGGCGGCTGGATCTAATTCTGGCAAGATATGTTGTTAATTATGAACACTTGGCCTTAATATCATGCAGAGACATAATAGTTTATCCCATTAAGTACTGAGAAATCAGCTTCTAAGGCTTTAAATTTGTCATCAGGTGAAAACAAAAAAATAATAATAATGGTTTAGGAAAAACAATTGGAAAAATACATAGTGGGACTGAAATTATGCTTCTTATTTATCACTCGGTCTGTAAAGTACATGAGTATGAGTTTATGTGTGGAACAATCATTGTGGAACAGGCAAAACTTACCATATATATTTCATCCTCTTTCTGTCTGACCATATTCTGAGCATTAAAGGCATCATGTTTAACCGTCTTCTTCTTCATTCTGAGTAGGTCCAATAGACGATTCTGCCAGTGACTGTCGTTGTCGTTACTGAGTGCCGCAGGAGCCTCAAAGTCGCTGGGGAGTTTGAGTTGGTTGGCCAGGCTATTGTAACTCCCCACACTCTCAGTCAGGTTCTTCATGGCTTTCCCTAGCTCCACTTCTAACTCCCACACCTGCAAGAGGAATTTTGGTTGATTTGACATCCATTTGTACTTCCTCATATTTTATATATACTGTACTGTACATTTTTTCACAACTTTCCATAGGTTCACTTTCAACTGTCATATCTATAAAAATAAATCAACTCATTAATTAACCCCTTCAGACTCATATGATGCAGAGGTTGCCAGATTAGCAATAAGAAATAGTTCTCTCTCTTATAATTACCTCTCCAAAATTAGTTTTCTGCCCACAGCTAACTCAAAGACAACTGCAGAGGTTGAAGTAACTAAACTAAAGGTTTCTAAATACCCCTGATGGTAACAAAGGCTTTAAAGTATCCCTAATCGGCTCAAAATTGCGTCATATGTCGGAGAGGGTTAAATGTTATATACGGGAAAACCGCGCCCATCAAATGCTCGCCCATCCGGAAACCCAAGATTTCCGGACGAGCATTCTGTTTCGGACATTTATCCAGCCATCCGAACTTGTCCGGATGGTATATATAATACTTGGTACACACAAACAAATAGCTAAAATATACATAGAAATTATTACTATTATTATTATTATTATTATTATTATTATTATTATTATTATTATTATTATTATTTATTTATTTATTTATTTGCCAGACGCCGTAATTCCTGAGAAGGAGTGGCCATGAACATTAGGCGTTTTTCACGAATCGCTAGGTCAAGTTGCCCGGGCTTGACATCTATCAATAACATTTTGACAGTGAAGGCTTGATCCGCTGACCCTTTGATCAGCAGCCAACACTCTAATGACTATGCCACGGCTCAAATCTCTACCTTATTATCGAGGTCCTTGCCCTGCTGTTGGAGCTGTTGTGACGTGACAGCCACATCAGCTGCGTGGTTCTTGTAGCGCGCCAGGTCCACGCTAGAGAGGGCTTGGTCCTGCTTCAGCTGCATCAGTCGACCAACTTCATCATGCAGCTGGAATAAAAAACAAATATAGTCACTGTGTACAGTCATGAGCATATATATGAATCTGTGAACTTATAATGTAAAACTTGCAAAATAAACAAACCAAAACTTTGACCAACACTGTAAAAAGACAAAACAACTAATCAAAATTGATATGTGGAAACAACGCTTAAGCAAAAAGCCTTTAAAAGCCAAGTTCTGAAGCATCTAGGCTATAATAAAGCATTATATGGTCTTGTTTGAGTTTGATTGTGATTTGACTAAGTGCATCACCATTTATGATTTTTTACTTATAATATTAAGGAGGAAGGGGTCGGGCACAAGTTGGACTAGATAATAGTCCATCAGGCACCTGGCCCGGGGAGACGATTAATATGAAGGTTGCGCCTGTAAGTGTGGTGGGCGGGCTTGTGGCTTCGGCTCCGCTGCATGTCTGCCTGCCGAGATCGGAACCTCTCCCGAGTGGTCAGGGGCCAGGGGAGTGCTGGAGGGACCTTGGTGACCCTGGTCTCTGGGTCTTCTCCTGGTTGACCTGCATGTGTGTGAATTTATAATTATAATGTAAAACTTGTAAAATAAACAAACCAAAACTGGGATGATACAAGATAAATGCAAAAGAACTAATCAAAATCGTTATGTGGAAATAACGCTTAATAAAATAAAATGTTTAAATAAAAGAACACAATCCACCACATATAGGGTGTACACAACTACATGAGCAAGTCAATTTGGTTCCCAAGCAAACTGATCGCACATATAGCAATGCACCATCGTCCATGTTCAAGGAATTAGTCAATTTGGGAAGTCCGGGATGTTCTGGTAAATTTTACCAAATTCTGTATGAATAAAACTACAATTTATATCAAATTTTATATTAACCCTTTCACGCATATGACATGAGTTTGAGCTTATTGGGGATACTTTAAAGCCTTTGTTACCATCAGGGGCATTTAGAAACCTTTAGTTTAGTTACTTCAACCTCTGCAGTTGTCTTTGAGTTAGCTGTGGGCAGAAAACTAATTTTAGAGAGGTAATTAGAAGAGTGAGAGAACTCCATTTCTTATTGCTAATCTGGCAACCTCTGCGTCATAAAAGCGTGTAAGGGTTAAGCTAAATTTGCAATTTGACAAGATATCAACAGAAGTACAAAAAACATATATCACTCACTAACGATAGTGCTATCGGGTAGGTACAGTACCTGTAAGCATAGCATGCTTCAAGTGACCCCTAACAATTTTTGTTTTGTCTTCTGTGTGTTTGTTGTTTTATGTTGTGTTTTGTGTTTTCCCTGTTCTTGCTCTGTCTTGAGTCCCCCCCCCCCAAAGAAATGAAAAGAGGGAAAAAGAAAAGAAAAAAAATAGGAAAAGTGGGGATTGGACCTGAGTAAATAGATAGATAGATAGATAGAATATTTAAGTAACACCCCGTTCTTAACATTAATCCTCCCTTACAAACCCCAATGCACTAGAAAAAACTAATGAAAGCATATGATCCTCCCAAATTCAAGGGACGTTGTGGTCAAAATGCCTGGATACACAAAGTTTAAAGCAGTTTAATTCATAGGATGAAGGAAGGATTGATTGCAGGAGAGAGTTTCAGAGTTCACTAGTTGAGTAGAAGAAAGACGGAGAAAATTTGCCAATTCTTGGATTGGAGAGTTGGACAGAATAGGAGTGGGACTGTGTTGAAAGGCAGGTCTTCGCACACGGTGCAAGGAAGGGGGTATGCACTGAGAGAGCTCTGAAGAACACTGATTGTTGTAATAGTGATAGAAAGAGTGAAAGAAATGCAACATTGCGGCATGTAGAAAGAGATTGTAGGGAACTAGTAAGAGAAAGTGAGTTAATGAGACAAAATGCTTTTTTATTCTACTCTTTCGAGAAGTGCGGTATGGGTGGAACCTCCCCACACATGTGAACAATACTCAATACATAGAGCAAGAAGCTGTGCGGGGGTGAAGAACCTACGGAGACGGTTGAGCACACCTAACTTCTGGAAAGCTGTTTTAGGTTTACTTGTAAATTAATTGATGGGTTGGTGAAAACAAATATGAATATGAGCTTTCCAAGAAAGGTTGGATGAAAAGGATACACCAAGGATATTGAGAGAAGATGAAGGGTTGATTTGTGTATTGTTGAAGAGTAATTGAAGGTTTTGTGGAGGATTGTGACGGTTATTTAAATGGAGAAATTGGGTCTTGGCAGCATCGAATGTAACAAGATTTTCTCTGCCCCAATCAGAAATAATTGAAAGATCAGAAGATAGGCATTCTATGACCTCGTCACGTGACTCTTGGAGTGATTGCATACTGGGTTGTTGTGAAAAAAGTAGTTGAATAGTGTAAGGTAGAGTCATCTGCATATGAGAGGATGAAACTAGAGGTACAGTACAGTTGAGGATATCATTAATGAATATTAGAAAGAGAACTGGAGATAGGACAGAACCCTGAGGAACACCGGAGTTGATAAGCTGAGGAAGTGAGCGATGGCCGTCCACAACTGCAACTATGGAACGGTCAGAAAGGAAATTAGAGACGAAGGCACAGATAAAGGGATAGAAACCGAAGGAGGGTAGTTTGTAACTTAGAGATTTGTGCCAGACTCTATCGAAGGCTTTCGATACGTCGTCTAGCGCAATAGAAAAAGTCTCACTGAAGTACCGAAAAGAGGATGACCAAGTGTTAGTAAGATAAGCAAGATCACCAGTAGACCGACCCTTAACCCTTAAAGAGCAGCGCTCGACTTAAGTCGTGCACCAATTTGCAGCAAGTTAGGAGCATTATTAAGGCTTTTAAAGGGTTAAAATAGAGTGCAAATGGCCGGGAGAGCAGCGGGCCAGACAGCCAACTCCCAGGGCTTACCGCCGCCCATTAACTCATGTTCCCTGTGTTCTCGAGAGGCCGGCAGTGTAGCCAGTAGTGAGCATAGCTGGGAAAAATATACCGATATATGCTAAACTTCCATGTTTGTGGCACCACTGCAAGAGAACCACGAGTGCTATGTAGCTCGTTCTGGTCTCATTTTGAAGCTTTTAGTGCCTAGTTATTTGCTAAATAATTTTTTTTTCATGCAGATGCTTGATTTATCATGCAGGAGGGCCTGAATATGCCCAAATGAGCCCAAAACACCCCGCTAGACAAGGGTTAAGGAAACCATACTGACGATCGGAAAGCAGATTATGGGAAAATTAATGCTTAAGAAATTTTTAATTAACCCTTCCTCCCCGGGCTGTCTTACCCAATGACGGTCGCCCCTACCCGGGCGAAATGGCTGAAAAACGTCTAGGCCTAGGCTACCGTATTTATGTTTATTTTCACTGCTAGAACTTTCCCACTCATCTATAATCGTAGTGCGGTTTTCAATCTGTATTTTGGCATTGAGTAGAGCTCTGTAAGTCAACTGGTTCAGTTGTGATGACGATTTCAGTGGAGCCAATATTGCAGAGATGTTGCCAATATGGGGGCTTTTCAGACACTAATTTCGTCATGACGTCAGAACAATAACATTGAGGAGTCTTCTCCTTCTTGTTTTCGGAGGTGCGGTGACGAACGCTTGGGTTTGTTGACATACGTCGTACGCACGGCGTTCAGACCAAGCTTAATTAGGCTATTAAGATCATGCCTTAGATAAGGCATACCGGGTAGCGGCCCTTCTTTCGTGCTGTCCTTACCTAAGGCAGACCGGGTAGGAAGGGTTAAGAATAGTTTCAAAAACTATAGAGATGCAAGAAATGAGAGCAATTGGACGATAGTTGGAGGGTTGAGAGCGGTCACCCTTCTTTGGGACAGGTTGAATAAGAGCAAACTTCCAGAAAGAAGGAAAGACGTTAGAGGAAAGGCAGACGAAAGAGTTTGCCTAGGCAGGGAGTCAGGAAGGAAGAACAGTTTTTGAGTATAACAGGAGGAACACCATCCAGTCCATACCCCTTCTGCCCAGAGAGGGCAGAAGGTACATCCTTAGAAGAGATTATGATCTTAGGCATAAGTAAGTGAAAGGGGGGTGGAGAGGGAGGAATAGCACTGGAATCATCCAAGGTGGAGCTTTTAGTGAAAGATTGAACAAAGAGTTTAGCTTTGTCAGAGGAAGATGTGACGGTGGTGCCGACAGAGTGGAAAAGAGGAGGAAGTAAAATTGATGGAAAGGTTTTTAGCTAGATGCCAGAAATCTTGGGAAGAGCTTGAGTTTGAAATTTAAGAACAAGTTATTGATGAAAGAGTTTTTATCAACAAAGAACAAAAATAAAAAAATATTATATATATCATCAAATAAACCAAGGTCAATTTGTCTACATTGCTGTAGCTATCAGTAAACAACATAAGATCACATTTTATCATTATATAGGTATCAACAAGACAGTTTCCAGTGTTTTTTCTTTTTCAGCAAAAGATTAAGTTAAGGTATTTGGAACTACACCCATATATAAAAACAGGTAATGCATTAAAAGTGGTATTTTATAAGACATTAAAGACACCCTATTTTGCTTTGTAGGAGCAAGCCCAAATATTCATGACTATAAAAATGGCCCATTGTCCCTTAACCCGGGAATGGCGAGAACACTCTTAACCCGGGAACTGCGGGAAGACTCTTAAGAGTTCCCCCGGCGAACTGCGGGAAGACTCTTAACCCTCCAGCCCCGGCTACGCATTACATAAATATTCCCCGAAATCCGGGTGTTTTGGCCGAAAAACGTCTAGGCTAGGCTACCGTATCATTGTTATGCTGACTGCTTCCCGCATTCCCGCGCATCCCCAAGCGTAGCTGTGTTATTTACCTGTAGAATGGCGTTAAGTAGAGCTCCCTAAGTCAAGTGCTTGATTTGTGATGATGATTTCATTGGAGATAACTTTATGGCCAAAACAGCCACTTTACACTACTTTTCGATACTTAACAACAACATACAGGCACACACGAACAAGCGACGCTCTCCTTCTTGTGGCCGGAGATGCGGGGCGTCGGTCCAGCCGGCTGTTGTTTACATGCGTCGGACCGACGCCTCGCACACGAAGCTCACAGGCTTTCAAGCAATGGTACAATGTTCTACCACCCGGGTTCCTCGGGGCAAAACTTAATGGTACACACGTGTACCATCCGAGTTTGAAGGGTTAAGAGTCAGAGAAAAAAAAAAATCAACTTTAACCCTCTCACCACGGAAGGGCTCTTGAACGCCCATAAAAAAGCATATAACAGCTGCCCGGAAGGGCTCTTGAACGCCCAGTGGTTGAAAGCCTGTGAGCTTCGTGTGCGAGGCGTCGGTCCGACGCATGTAAACAACAGCCGGCTGGACCGACGCCCCGCATCTCCGGCCACAAGAGGGAGAGCGTCGCTTGTTCGTGTGTGCCTGTATGTTGTTGTTAAGTATCGAAAAGTAGTGTAAAGTGGCTGTTTTGGCCATAAAGTTATCTCCAATGAAATCATCATCACAGCTCAACCAGTTGACTTAGAGAGCTCTACTTAATGCCATTCTACAGGTAAATAACACAGCTACGCTTGGGGATGCGCGGGAATGCGGGAAGCAGTCAGATTAACACATATACGGTAGCCTAGCCTAGACGTTTTTCGGCCAAAACACCCGGGTTTCGAGGAATATATATATAATACATAGCCGGGGCTGGAGGGTTAAACATCGAAAAAAAAATATATATATTTTTATATTTTTATTTTTTTTTTTTTTTTGGGCCCCTGGGCCATGCAAAATATCACTCCTCTACCTCCCCTCCTTCCCCACTTTCCTCCCCTCCTTCAGTTATCACCTATTTTCCCTGTTATTCCCTTATTCTGAGGTATATTTTCGTGCTAACATTAGCGAGTTGCAAGCAGGGCATTGTCATCAGTGTTAGCAAGCGAGTGCAAGAGAGAGAGAGAGAATATCGATCGACTGTGTCTCAGTGGCCTTGGGGGAAATTGGTGGGAAAGCAGGTTGCCTCACCCATACATTATATAACTCGCGGCCTATATCTCCGATTTTGACCATCCAAACGCTGTTTTCACTCGTTTTATTGTTGTTTCAGGTTAATACCTTTATAATCAACCCATAATAGGCGCGTATGGATAAGTATTAATGCTATTTATGGTAAAATGAATATGTTAGTGATGGAAACAGCTCAAATACGTCAGCACAGGGGGACGTTTCTAATTACCCCCATGCGCACTTCTTAGGTTAAGAGGTTTTGGTGGGCAAAGACGAAGATCCTCTTAAGAGGTAAGGCCTTAAAAAAAAACTTTTAAAAACCCCAGTAGCACTTAAAATAAAGGAATAGGTCATTAAGTGAGATAATTCCACTCCATACCTTCTATCACTCCTCCACATGTGTCAAATCCCCCCCCCCCCAATTATCACCTATTTTTCCTCTTATTTCTTGTTTATCGGTTTATTTACCGTGCCAACATCTCCAATCCGGTTCTAAGGCATGGTGCTAGGCATAGCTACTGCGTGTTGTGAGAGAGAGGCGATAGAGAGCTCAGTCTGCCTCTAGGCATGGGAGAGTGAGGATATATATTATGTCGCGTCCGCCTGACATTTCATGACTGAACGGTCGGCAATAATTCACGATATTCACCCCCAAAACACTATTCCCACTTGTTTTATTGCTGATACATGTTACTATCTTCATCAATTCCTGGCAGCAGCTTCCACGAACCAAAACCACCCACTACACTACATGGCAACACACCCACAGACACCAAGAAATATCAAAACAACACCCAGCACACGGCATCACACACAAATACTGTCTTTCTCCCTCCCTGCCCACCCCAAACCAGCTTCCAGAAGCACATTCATACTCATATCTCTCGCCGTTCCATCCAATCACTCATAGACAACATGCAGCTGCAGGCACAACCTACCAAAATCCATCTTTCTGAATTCTCCCTTCCTCGCGAGGACAGAGTCCACCTGGCCAGGCTGAGATGCGGACACCATCCAGCTCTTCGGAGCTATCAGAAGAGACTGGATGACTCCGTCGTCGACACCTGCCCGGGATGTAACACAGCACCCTATACCATTAAACACATCATAAAAGACTGCATTTCACACAACCACTTACGCCAACAACACAATCTACACTCATTGAGAGCTCTGTGGGAAAGCCCGATCGTGGCCATGGCCTTCCTTAACCTAAGAAGTGCTGAGGTAGGGTAGTGGCCACCCCTCCCTGTGCGGAGGTATTTAGACTGTTTCCTACACTCAAATCGTCATCGTACCATAAATATCATTAACCCTATCGCTGCGGGTGACGTTCTGGAAGGTCCTGGCAAGATACAGCAATTTCCAGGCTTTAAAAGCCTGTAAAAAACGTAAAAATCGAGTGTCAGTGGGCGGAAGCGTGAGGGGCCCACCTCCGACCCTCAGAGCACCGAGCGGCTCACTGAGGTTGACTGTGTCTCGCGCGGGTCTCTTTCTGTGTCTCCCAACAGTGTAGCCAAGCGAGCGAGTGTTACATAATAGCGGGTTTCCCGCATTTCTCTGGCACCACTGCGGGTGAACCAGACCATGTACGGGGCCCGTTCTGGTGTCATTTTGAAGCTATTCTCGCCTAGCTTTCGGCAGAATACACTTCATTTAATGCAGATGCTTGATTATCATTCAGGAGTGCCTGAGTATGCCCTAAATAGCCCAAAAATGGCCGCAGCCAAAGGGTTAATACTTATCCATATGCGCCTATTTTACGTTGATTATAAAGATATTAACCTGTTACAGCAATAAAACAAGTGGAAACAGCGTTTGGATGGTCAAAATCGGCATATTAGATCGGGAGTTCCATAACTGAAGGCTGAGCCAGCCTGCCAGCCTACCACCCCTTACGACGTCTGGAGCGATACTGTCGTGTTGTTCCCTCTCTTTCTCTCTTTCATTCGCTGTGTATCACATACAAGCACAGCTTGCTTATGAATCGCTATTGATAGCACGAAAATATATCGACGAATAAGGGAATAGAGAGAATAGGTGATAATTGAAGGGGGAGGGGGGAGGGGGGGGGGGGGGGGGAAGGGGGGAAGGAGGGGATGTGGAGGAGTTATATTTGGCATGGCCAAGGGGTGCAATAAAAATAAAAAAAAAAAAAAAAATTATACTGGGCTGGTTTAAATGTTTTTTTTTTAGGCCTTGGATTATATAAGGAGTTCCGCAGCACAGCGGTAAATCTCTTATTAGTGTTTCAGCACTTGCTGGGTTAAGGACTCGGGGCTGTTCGGCCAGGCAGCTTAGGGAACAACAACTATCTTCATATTAAACGTAAAATAGGCGTATATGAATAAGTAATAACGATATGTATCGTAAAATGACGATTTTAGACGGGAATGAAGCGTACTATGGCCGCCCAGTAGTAGGGTGTTCATTACACACAGCTCGCCTTTCAAAGGTTAACCTATAAAACGCGATAAGCCTCACGAAGGGGTCACTTTAGCGAACGCGATAGGCCTCATGGAAGCGACCATAAAAAAAAACTTCCAAAATGCTCCACTCTCAAAACAAAGGAATATGTGATTAGGTGAGATGATTCCTATCTAATACCTCCTAACACTCATCCACATGTATCCCAACCCTCCCTTTCCTCTCCTCAATTATCAGCTATATTTTCTCTTATTTCCCTAATTTATCGGTTATTATCCGCGCGAACTATTCTCAGGTGGGCCGTGAAGAAGCAGTCATTTAGAGACCCTCTAGAAGTGTGAAATCTCTCTCAGCCAGCTCAGTTGCAAGCCAGATGTTGCAAGGAGAGAGTGTCTCTCCTGGCCGGCCGCCCCAGAATATGACCGGGCGGCGAAAACATACGTTTTTCACCCCCCAATTACTGTTCCCACTTCTTTTATCATTTTTCAATGTTCATATGTTCATCATATAAGTAAAATATACACACATGGAGAAGAAATACCGTAAAACCGGGTTGCATCGGACATTTTTCGAGGTTTTTTAACAATTTCTCCTGACTGTAAACACAGTACAGTATAGAGATTTAACTAGGTCAAGTGATGTGTGGTGATAGTGTGCCGTAACCCAGGAAGCCTCCTAAAATTATCCCCCATAATAAGAGAGCTATCCTTATCTTAAATGATGTCCGAAGTCATCTTGAAAAGTGGATAACTTCAGCATACAGTGGAATCTCCAATCTCGATCATAATTGGTTCCCACAAATACCGATCGAGATTCGAAATATCGAGATGCGAAGTTAACTTCTTATGGGAAAAAATACAATCGGTTCCAGCCACTTGCCGACTAACCTACATCAAATCTGTCAATTTTCACATTTGCCCCCCACAATCACATGCAATATATATAATATGTTAAAATAGATAAAATTAATAATGAAAGAGTTTTATTTTTACCTTATATTTATTGATAAAGAGGTTTGTGTGGTTGATTGTTGGTTCCGAGGCGAACGCAGTTAGGTTACTGCGTCTCCGCACCCGGCGCACAGTCACCGTCAACAATTCTTGCAATTGCTTCCCTCACCCTGTCACCACTAGTACCGGCATTTTATGAATGCGATAAAAAAGGTCCAGGTAGACGACTTCACAATACAAGTTTTCAAGCGAATGGCGGATGTGTGACTGGTACACCAAGTGGCCGCTAGATCTACCGACTTCAATAAATTTTCCATGGTATAAAGTTTAATCAAGTTTTCTTTTGTCTTTACTATTATTATATATTAGATTTTCCTCATACAAATAATAATGTATATTAAAACATGGTAAAGTAATTTATATTACTACGTAAATGAAAGCGGCAGAGACAGGTTAGACTACCGCTTGAGACGATCGATACTAGCGGTACATTAGTATACAGGTGAACAAAACACAATGACTGTGAGGTTCACACATCGATTTGGTCAAGATTAATCTGTTTATATTAGTATATAAGCATCTAGCATCGATATTTAGCTATTAGCTATCGAGATTAACGTTTTTTCATCGAGATTTGTGATTGGGGAGAGCTTGAAGGTGGCATCGAGATGCGAAATATCGAGATGAGATTGATCGAGATATGTGAGCCTACTGTACAGTGATTTCTTATGGAAAATGATTGCCAAGAAAGCTGGGATAAGTTCGGACACACGGAAGAGAACTTCGGACGTACGTTTGTGGCTTTATTTCATTCATTTTTTGGCTCCTACTATTTTATATGAATATTTTATTATTGCTGCTTATTCCTGTCCGATGTTTTAGTGGAAAATGCACAGTCAATACTTTTAGGCCTGTATAATCAGTATAGGAGGGGGTTATATACGATGTTTAACAGATATTCTTTTTGGACCTGTTCTCGTTAGGCATTGAACTCACTCCTAGAAAATATTGAGCAGGAAAAATAACCAATGCTGTCAAATCAATAACGCAAAAATTAACTAGGCCTAGTGAAAATATATAGGTATGTATACTCTATCACTGCATATACATTTTTATGAATTTGTGCATTTTTATAGGTATAACATAATGGTGTTTCTTTCGGCAGATAAATTTTTTTTTGGAAAAGATATATGCCTCTCCTAATTTATATACATTATATATCCACAATTATCCTAAATACATAAATCAGTTAGCATATTATCATATTTTTATGGGTTTTTGAATTCGGAGAATGATTATTTATTAGTGGCCCCTCCATCATTGACGATTATGCCTATTACATAAGGCTACCTCTTCAAACGCTCATAAGCGTAGTTTGAATGTACCGCCGCAGAGCTCAGAGGAACCTTCATCATAAGCACACGCAAAATCACTCATGGTTCATCTTTATGATTGGGTTCTCACTACGAAAAAACTTTGTAACAAATAAAAAATAAAAATAAAATAAGAATAACTATTCATAAGCTTTCCATATTCCGTGGATGTACTTCTGTGGATTCTTGGACCAGACGCTGACTAGCGCATTGTTCCGCCTTCCTTGCTCTGCGTTCACCCCACCCGGACGTGTTCCCCACAGTGCTCCGCTTTAATTCCGCATTCTTGCGTCCCTAGTGAGTTTTTTCTCATTTGTTTACTCTGGGATGTCTTGACTAAGGTTAGGATTAGCTTAGCAGGGGTGTCATGGGTGGTTTTCTCGCAGAACAAGTGTATTTTGGGTTGTTTTTGTTGGGGCGTCTATTTCGGACGGACCCTCGTGGCCGAGTTGAGGACGCTCTGAAACTGTTTTTCGTGTTTAGCCATCTTTAGTCCTAGCTTGTTAGGAGGCTTTAACTACGCGATGTCGGGCTTCTAGCTATCGTTCAGATGGAGTAGCCTATTTTGTTTTATACTGACGTTCCTGGTGTTTTTTCTTCACGTAGTGGAGTTCTTTCTGGGTCCCGAGTCAGTGTTACCCTTACCCGGGGGGTTTTCTACGATGTTGATGTGGCGGCTGTTCCAGTTTTGGTGGGATGGAGTGCTTTTCGATTGTGTTTCGACGTCATTAAGTGTTTATTCCGTTTGCACTGGGCCTAGCCAGCCACTCGTAGTTTTTTCACATATGCAAGTGTTTTCATTGTTTATTATGATAACAAATTTATTCATGTGTAATGTGTGTCCTGGATTAGTTGTGATTGGCTGATCCAGGAGCTTCGGACTGTGGGTCTGATTATGTTTATCAGATTGCGTTCTGATTGGTGTGGGTTGCCTTTCCGGCGGTTTTTCTCGATTGCTCCGAGAAAGCCGTTTTGTTTACCGGGTTTTAGTCAAGTTGGTTAAAATCGGTAGTTACCCCGGCGAGTTTGGTAGCTTGAGGGCTCATCAGAAACTGCGTTCTCTGTGGTCGAGCCTGTGATCAGGCTTCCTGTGTTTTTCACGGCGAGGTGGGCTCCACACATTTATCTAGGTGATCATGCTGACACCTGTTGGATATGGTTTTCTCGGCTTTTCAAAGCCATTGGAACAATGCTGTTTGTTTGATTGGTCTTTCCCTCCCGGCGACCTTTTTACAAAGAGGTCTGGGGCAGGTACAATTGGTTTGACATTTAATATAAAACCCGGCGGTTGTACCTTCGGGTGGTTATATTAACGGATTTGCAATTCGCTATGGTTTGCCAAACAATTGATTGATACAATAGGGTATCACGGCCTTCAAGACGGCGATCTATGAGGGCTTCTGGGAGAAGTCGGATTAGAGATTAAGATAGGCTTAGACTTTTTATGGGATAAAAAGATGCCTGAATCTTACTAGTGTTTCAAGTGTAAAGGGATACTTGAAAGACTTCATCATTAATAAAGATATGCTTCATCTTTATGAAGATTCAGAAGATCTGCTTAAATCTTTTGGACAGGTAAAGATATGCTGAAATCTTTAATATGAAACTAAAGGAAAACGAAAAGTAGTGGTTGAGGGCTACGGTTCGTTGACCAGCGGTTTTGTGACACATGTTTTTGAAACATTTTGGGGTAACCTTATGAGCATTAATTCCTGGAAATGTTCTCTTTCCAGGGCGGAGTACAGGCGTGGCGCCAGATGACCGGGTAGATCCCGGGGGTGGGGTAGATTTCCACCAGTCTCTGTCATGTCGGCACTAGAACCTCTCATTGCTTTATGTTCAACACCGTTATGCTCAGGTATCCCTATTTTTGCACACAAGCTTTGCATTAAATGTGTTAAATGCCTCGATCGGTCACGGGGGATATGGGTGACAAAGAATTGCACTATTTGTAACCTCTTAAGTGTTAAAGTTTTAATTCAAAAGGATAATACTGCGGCGGTGGCTTTGCAAGAAGTGAAACAACTTCTCGCTACTTATTCAACGAATGTAGCACATAAAGCATTGCAATGTGATAACCTTGAGCTTTGGGAGGTTTTAATTATCAAACATGCCCCCCCTAAGTGTAAGATACGTACACGTAAGACTTCAGAGACTGGGCGGGGACAGGTTACCACACCCTCCCCTGGCAAATCTAAGAGGCCTCGCTCACCGTCACCCTCGGCAACGAGGCCCAAATCAAGGTCAGCCTCTACCCCCACCAAGTCTAACGTTCAATCTGACAGGTCGGGGGTGGAGTCAGAGAATGTGGTGGAGGATGCCCCGGCGGACATTTCATCACCTGATAGTCATGCTTTTTCTACCAGGTCACGTGTGTCAGCCTCAGATTTAGAAGTATCTTACAGAAACTATAAACCTCTAGGGTGCTCGGGTGAGGGCTCCCAATTGGAGAGTATACCAAGCTCGCAAGCGAGTAACAGCCACAGCCAAGGTGTATGGCAATACTCACAGCCTTGGCAGGACAGAACACATCCTTTTGTGACTCAAGTAGTGGCTGACGTCCACCGGGATGCCGATGTACCATCTTCTATCCCAGATTTACATGGCGGCATGTGGAGGTCCCGGCTTCGGCGGGATCTTCCCATGATAGGCCAGACTTAAGGGATGAAGAACAGCGTTCTCTGGTCTCAGAGATGGAAGTTGAAGAGTCAGGTCACCATCTAGACGACTCTCAGGGTACTGTCGAATCTCCACGGAGTTCGTCATCTGCTAGGTATGTAACTACAGAAGGGATTGATGGATTACTATTAAATGCACTTAATAAGTTCTTTGGCCCTGCGCCGGAAACTCCTACAGTTGGTATGGGAGCTCCCGCGACGTCGACGATGAGGATCTTTCACTTCCGCCGGGAGGGTGGATGTGTTCATTAGACCTGACAGACGCGTATTTATTAGTGGCCCCTCCATCATTGACAAACATGCCTATTACATAAGGCATCCTCTTCAAACACTAATCCGCCGTAGTTTGAATCTACCGCGCAGAGCATTTAAAATCTGAGGAGCCTTCATCATGAGCGCACGCGACTTCACTCATGGCTTTAGTCATTATGAATTGGGTTCTCACTACGAAAAAACTTCGTAAAAAATAAAAACAAAAAGAAAATAAGAATAACTATCCAATAAGCTTTCCATCATATCGTGGATGTACTTGTGAGGATCTTTGACCAGACGCTGATTCAGGCGTCATTCTTCCTTCTCTGCTCTGCGATCAGCCGGCTCGGACATGTCTCTCCACGCTCCGCTGGTTCCGCATTTGCTGTGTCCCTAGTGAGTTTTTTCTCATTTGTTTACTCCGGGATGTATCGAGTAAGGTTAGGATAGGCGTAGCAGGAGTGTCCTGGGCTGGTTGCCCGCAGTGCAGTGTATTTTGGGTCGTGTGTTTGGGGCATCTATTTCGGATGTACCCTCGTGGCCCTGTTGTGGACAGGTGAACTTTTTCACAGTTGTTGTTGTTGTTGTTCCCTAAGCTGCCTGGCCGAACAGCCCCGAGTCCCTGAGGAAGGCCATGGCCACGATCGGGCTTTCCCACAGAGCTCTCATTGAGTGTAGGTTGTGTTGTTAGCGTAAGTGGTTGTGTGAAATGCAGTCTTCGATGATGTGTTTAATGGTATGGGGTGCTGTGTTACATCCCGGGCAGGCGTCGACAACGGAGTCATCCAGTCTCTTCTGATAGCTCAGGAGAGCTGGATGGTGTCCGCATCTCAGCCTGGCCAGGTGGACTCTGTCCTCGCGAGGGAGGGAGGATTCGGAAGGATAGATTTCGGGAGGTCGTGCATGCAGCTGCGTGTTGTCTGTGAGTGAGTGAATGGATTGGCGAGAGATATGAGTATGGATGTGCTTCTGGAAGTTGGTTCGGGGTGGGCAGGGAGGGAGAGAGGACAATAATTGTGTGTGATACCGTGTGCTGGGTGTTGTTTTGATATTTCTTGGTGTCTGTGGGTGTGTTGCCATGTAGTTTAGTGGGTGGTCTTGGTTCGTGGAGGCTGCTGCCAGGAATTGAGTGCCTCTCATGTCCAGATGGTGTTTGACTTTGAGGATTTTGGTTTCTTGATGTAGATGATCTGTGGGTGCAGTAGCTGTGCAGCCTGTAAGCTAGCTTTGTGATGCAGGCGGCTTTCATTACGCGTTATTGCTTCCTTTTATCTTTCTGATGAGGTAGCGTATTTTTGCTGACGTTCCCAGCGCATTTTTCTGGGTCCCAAGTCAGTTCTTCCCTGTGCCGGAAGAATTTGCTACAGTGGGGTGTTGGCGGTGGTTCCTGTCGTGATATAATTCAGTGCTTTTGTTTATATTCCGACATGCTAATCTTATCCGTCTGCCTAGGCCTAGCCAGCCTCTCGTAGCTTTACCACATATACAAGTGTTATTGATTTATTTTCTCAATATGTATTACTGTGTCATGTGTGTCCTGGTTTAGTTGTGTATTGGCTATTTCCACGGACTATTTATGTGTCCTGGGTTAGTTGTGTATTGGCTAATTCCACGGACTATGTTGGGCCCGGCGTTAGTTGTGTTTTGGCTACGCCTCGGTCCGGTGGTGCGTTCTGATGGTATCTGAACGGGGTGGGTTTTTTCCGGCGGGTTTTTCTCGGTTTCACCTTGATAACCCCGGCTGGTTGCCGAGTTTTGGCCACGCGTGGTTTTAAACAGGCTTGTTTCCCCGGCGAGTGGGTGTCTGTAGCTCCCCAAGACTGCGTCTCTGGGGTGCCTGTTGCAGGCTCCTTATGTTTCCCGGCGGGTTGGCAGTACCCATCTAACAGTGTTCATACGGACACGTGTTGTTTGTAGTTTTTTCGGTTTTGCAAAGCCAATATAAAACTATGCTGTTGTTGTATTTCCTCCCCGGCGATCTTTTACAAAGAAGTTGGGTTAGGAACAATTGGTGTTAACTTTTAAACTTTAAATCACCCGGCGGGTGTAACCTGGAAGGGTGGGATGCCCGAATTTGCAAAATTCAGTTTAGTTGACCAGACAATTGAGGGATGCATTGTGTATCACCTCCTTCAACATACGGCGCTTTAGGGCACAATTGGGGTTAACGTTTTTTAAACTATTATTCACACCCGGCGGGTGCTCCTTGGAACGATGGGAATAACGAATTTACAATTCAGTTAGTTAACCAGACAATTGAGGGATACGTTTTGGTATCGCCGCCTTCGACATACGGCGATCTAAAAAGAGACTTCGGGAGAAGTTAGATCTCGTATATTTGTCAGGCTTCCCAGTTTTTTATCTACAAGATCATCCGGGGGCCGGCGTCTTTTTTATTTTATTTTTTTCCAAAATTGCATCTTGAAACAAACACCACCGGAAAGACTTAATCAGTTATAAACGCCATGCTGGTCTTTATATATTATGTCAGAGGGTATTCGTAAATCTTTTGGACATATTAACCCTTCAACCCCGGGTGGTACACGTGTGTACCATTATGTTTTGGAACCCGGGTGGTACAACATTGTACCATTGCTTGCGTATGTGCTTTCGAATGGCGCGCGTAAACATTTCGTTCCGTGGTCGCTAGGTGACGCCACCAGACACCATGTACGCCACCAAAACAGTCTCTACCCTGCCGCCAACATGGATACTAGCCCAAAAAGTGATTCCCCTGTGTCCGATTCCATGCTCCCTTCGACGCCTGCCCAGGTTCGTAGCGCCCTAACGCAAAGGCACGTACAAGATGCGTTGACTCCCGGAGGTATTGAAATAGCTTTGAGGAGTTATGAACGTGGTGAAGGACAAAATAGTGTTGATGACTTGGGCAGTGATAGCTCCGAGTCTTATCAGTCGCACTATAGTGAAGATTTAGACGATCTAGACGAAATTCATCAAAGAGACGCGCAATTTGTTGGATTTGAGCATGACGATGAAAGTGATGATAGTACTGAACGTGATATAGTTGTGCAAGGTGATGAGAGTGTAGTGAGAGTGAGCGAATGGGACAGCACTAGGTCGACTGCCAAGTTTAGGTTGAGTGACACAACACCTAGCCCTTCGCCAGCTAAATCCCCATTCAAGATAAGTTTTTATAAGAAGCAAGTTCTTGAAAAGGCAGCCGCGGCAGCCAGGAAAGAGGCCCTAAAACTTGGTGAGGGAGCAGTGCGTGAGGGTGCCAGTGAGGCTGAGCGTGAGGGTGAGGTTGACCCGCCATTGTCTTCCTTATCTACCCACGCCACCCAAGTTGCCCCAGGCGCCCGCCATTCTTCCCCACCACCACCAGCACTGCCTAGGGTTGAGGACCCCCCCCACTTTTGGCCTATTTACCCCGAGAGGAGACATACTACTATAGAAAAGGGAAAAGGGAGAAAATATGTGAAAAAAGGAACTACAAGTAGGCGCTCTTTGTTCGAGGCTCCCGCGGCTTCCACCCCTGCCGGTCCCAGCCATACGCCCCCGCAACTTTCCCCAGGGTCCACCCCACCTCTCCAGCCTACAACAGAGGTTCCTGACGATGTATTTGACCTCGCATCCATACCTGCACCTACAGACACTGAACCAGTGCTGTCTACGACTCGTCATAGGCCAAGGAGCCCCAAACCTCTGCATGAAGATGACAGAGCCTCACCTGCCACTCCTTCCCCACCTCGCCGACCTACACGCCGCCCACGCATCATTCGTTCCCCGCGAGATTATGAGGGGGGGTCTGAAGATGAAGGGCACCTCACAGATGACTCTGGCCATGATTACCTGGGTCCACCGTCAGGGCAAGATGACGGCTCTGACGACAACGACGATGACTTTATGGACATCGACGACCCTCAACCCAGACGCTTGGCCCAGGGCCATCGTGCTCCTGGCCGCCCTGGCCGCCGGGCTGGGCCTGGGCGCCGTCGCGCTCCTGGCCGCCCTAGGGTGCGCGCCGCCAAAGTTCGTGGGCGTGCTGCCCCAGCTGCAGCTCCTCGTCAGCGTCGCCAGCAGGACCCATTTTATATTTTCAACTGGCAGGATGTGGCTGCTGATGAAGTGAATGACCCTGATGTAACCCCTTTTGATGAGGTACAGGAGGGTTCAGGAGTTACCCCAAGTTTTCCTGCAGGCCCCAATGCTCCACCACATGAGCTTTATGAGGCATTTTTTGATAAGGAGGTTACTGAGTTTGTCATAGAGGAGACAAACAAGCACCACCAAATCCAGGTGAACTTTTTTTGGCAAGGTGACCAAGGGCCACATGAAGCGGTGGACCCCAGTGACTCATCCCGAGTTCATGGTGTTCCTGGCAATCACCATGCTAATGCCTCATGTAAAGAAGCACAGGTTGGCTGACTATTGGATCACCAAAGATCTGATATCCACCCCTGCCTTCGGGAAATACATCTCTCGGGACCGGTACCTCGACATCCTCGGAGCGCTCCATCTTGTCACCAACACCGACATGCATCTCTCTGACAAGCTGTGGAAGATTAGGACGTTGTACGAGATGATGCGAGAACGTTTCACGTCATACTTCACGCCCTTCTGCAACGTCTGTATTGACGAGTCTCTTGTGCTGTTCCGGGGAAAGCTGAGCTTCAGGCAGTACATCCCCTCAAAGAGACATCGCTTTGGTATAAAGTTCTTTGTGCTGTGCGATTGCCAAACTGGCTATGTCCTGGACTTCCTGGTCTACAGCAAGAAGGAAGGGGACGTGGAAATAGACCCCCTCATTGGCTTTGGCGGAGCAGTGGTTCAAGCCATGATGAACCGGTACTTCGAGAAGAATCACGTCCTCTACACGGACAACTACTACACGTCCCCCACTCTCTCAAAGTACCTCCATCAGCGCAAGACAGGGACTGTAGGCACAGTTAGAGCAAAAAGGAAGGGCATGCCAACTTTCCCTCCTAAAACCAAGAAAGGCGATGTCTTCAAGAAGAAGTCGGGACCCATTCTGGCTATCCACTGGCACGACCAGCGGAAGGTCAACCTCCTGAGCACCGTCCACAATGGGGAAATGGTTGAGACTGGCAAGGTGGATCGCCGCACCCAAGTCAGGGTGACCAAGCCCGATGCTGTAATGGACTACAACATAAATATGAGGCTGGTGGACAAGTCCGACATGTAGATAGGCTTCATCGACTGTCTGCGTACCTCGTGCAGATGGTACAAAAAGTTCTTTCTGCACATGGTGGACATGTCAATGCTGAATGCCTACAATATCTACAGGCTTCGGAATCCGCGCACACCCAGGAAGTTCAGTAGCCTGCGGAGGTTCCAAAAACAGGTGTTGGTGGAGCTCCTGGACAGGTATGCTACGCCACAGAGGGCAGTGGCACAACCTGGGCGCCCCGTTCAGGACCGCATGCAGTGTGCATAGTATCTAAATGTGCACAAGCTCGGTTACCTGCCTCTGGAACGAGATGGAGTCACCATTAGCAGAAGGCGGTGCGATGTCTGCTGGAACAGCCAGGTGAGGCCGAGGAAGCAGAAAAAGACCACCATGCAGTGTGTGGAGTGCCAGGTGTCACTATGTGCTATACCGTGCTTTGCTGAGGACCACACCAAGCAGGAGTACTAACTAATAATCATAGTGAAAGTACCAAAGACTGACAATATGTATGTATATAGGCAACAAGTGGAAATAAAACAATGTATTGTGACAAAAAAGTCATGTATTATGAAAACATATATAAATAAGTGAAAAAAGACACAAAAAATTGTATATAAAACATTTACAAAGCATATAACTAAGTGAAAGTGACACATGACATAATATTAGATGGCCAAAGTATAATAAACACCTGTGATAACGAATAATCAGTGCCTAATATAACAATAACCTACTCAATTACTAATAAAATGTACCGTATCAAGTGAAAATGAGGATTATCAGTGACAGTGACACTCTCTAAAGCATATTTATCAAAGTGAAAATGACACAACACCCAATACTTGATGGGCAAAGTACAATAAACACCTGTGATAACGAATAATCACTGCCTAATATAACAATAACCTACCTCAATTACTAATAAAATGTACCGTATCAAGTGAAAATGAGCATTATCAGTGACAGTGACACTCTCTCAAGCATATTTACCAAAGTGAAAGTGACACACAAACTAATATTAGATGGCCAAAGTATAATAAACACCTGTGATAACGAATAATCACTGCCTAATATAACAATAACCTACCTCAATTACTAATAAAATGTACCATATCAAGTGAAAATGAACATTATCAGTGACAGTGACACACTCTCAAGCATATTTACCAAAGTGAAAGTGACACACGAACTAATATTAGATGGCCAAAGTATAATAAACACCTGTGATAACGAATAATCAGTGCGTAATATAACAATAACCAGCCTCAATTACTCATAAAAACTACGGTATCGAGTGAAAATGTGAAATATTAGTGACAATGATAGCCTAATACACATATTTTATATAATTGGACTCCAAATAACTATAATAACATCACTATCAATAAATAAAATCGCCTCCGGGAGGTAAAAACTCTGGCGCGACGAGTGGCTAAGTGCGCAGTAGGTTAGCCAAGCCGGGGCCTGGGCCAAGGCGACGCATCCGAACGCGGGAAGATTTTCCCGCATAAAAATCACTCCACTTCCCGCGCAATCACTTGGGCTAGAGACCTCTACTCAATGGCATTCTACACATGAAGGTTTGTGCAACATTTTTCGTTTTTTTTTATAACTTTGTGTCATGTATTTCAGGAGTAACAGGTGAATCAACATGGACCAAAATTCCTCAAAACCCCCGGTCACAGAGTACAGTCACGATCTACCCTAGCCGGGGTTGGAGGGTTAAGATATTCTGAAATCTTTTACTTAGGAAACCCCACCGCGTAGCGAACTGTAGTCGTTGAGTATTACGTCTCGTTACCCGGCGGGTTCTTGAACACTTGTGTGCGTACATGTTTGGGTTAACCTTATGAGCATTAATTCCTGGAAATTTTCTTTTTTTCCAGAGCTGGGTCCCGGCGGGTCTATGCAGAACCTGGAGTAAGTATCCCACCAGTCTCTGTCATGGCTACCTTTGCCCCGGTTTTTGCTTTATGCATTACGCCCTCCTGTTCAGGTATCCCTAATTTTGCGCACACCCTTTGTTTAAAAAGTGTTAAAATGTCTCGTTTGGTGTGGGTTACCTTTCCGGCGTTTTTTTCCTCGTTGCTCTGAGAACACCGTGTTTGTTTACCGAGTTTGAGTCAGGATGGCTCAAAATAGGTAAGTTACCCTGACGAGTTGGGTCGCTTGAGGGCTCATAAGAAACTGCGTTTTCTGTGGTCGAGCCTGGGATCAGGCTTCCTGTGTTATTCATTACTTTATGCATTACGCCCTCCTGTAATGTATCGTTTAGTGTGGGTTACCTTTCCGGCATTTTTCTCGTTGCTCCGAGAACACCGTTTTTGTTTACCGAGTTTTAGTCAGGATGGCTAAAATAGGTAAGTTACCCCGACGAGTTTGGTCGCTTGAGGGCTCATCAGAAACTGCGTTTTCTAAGGTCGAGCCTGGGATCAGGCTTCCTGGGTTATTCCCGTCGAGGGGGGCTCCACTCAGTTTTCTAGGTGATCAGGCTGACACCTGTTAGACTTGGTTTTCTCTGCTTTTCAAAGCCATTGAAACAATGCTGTCTGTTTGTTTGGTCTTTACCTCCCGGCGACCTTTTTACAAAGAGGTCTGGAGCAGGTATCATTGGGTTGACATTGCATATCAAACCCGGCGGGTGGTTATATTAACGGATTTGAGATTCGAGATAATTGGCCAAACAATTGATGGATACAATAGGGTATCACGGCCTTCAATACGGCGATCTATGAGGGCTTCTGGGAGAAGCCGGATTAGAGATTAAGATAGGCTTAGACTTTTTATGGGATAAAAAGATGCCTGAATCTTACTAGTGTTTCAAGTGTAAAGGGATACTTGAAAGACTTCATCTTTATTAAAGATATGCTTCATCTTTATGAGGATTAAGGAGTTATGCTTAATTCTTTTTGGACAGGTAAAAGATATGCTGAAATCTTTAATAGGCCATTGAAACAATGCCGTTTGTTTGTTTAGTCTTTCCCTCCCGGCGACCTTTTTACAAAGAGGTCTGGGGCAGGTACAATTGGTTTGACATTGCATGTCAAACCCGGAGGTTGTACCTTTGGGTGGTTATATTAACTGATTTGCAATTCGCAATATTTGTATTTCCTCCCCGGCGATCTTTTACAAAGAAGTGGGGTTAGGAACAATTGGGGTTAACTTTTAAAACTTTAAATCACCCGGCGGGTGCAACCTGGAAGGGTGGGATGCCCGAATTTGCAAAATTCAGTTTAGTTGACCAGACAATTGAGGGATGCATTGTGTATCGCCTCCTTCAACATACGGCGCTTTAGGGCACAATTGGGGTTAACGTTTTTTCAACTAATATTCACCCGGCGGGTGCTTCTTGGAGGAATGGGAATAACGAATTTACAATTCAGTTAGTTAACCAGACAATTGAGGGATATGTTTTGTATCACCGCCTTCATCATACGGCGATCTAAAACGATACTTCGGGAGAAGTTAGATCTCGTATATTTGTCAGGCTTCCCAGTTTTTGATCTACGAGATAATTCGGGGGCCGGCGTCTTTTTTAGGTGGGGTTTTTCCAAAATTGAATCTTGAAACAAACACCACCGGAAAGATTTAATCAGTTATAAACACCATGCTGGTCTTTATATATTATGTCAAGAGGGTATTCATAAATCTTTTGGACAAATTAAGGTATTCTGAAATCTTTTACTTAGGAAACCCCACCGCGTAGCAGGCTATAGTCGTTGAGTATTACGTCTCGTTACACGGCGGGTTATTTAACACTTGTGTGCGAACATGTTTGGGTTAACCTTATGAGCATTAATTCCTGGAAATTTGCTTTTTCCAGAGCTGGGCCCCGGCGGGTCTATGCAGACCCTGGAGTTAGTATCCCACCAGTCTCTGTTATGGCTACCTTTTCCCCGGTTTTTGCTTTATGCATTACGCCCTCCTGTTCAGGTATCCCTATTTTTGCACACACCCTTTGTATAAAAGGTGTTAAAATGTCTCGTTTGGTGTGGGTTACCTTTTCGGCGTTTTTTCTCGTTGCTCCGAGAACACCGTTTTTGTTTACCTAGTTTTAGTCAGGATGGCTCAATACTGTATAGGTAAGTTACCCCGACGAGTTTGGTCGCTTGAGGGCTCATAAGAAACTGCGTTTTCTGTGGTCGAGCCTGGGATCAGGCTTCCTGTGTTAGTCATTGCTTTATGCATTACGCCCTCCTGTCATGTATAGTTTAGTGTGGGTTACCTTTCCGGCGTTTTTCTCGTTGCTCCGAGGACACCGTTTTTGTTTACCGAGTTTTAGTCAGGATGGCTAAAATAGGTAAGTTACCCCGACGAGTTTGGTCGCTTGAGGGCTCATCAGAAACTGCGTTTTCTATGATCGAACCTGGGATCAGGCTTCCTGGGTTATACCCGTCGAGGGGGGCTCCACACAGTTTTCTAGGTGATCAGGCTGACACCTGTTGGACTTAGTTTTCTCTGCTTTTCAAAGCCATTGAAACATTGCTGTCTGTTTGTTTGGTCTTTACCTCCCGGCGACCTTTTTACAAAGAGGTCTGGGGCAGGTATAATGGTTTGACATTGCATATAATACCCGGTGGTTGTACCTTTGAGTGGTTATATTAACGGTTTTGCGATTCAAGATAATTTCCCAAACAATTGAAAGTGTAAAGGGATACTTGAAAGACTTCATCTTTAATAAAGATATGCTTCATCTTTATGAGGATTAAGAAGTTATGCTTAATTCTTTTGGACAGGTAAAAGATATGCTGAAATCCTTAACCCAGTGAGACCCAGCGTCGCACGTGATGCGTCAGCAGTGTTTGATCACCAACTCCCAGCGACGCATCACGTGCGTCCGACATATAAAAAACACTTACGTGGCTTGTAAGGTAGGAAATGGCGGGAGAATAGGAGGGGGAGGTACCGTAGTGTGTGTGGGAGCCGGGCCGGTAGGTGTGAGCGGGCCGAGACAGCCGCGCGGCTGGTGGTGGTGGGCTTAGTGGGGATACTTTACATCCTTAGTTCACCGCCACTTTGAACCTTCATTACTCCGGTCGTATGGGAGCTAGAGGCTTGAGATTTATGTGAGACACTCCTTAGGATGTATGCCGTACAATGCCATACTCAGTTTTTACCCTAGTGCTCCCGGGCGGGTGGTCATGCGGGGGAGACGAACTTTCGACCCCCCCCCCGCCCCCCAAATGACCGAAATGAGTTTTTTTTTATTTTTGTCTTCATTTCTCACCATTCTCTTCCATTTTGGCTCAACAAATTTTTTTGAGGCCCCCCCCCCCCCAAAAAAAAATGTCCGAGGTGTTTTTTTTTTTTTTTTTTTTCATTTCTCATCCTTGTCTTCCATTTTAGCAAACAAAAAAAAGAAGTGAAAATGGCTTGGGACTGGGGTGAACAAAATATTATAACTAGCCGGGGCTCAACGGGTTAATAAGCCATTGAAACAATGCCGTTTGTTTGTTTAGTCTTTTCCTCCCGGCAACCTTTTTACAAAGAGGTCTGGGGCAGGTACAATTGGTTTGACATTGCATATAAAACCCGGCGGTTGTACCTTTGGGTGGTTATATTAAGTGATTTGCAATTCGCGATATTTTGCCAAACAATTGATTGATACAATAGGGTGTCACGGCCTTCAAGACAGCGATCTATGAGGGCTTCTGGGAGAAGCCAGATTAGAGATTAAGATAGGCTTAGACTTTTTATAGGATAAAAAGATGCCGGAATCTTACTAGTGTTTCAAGTGTAAAGGGATACTGGCAAGACTTCATCTTTAATAAAGATATGCTTCATCTTTATGAGGGTTCAGAAGATATGCTTAAATCTTCTGGACGGGTAAAGATATGCTGAAATCTTTAATATGAGACTAAAGGGACAACGAAAAGTAGTGGTGGAGTGCTACGGTTCGTTGACCGGCGGTTTTGAGGCACATATTTTGTACCATTTTTTGGGTGTAACCCTATGAGCATTAATCCCCGGAAATTTCTCTTTCCAGGGCGGAGTACCGGTGTTGCACCAGGTGACCAGGTAGTTCACGGGGGCGGGGTAGTTTTCCCCCAGTCTCTGTCGTATCGGCACTTGAACCTCTCATTGCGGTATGTTCAACGCCGTTAAGCTCAGGTAGCCCTATCTTATTTCTATTTGTTAATGAAATAATTTAATAGCTGAATCATAATAAACATATATATTTTCTATGATTATATTATGATAATATTATGTTTATTTATAGTAATTTATTTTAATACACTTAAATATAAATTAACTTAATTAGTATACTTTATGATTTTGCTCCCCAGCTCTACTTTCAATGTGTTAACGAGCTATGGGAGCTTTTAATTATCATAAACCTTTACGGGACTCGGACGAGGGCTCCCATTCAGGGAGTATACCGAGCTCGCAAGCGAGGGACAGCCACAGCCAAGGTGTATGGCGATACTCACAGTCATACCTCACCCGCCGGCCGATAACGCCGGCGGACGAACCTGACGGACGAGAACAGGTTGATTTCCATTTATCTATTTTCCGCCGCCAGACGCGTCTCTAATGTGCCACGTAGTCCTCAAACTACAGGATTAGCGTGGCGTTGTCTCGCTAATCGCGCCCATGTGGCCGGCGCAGTGGGGTACCAGCATTTGAACACGTGGTGCCCGCACCCAGTGTCACTCCTGGTCGGGTTGTTTCCACTTGGAACACAGTTGGCAACCTAGAAACCTCGCGGACTTGTTCATTTTGGACAGTCAGGAGGCCAAGTGGCTAGCACCATCTGGTAGCGACGTGACCAAGATATTCACGAATCAATATACCCAGTCTACAAAGCGACAGTTTCCATCGCATTGGCAAGCTTTTACGTCTCGGATTCTTCGAACAACACGAACTGTGCCCCCGGTGGCGTGGGTTGTTTATTATTTAATTTATCTGTTCATGCAGAAACATTTATCTGAAAGTGATTTATGTGGGCAGGTTTTAAACTCCGCCCACCTTCCCCGTCGGCTCAGGCCTACATGGTCTCTGGACAAAGCATCGTCGCATTAGTTTTTAATTATTTATATTATCTGTTTGAGCAGAAACGTTTATCTGTGGTAACGTTAAAAAATCACTTAACTGCAATTAGAGTGCCCTTTTTAGACCTTACAGGTCTCTCCATACCGGTAGCGGAGGAAACAGGTTTTATGAGGGCATGTTTTAAACTCCGCCCACCTCCCCGTCAGCTCATGCCTACTTGGTCTCTGGACAAGGCATTGTCTTTACTTCACTCTCGTCTGTACCAACATACTGCAGATTTTGCATTACTCTTTAAAAACAGGCTGCATTCCTTTTGGCTTTGGCCACCGGGAACAGAGTGTCTGAGCTGGCGGCGATGAGCAACACACCTAATTGCCTTAGGTTTGGTAGACTTAATGAATGTATTCACATTGCACCTTCCCCGGGATTTGTAGCCAAGACTGAGCACAGTGCACACGTGTTTTCTGAGTTCACGGTGCCGGCGTTAAAAAGGGGAAAGGTGCACCATATCTATGGCCAGTGCAAGCTCTAACCAAATATTTGGGAGTGGCTCCTCTAACCCCCAAAGTGCTTTGTGGGTAGCGAGTACGGGTAAACACTTACTGAAACGGAGATTAGCTTCTCTTCTGGTCGAAGTCATTAAAGAGAGTAATCCCGGCGTTGTGGGTAGGGCCCACGATTTACGCAAATGGGCAGCCTCTTTACGTTTCCTGAAGAACTTTTCAGTAGAAGATCTTTCGTCCACACAGTTGTGGGCGTCTAATCATACGTTTTTGACTAGATACTTGTCAGTTGCTCTAGACAAACCTTCCTTACCATGTATAGCTTTAAGGCAGAGGGTCTAGGTGGCCCTTCAGTCACTTTTGTTTACTTTCAAGGAAAAAGGGGGGGGGGGGGTGCAGTCAGTGTAACATAGGACACCCTAGACCCCGCCGGAATGTAAGAGCTGTGATACAATTTATGGATAATGTGATATGAAACTTTCTCTGCGAGAAATTGTGCTAGGATGCCTTATGTAATAGGCATGTTCGTCAATGATTACGGGGCCATTACTAAATATTAGGTTTTCTTTATCTCCTTATAGGAGTCAAACCTATAATTGGCACGTCCCGGTAATCGAGAGATTTAAAAAAATTTCTGGCGTTATGAATAATGCATCAGACTTATGTCTTTCAAAGGATGCCGTTTGGATTGAACCTAGCGCCACGCATATTCACAAAATTAGTCCGGCAAGCCCTGATGCCCATTTTAGAACAGGGGATCAGGATCTTGTGGTATCTGGACGACTGGCTGATGGTGGCAGAGACAGAAAAGTTATGCAACACTCATGTCAACATTACGTTAAACCATGTCAAATCTCTAGGATTCAAGGTCAACTTAGTAAAGTCAAAACCTTGTTCCCTCACGAGTAATTCAGTGGATAGAGCTGGTCTGGGACACAGCATCTCTCACTCTGAGTCAGAGTGTGGACAATCGAAACAGATTTCGCAAAAAAATGTTTATGTTTCTCCACAGTCTGACTACGACACGGAGACTCTGGGAATCTCTAGTCGGTTCTCTCAACTGGGTTCAACTAACTGTGAAGTTGGGACGGTTGAAAGTCAAACGTTTAATCTTGGAGGGCAACAAATATTTCCCACTATTACCGGCGGGAACATTATGGCCTATCCCAACATTAATACACAGCTTACTAGCGGTCTGGGAGAAGAGGGAAATGTTGCACTCAGTCATGTCATGTCATGGACCTCTCCTCCGCCGACGGTATGGGTGGACACGGATGCGTCAGGGACGATAGGTTGGGGCTTTCAGTCAAACCTCGGACATCAGGGTCAAGGGCTTTGGTCCCATTCAGAAACCTAGAGACCTCGCTGACTTTTGCATTGTGGACATTCAGGAGGCCAGGTGGCTAACGCCGTATGGTAGAAACGTGACAGATAAATTTATGAATCAGTACACACAATCTACCAAGAGGCAATATTAATCTCATTGGCAGTCCTTTACTTCTTGGATAGTTAGAACAGAACAGACAGTACCTTCGGTGGCATTAGTTTTTAATTATTTAAACTATTTGTTTGAACAGAAACATCTATCTGTAGTGACTCTAAAAAATCACTTAACAGCTATCAGGGTGCCATTCTTTGACCTTACAGGTCTAACCATACCACAAGCGGAAGAAACAGGTTTCATGAGAGCATGCTTCAAACTCCGCCCACCTTCCCGTCAGCTCATGCCTACCTGGTCTCTTGACAAAGCGTTATCTTTGCTTCATTCCCGTCTGTATCAGAATACGGCAGATTTTGAATTGCTATTAAAAAAGGCTGTGTTCCTTATGGCTTTGGCAACTGGTAACAGGGTGTCTGAGCTGGCGGCGATGAGCAACACCCCTAATTGCATAAGGTTTGGTAGACTAAATGATTGCATTCATATTGCACCTTCATCGCATATTGTTCATCGCCAAGAATGAACATAGTGAACATGTTTTCTCAGAATTCACGGTACCGGCGTTGAAACGGGGTAAAGTGCACCATAATTTGTGTCCTGTACAAGCTTTAACCAAATATATGAGAGTGGCACCTCTTAACCAACAAGGTGCTTTATGGGTATCGAGTACAGGTAAAAGATTAATGAAACGTAAAATGGCTTCTCTGCTAGTAGAAGTCATTAAAGAGAGTAATCCCGGCGTAGTGGGTAGGGCCCACGATTTATGCAAATGGGCAGTATCTTTACGTTTTCTCAAAAAAAATTCTGTTGAAGACATAGCTACTACTCAACTATGGGCTTCAAATCATACGTTTTTTACTCGATACCTGTCGGACAGTGTCGGTAGCACTAGACAAACCATCAATGCCATGTGTAGCTTTACGGCAAAGGGTCTAGATGGGTCTCTAAGTCACTAATTGTTTAGGTTAAGAAAGGGGGGGGGGGGGTGCAGTCAGTGAAACATAAGACACCCTAGACCCCGCGGGAGGATATGTACAGAGTATACGAGCTGTGATACAATGTATAAGTGTTGTGATTAAAATTTCTCTGGAGTAATAACTACGGGAAATGTTGTTGAGGTACACTGGATGTAGTACAACAATTGTTTCTTTAAGTGGGATACACTGTTGAAGCAATTTAATTTTAAGAGTTCTCGGTAGTTGCAACTACGAGTAGCATTTTAGTAAGTACATCTGCGATAGTACAAGAATTTATTCTATTTTTTGTGTCTAATTTTAAGGAATATACACATTAGAATTATGGGGGTTATATGTGCACATGTAAACATAAAGTTTTATTTTTCACCACTTAATTTAAGTGGGGTGCCTTTAACTTTCAGATCTGTGAACAGATTCTCATAGTTACCCTTTTTCCTCAAGCAGGCTTCTTTAAGCACGCCCCTGCTTGTACCCCTTTTTATATGTTGTATAAAGTTTATACATAAATATATTATTTTTACAAAGTAAGAATACTATGTGGTTGTTTGATTATCTGCCTATTCTATTTGCAATGGTTATGATATGATTACGAATGTCTCCCTCCAGTCTTAGATATCAGGTATAATCGTCAATGATGGAGGGGCCACTAATAAATTATAGGTTTGACTCCTGCAAGGAGATAAAGAAAACCTAATATTTAGTAGTGGCCCCGTAATCATTGACGACTGGGGCCCTCCCGACCATCCCCTTCCCATTCGTTGATGTATTAAGGATTTTGGTATACTTGATATGTCAGTGAAGGCGGAACAATGCGCTAGTCAGCGTCTGGTCCAAGAATCCACAGAAGTACATCCACGGAATATGGAAAGCTTATGAATAGTTATTCTTATTTTATTTTTATTTTGTATTTGTTACGAAGTTTTTTCGTAGTGAGAACCCAATCATAAAGACGAACCATGAGTGATTTTGCGTGTGCTTATGATGAAGGTTCCTCTGAGCTCTGCGGCGGTAGATTCAAACTACGCTTATGAGCGTTTGAAGAGGTAGCCTTATGTAATAGGCATAATCGTCAATGATTACGGGGCCACTACTAAATATTAGATTTTCTTTATCTCCTTGCAGGAGTCAAACCTATAATTTGATCTTTAACCACCATTTTAATGATGGACAAGTACAGTATTATGAATTATTTTCATAGGGCAAATAATAACAAACGATTGTTTTCTTCCATGTCCGAAGTTAAAAAAAAAAATTTGGAAAACACAATAGGTTAAATGATAGTGTTCTAGCTAGAGCGTTATACAAGTGTAACAAATTTCCTTTGGTGGATGTTGTCTCTGGTAATTTTACTACAAAATTATATCAGTCACATCATTCATACAAACAAATTTCTTCAGGGTGATAGAAGTTTGGCAGGGTAGCGAAAAATGTAAAAATTTTCGTTATACTGTATACAGTCGACCCTCGATTTAACGGACCTCGATACAACGGATTTCGGGTTTAACGGACTCTGTCCGTAGCCGGACAAATTTTCCAGTAACGGACAACTGTCCGTTACTGGAAAATTTGTCCGTTAGGTGGCGGGCACATATTAAGAAAAACAACTTTATTTGTATCATTGAATTGTTTATTCTCTTCTATCTACTGTTTACCCATATTGTTTTATTCTCTTCTATCTAATTAAGTTGAAATTATACATAGAAAGTTTAAAATTGTTATTATTTTGGCATATTTGGGCCAAAACAGAAGTCTGGAGGGAATTTTCCAGTAACGGACAAGTTTTGCCCCCTATTAGTCCGTTAAATCGAGGGTCGACTGTATACAGTCGACGCTCCATTTAACAGACGCCGATTTAACGGATTTCGAATTTAACGGACTCGAGCTGGTAACGGACTCCGGGTGTGGTCGATCGGATATTGTCCGTTATTTACAAAAAAAAGTCCGGTAGGTGGCACCCTCGGCACCCGCAGTCCCGCCATCTTTCCCGCCAGTTGCTTGAATACCGTTCGCCCAGTCGGTCACCAGTGGTGTTATTTACTGGATTTATCGCTGCCATTCGTGCCATCATGCCTCCAAAACCCACTAAACGCACCCGTGTGAGCTTGAATGTGTCACAGAAGCTAGAACTACAGTATTACGGAAACTAGACAGTGGCAAGACAGTTAACCAAATCTGTGAGGAATACAGAATAAAAAAACAGACCGTGTCGGACATAAGGAAATCTAGGGAGAAGCTTTGCATCTAGTTATTGTGTGGACGCATCTGCTAGCGCTAGTGGTAAAGGAAAGCCTAGAAAACACATGAAACTAGGTAAAGACGTGCAGTTAGATGCAGCAGTGTTAAAATGGTATGTGCAGGAGAGGGCTAATGGCGTGTTCGTGCGAGGTGTGGAGATAATGTCTGCCGCCAACAAGCTTGCTGCACATCTTGGCGTACAAGACTTTAAGGGCAGCGATGGCTGGCTGTGGCGTTTCCGCAATCGCCACAGACTTTTTAATGTTAAAGTTCATGGAGAAGCAGGCAGTGCTGACACGACAAATGTGGAACCCTTCAGGTTAAAATTAGATAAACTTGTAAGTGATGAAGGGTTATCTCTTTCCCAAGTTTATAATGCGGATGAGACAGGGTTTTATTGGCGGTCATTGCCAAAGAACACTCAGGCGAAGAAATGCGAGGAGAAGGCTAAGGAAAAAAAGTTGAGCAAGGAACGATTGTCGGCATTGGTGGGAGCAAATGCCACAGGTACGCACAGGTTGAAAGTGGCGGTCGTGGGCAAGGCCAAAAAACCCAGAGCTTTGAAGGATGTAAATATAGAAAGAGATCTCCCTGTTCATTATTACCATTCCAAGAATGCGTGGTTTACCTCTGCCATATTCCTACACTGGTTTATTCATCATTTTTGCCCAGCTGTACGAAAGTTCCAAGAGGAAGTTTTGAAAATTGCTCCTGCAGATGTCAAGGCTATCCTCCTCCTAGACAACGCACCTGCCCACCCTAATGCGGAGCAGCTGATTAGTGAGGACGGCCGGATTCGGGTAATGTACTTGCCCCCAAACACCACTTCGCTGGTGCAACCAATGGACCAAGGAATCATCAGTGCAGTGAAGAGGCGCTACACCAGAAGATACCTCGACGAAGTGCTAGTTGTCATCGAGGACGAGAGTGACGAGATAGAAGATACCAGAGGTGCGAGGACACTGGCAAATATCAAGGCCTACCACATCAAGTCTGCCCTATACAATTTTGCCAGTTCGTGGTCAGACATGAAGGTCTCCACACTTTCAAATTGTTGGCACAAGTTGCTGATTGACCATGAATCAGACAATGAATTAGAGGGCTTCGAGGGATATGAGCCGCAGGACTTCCACAGGCTCCTTCAAACTGCTGGAGAGAAGAACGTCACTATCGACGATGTGAGGGACTGGATCGACGAGAACGAAACAGCCCAGGGTCATGAGGTCCTCACAACCGAGCAGATTGCCCATGAGGACGACGAGGATGAGAGCAGTGATGAAGATGAAGTCCAGCCTAAACAGTTAAAATTGACCACCCTACGTAACTGTGTCGATTCCCTCATTGACTTCACCGACTACAGCCCTGATCTGGAAGCCAAGTCCCATTATGGTAATCTCTCCGAATGTTGAGGGAGATCATCATCCGTCTACAACATAGTGGCGGCAGGCAGACTAAGGTTAGCAGCTTTTTTGCCCCACGTCGCCCTCCCAGTCTCACCATCACTGATCCAGATGACCCACAGCCTGGTACCAGCCGTGATGTGGTGGATAACCCACGGCCAGGTACCAGCCGTGATGTGGAGGATGACCCACAGCCTAGTACCAGCCGTGGCCAAGATTCCCCCCAGCCTGGTACCAGCCGTGATGTGGAGGATGTCCCCACGTCTGACCCGGAGTAACAAGTGCTCGGAGTCCCTTGTACATATGTAAATAAGGTAAGAAAAACCTAATTTTTGTCATTTTATTAATGAATAACCACTTTTTCAGGGGTCATTTGTACTTAACTAACTTTTGCACTTAACGGACTTCGTTTCCCCCCCTAAAAGTCCGTTAAATGGAGGGCTGACTGTATATATTTGTTTTCGTGTACATATACTCATGTCAGTTTCCTAGGGCTTTTACATGCTCTTCCTTTGCCATTTCTCTAAACGAACCCCACAAAAAAATAAAAATAAAAAGCGTTTCCATTATATAATGACATGGCTATTTACTTATTATCGCCGATGTCTGAAGTTATGACCGCAGTCCGATGCGACCCAGTTTTACGGTCATGATTTATATCGTAAATATAACTAATTCTGACAGAATCGGACGGTACAAATTACCCGTTTTGGGCAGTTTTCCCTACCTCAATTTTGCGTCCTGCAGCTTAATACATCCTTAAAAATGAGTCAAAATTACTTACCTTTTGTATCTTAAGTTTAAGTTCAGACAGATTCTTCTCTTGGCTGACAATATCATTCTCCTTCCTGGTGCTGTAGCTTTGGAGTTCTTGACAGTAGGAGTCCAACTTCTCTACATCTTTTGACAACTGTAAGAGAGAAAAATATTATATCATTCTGCATATTCACACACACCACGGCCGCACAGCAAGCTCAGTGGTAACGTTCCCGGGATCGCCTTTCGCTTAGATTGGTAAAAAAAAAATCTGAGATATAAGCTGCCAGTTATCATCTCCCTTGAGCAAGGAGATGGGTAATTAGTCTGGTGGTAAAGGAAGCAGGACAATACGAGCCAAAAATTCAAATCCTGTATCCATCCATCCATATACTTAGGCCCAATCCCCACTTTTCCTATTTTTTTTGGGGGGGGGACTCAAAACAGAGCCCGAATAGGTATAACACAACAGAAAACAATGAACACATAAAACAAAATACAATTTCACACACATCTAGGTCATCCAGGAGAAAACCCAGAGACCAGGGTCACCAAGGTCCCTCCAGCACTCCCCCGACCACCCGGAGAGGTACTGATCTCAGCAGGCAGACATGCAGCAGAGCCGAAACCACGTGCCCGCCCACCAGTATTAAAATTTAAAACTTGCAAACTAAACAAACCAAAACTGGGACAAAGACAATATAAAGTCAAATTAACTTATAAAAATCGCTACTTGGAAACAACGCTTACTAAAATAAAATTTATGAAATAAAAGAACACAATCCACCACATAGGGTGCAAACTAATCGCACACATAACAACGCACTATCGACACGTTCAAAGAATTAGTCAATTTGGGAAGTCCGGGACATTCTGGTAAAGTTTACTAAAACTCTGCATGAATAAAGAAACTACATGTCAAATGTCAAAATGTTCTATTAAAATCAAATTTGCAACATGACAAGACATTAACAATAGTACAAAATACAAATATTGATAAGATATCTATAATATTACAAAAAACATACAGCACTCACTAACGATAGTGCTATCGAGTAGGTACCTGTAAGCATAGCATGCCTCAAGTTACCCCTATCAATAACTACCCTACAAGTTATTGATAGGGGTAACTTGAGGCATGCTATGCTTACAGGTACCTATCAATAACCCCCTATCAATAACTACCCTACAACTGGTGATGGGCTGGTCTATCAGAGTGAGACCTGAGCGATCTCTGCCATACCCATAGCTTACTCTGACTGTTCCTTTTACTTATATATTTTCTAGATCTCGAGTGACGGCGTCTCTTCCGTGGATTGACCTCCCAATCTACCAAGATTGGAAGCTAAAGCGTCACATTATTCCTTTGCCCCTCAACTTTCTCTTTATAATTGCTGAGGGGCACAGGGCCCTGGGTGGGGCTTTGGTTTCCCGGGCGTTTACGCACCCTCTCAGCCCCCCGCCATGGAGTGGCTTCGGTCACCCAGGTTTTATTGTGGTCGGCAGGGAGGGTTCTGTGGGGTCGCTCGTTTATGGCCTTGGCCTTACTCGGGGCCTTGGGGCTGTTCGGCCAGGCAGCTTGGGGAACAACAACAACAACAACAACAACAACTACCCTACAAATAACCTACATTTATCGTACAAATAAACTAAGGAAATCGCAAAAGCAAGCAATTGATACTATCGACAATGAATAGATATAATACTGTATAATAAAGAAAAATAATTACAAAATATGAAGAAGCAACAACAGATTTAACCCCTTATTAGAAGGGCCCGACTTAAGTACGTATAGAGAACACCTGCCCAAAGAGCGGGGCCCGACTTTAGTCCGTGTGCAATTTTGGAGCAATATTGCCTCTGAGAGAGAGACGAGCGGTGGGCCGAGCGGTGGGCGGAGCGTAGGTCGGGCTCTGACCGTTCGTCACGGGTCCAGCGGGCCTACTGACGTTTACTCCACACACATCCACCCTCCCTCCCTCACTACACAGGGTATTATGTCAAGAAATTATCGTATTTTAGGGATTTTTCCTTCGTCTTGCACGATCGTTGCAAGAGAATGCGTGGTCGTAGGAGGATGGTTCTGGTGTCATTAGAAAGCTGAATTAACGCCCTTTCAGGGATACATAATTGTATTACGCTCTGGCTCTTGTTTATGCATGAAAAAGAGCACGGAAATAAGGCCATTTAGGGTAAAACCACCCGCTTGGCGGGTAGTAGAAATTCCTTACGGGCCCGCTCGTAAGGCGTTAAACAAAGAGTACTCTTTTAACAAGAACAATTAATTTAAAAAAATTATCAATAATGATAATAGAAAAAGAAAAACAATAAATACAAAGACATAAATTAAGCAATACAAGAAACTTCAAGTTAAAAATGCTTGATTAAAATTAATGGTGTCAAATTTTAGAATACAGTCACAATAATTGACCCTAAAAAGATTACATCTATGTAACAATTTACTTGCCTCAAAACCTCTGTCTACTAAGAGTCTGTATAGTAACCTAGCTCTAGCCCAAAAGTCATCTACAGTACTTTAGTGCAAATTTTACAAAATCTTAACTGGGAATAAAACAATTGTTATGTTATTTTACTATGGATATTACTACTGTACTAGGGAAAGGAAAGTTTATTACATTAACATTAAAATCATCAACTTTGTGATTATACTTTAAGGGGAGATTTCCACTTGAGGGATTTTTTTCTGGTCCCCTTTCTGCCTCATTTTTAGCCCCATTGCTTCTGAGATTTTAAGACGTTTGCCCCATTATTTTGACGATTTTAAGAACCTTCGATCCATTTCTGTAAATTTTAGGACCCTTTAGGTGTCGATTTTATCCTGGCGAGCGACAGCGAGCCTGTAATTTAAGAGGAACCGGCTTTGAGCCGGGACATTTTTCTACCGAAAAATGTACAAATTTATCTTGAAAGGGCCTCAAGGGGGTGTAATCTTAAGCTTGGTGGATATCTAGAGACCAAACTAAAAACCTCCCCTTAAGTATGCACTGTTCATTAACAATCTCTATATTTATATAAACAAAAATTTCAACTTCATCATTTATGTTACCTTGTGTGAGGGGAATGGAATTAGGATAAATAAGTTTAGCAACTTGATTAAAATTTAACAAATTGCAAACGAGAATATCATCAATATACTGTATCTACTATTATTACTTAACAATTTAGCAAGTGCTAATTTTTCTGGGATTTTATTTTTCTTGCTACTGTCAACTAAGTCTTTTATATATTTAAATTCTAAAGCAAGCAAGAATAAATCTGCAATTAAAGGGCTAGCATTACCACCCATAGGAATTCCTAATATTTGTTTGAAAATGTAAGGCCCGAATCTAACAAGTATTGAAAAGGAGGAATTTAAGGGCATTTTTAAGTATAGTTCTATCAAAATATACTGAACTAGTGGGAGTAGAGCTAAGTGATGCATTATTAAAATATGAATAAACATTTATGAAATAATTACCATTCCTAACGAATCTGTCAAAGTGCAAATCTATAATATACAGTAGTATAGTACTGTACCTGTATAGTACAATATATTATGAGTATGAGTAAACTCTCACACACACACATAAGAGGCTGTTTTCTGATGTTCTGATTGGACCAGTTCACACTCAGGCTATCAATAGTTGTTGTCGTTCCCTAAGCTGCCTGGCCGAACAGCCCCGAGGGTATCAATAGTACTGTACTTACCAGTGGTCAAAAAATCCCTTGAGATGACCTATGGAACAGTATAATTGCAGCTGATCAATTATCAATAGGCAGAAAGAGAGCTAGGTGGAGGGATGAAGTCGGGTTAGGTGGGAGGGGCACCGACTGACAGGGGTGCATGGAGGCAATTCATTCGTGGTCGCCCCCTCGAGAATCAAGGAGTCTGGCGATAGATGGGGGCATACCGAGAGCATCCTAAATCATTATTGGATATTTTTCTTCGTTTACACATCAGTATAGTCTATTCACTATAAATATAGTCCATTCATTATACTGTAGGTAGGCCGGAAATTGTGACCCCTTACCTCTGTAACTCATAAAGGGCTAGAGCAAATGGGCTGTAATTTTCCACACCTATTCCTTGAATGACCCTTCCTAAATGGTAGATATATTAACTCGATTACTCTAGTCGTTTGAGTTATAAAGGTTAGTGGTCAAAATTTTTGGACTACCGATAATGAATGAACTATAGGCTAGACATCTTGACAACTAACCTTTAAAAACTCAAACAGGACAAGAGCAATCAAGCTGATATTTCTATAATATAGGAAGAGTTAATCAAGAAAAACGGTAAGTGTGAAAATGTACAGCCCAATTACTCTAGTCCATTTTGAGTTACAAGAAGCTACTGATCAACATACATTCATAAATCTGACACCTTACTTCCAGAGGAAGCACCCAAAAAGGAATGGCCTTGGCAGAAACTGCCTCTAGGCTCCCAGACATTCCCCCACTGCCCCACTCCACAGTGCCACCTCCACCAAGTGGATTAAGACCATAAGCACTGAAGGAGCATACCCAGAGCAGCCCATTAACCGGATGGCAGTTCCACAGCAGTGTTGCTATTTTCTTTACCCCCGTGGGAGCCCTGGCCGGAAGCATACCGAACACAGGAGTGTTCTGAAGATAGGAACCAGTGCTCCACTGCTACAGAAGCTGATTGCACAACCAAAGTGGCGGGTGGTGGGGTTGCTGCATCCCTACGCCAAAATAAGAAGAAATTGGAAAAGACTTAAGTTAGTGTAGCTGTGTAGCACTTGTGGATTAATGAAAGAAAGCAAAAGTGTATGTATCTTAAGATCAAGCTAGCACTACCCTTTGTGTAACTGAGGCACAGAGACAAAAACAGCAAAGGGGGGCCAGGTGGTGAAACAGGATGTCTAGCAATCCTTGTACTCCACCTAAAACTCTCCCTGGGAGTACTTCCCTGAATTACTGGTGCCTACAACCTCCTCCCTAACTAATTTCTGGCCTAATTATAGTGAATAGGATATACTTAGTCAAAAGCTCCTTTGAGATGACCTAAGTCTATCTATAGATAGATAGATAGATAGACCAATGGGCCTATCAAGGCCATTGAAAATCCTTATCTGGTATTTTCTTCATCTACACTTCAGTACTGGTAGTTATCCTTGAGTAGGCTATCACACAGGAGCTTTTGTACTCAAATTTTAATGGTCAACATTTCTGGAACCAAAAACTAGACTGAACATATATTAACCCTTGGGATCCAGGAGGCCTCATATGAGGCAAAATGGTAAAAAAAAAAATCGCCGCTATAATCATCAGAACTCGGCAACCACGCGTTGTAGCGACGTCATCTCTATGGCATTCTACAGACAACAAAAAGTTCTACAATTTGCAAAAACATTGACTGCTCTAGGTAGTCTCAATCAGTAGCTACTGAATTATGAAGTTGATTTTACCAAAATTCATATGAGGCCCCCCGGATCCCATGGGTTAAATTAGGAAACAAATATTTAAAAAGTTTACTCTATAAGCTGCCAGACCAGTGCTGACTAGAAAAGTTGAGGAAAAAAGTACTTGTGTGTTACGACCATAATTGTGTACTACGGTACCTACTTAATTTTAACTTTGCCTATGACTCTAGCTAAAGGGAAGGAAAAAATAATCCTTTACATTCATGCAGCTTTGCTGCATGGAGAATGCCAAACCATTCTCCATTCATTCCTGTTTATTTCCACTTCCCTTGCCTGATCTATAGTCAAAGAAAGTAAAATTTCTTAAAATCTCCAAACAAATGAATTGAACAGGGAAGGTCCAAGAAGACCTGCCTCGCATAAGATAAGGTTAACAATTGCATCAACATAGCGGAGGGAAGGAGGTAAAGAAAGTTATAGTTGTTAACACACAAAGGTATTCTAAAGTCTTGAAACTCTTGGGTGTGAGAAAAGGTTGCTGACAAACTACAGGCACTCCCCAATTATTGTTTCACTATTATACTTTTCATTAATTAGGGAATAAAATGCTATAGCATTGAGTTGTAAATCAAACACAGATTATAGGTTTTGAGTCCCGGAGGGAAGAATGAAAACCTAATATTTAGTAGTGGCCCCGAAATCATTGACGATATGCCTATTAGTATAACAGTCCTCTTTCAAGCACCCGCGGTCAGCGTGTTTGAAAACCCCGCCGCAGGGGGAAAGAGTCATCATAAGTGTAACGCTAATTATCTTATGGAATCGTCTTTATGATTGGGTACTCACTACAAAAAAACTTTGTCAAAAATAAAAATGAACTTAAATTTTGTTATATTAACCCTCTCCGACATATGACACAATTTTGAGCCTATTGGGGATACTTTAAAGCCTTTGTTACCATCAGGGGTATTTAGAAACCTTTAGTTTAGTTACTTCAACCTCTGCAGTTGTCTTTGAGTTAGCTGTGGGCAGAAAACTAATTTTGGAGAGGTAATTATAAGAGTGAGTGAACTCTATTTCTTATTGATAATCTGGCAACCTCTGCATCATAAATGCGTGAAAGGGTTAAGGCTTTCCAGATCGTGGATTTCGTATGTGGATTCTAGCCCAGACGGTGAACCAAGCGTTGTCATACCTCCTTCAATATCAAGACTAAACTTAAGACATCAAACAAATGGGAAGGGGATGGACAGGAGGGCCCTACATCGTCAATGATTTCGGGGCCACTACTAAATATTAGGTTTTCATTCTTCCCTCCGGGACTCAAACCTATAATCCATCATTGACGATATGCCTGATACCTCAAGACTGGAGGGGGACATTCGTGACAATATCACACCACCAACACATGCCTAAAGGCGGAGAAAAAAGATCCATATAACAAAACTTAATTCTTTATTGCTTACATACAATAAAAATAGAAAACTTGGAAAGAAAGCAGTGCGTTACTTCGACAAAGATCTGCTTATAAAAAGATCATGCAGGTACAAAAAAGGAAAAGAATATCACATCGAGATTCAATTAGATTACGAGAACAACTTCTATTCTCTTTGAACATCATACCGGGCACTTTTAGATCGAAATGATCTTAATACGTGACCCTACTGAAATTGCACATGTCATATTATTGTACAATTCCTATTAAATCATCTATAGTTGCAACTATGATAAATATTCATAAAATTAAAATACAATTAGCATGCTGTTCAGACAGCTCGACTACTCGTGTATCACAGCTTGTGATTATAAAATATACATTTAAAATAAAATTAGCACGTTGTTAAGACAGCTCAACTACTCAGTGTTTCACAGCTTGTGCTTTTACTCATATAATCCGGCGGAGGGTCTCGAGGTCCTGAGCTCTCCGGAAAACCCCCCCCCCCCCCCCCTCCTTTTTCTTTACCCTGAGGGTTAACCTTCAGTAGCTTATGACTAAGTAGACTCGCCGCTGAACAAACATAAGACAGTTTTGGGTAACCTACCGTCATATTCCCGAACTGCCTCCCCAGAAGGGTGGGGGGGGGGGGGAGGTGGGGCCCCACAACCAGCTTAAATTGGGGGCAACTTTTAGGTGTTATTTACGTTATCGCTGGTCTATGGGTCGAGGGCTCTGCCATCAACTACCCTGTCCTAATTCTCACGGCTGTTAGGCCCCAACCCTCCTCCGTGAAGAAAGTATTGTCAATACAGTACAGTAAAAGTCCGTTAATCCGACGACCGATGATTCGAATCTCCCAATAGTCCGAATTTTTCAATTTGAGGCCAAATCCGAATTCACCCGATGGTCCGAATTTCAAGAAGTCCCAAAGTCCCCTTTTTGAGGCATTAGGCCACTCAAATGACACATAATGGAGCACACACATATCATATGTTCATGAATTCACTTTAAAAGTTTACCATTGTCATTGTAGCCTATTACCTACTTCAAAACATTCAGATTAATGGTCAAAGGAAGCTACTGATATAAACGTAAACACCTTCTTCTTCTTCTTCTTCTTCCACATCGTCTGCTAGAGAGTTTGTTTTGCTCTTGAACGCATCCTTGGGACGCTCCGATGCGCTACTGGCTTGCAGCGCATTTTCTGCAAGCGCATTCAGTCTTGAGCTTGAAAACGCACCTTTGGACGTTCCGATACGCGACTATTTATAGTTCAGTGATCGGAGCGTCCCAAGGGTGCTTTCAAGACAACAAGACAAGGGTGCTTTCAATACAATATAATATAACAGAGCACATCACAAAAGGAAAATCACAAAATGAAAATTACAAGAACCTCTCAGGATAGTGCCGTTGTTAAGGCATTACTTCCCGAACCACATCTGATCTGATCTTCAAGAGCAAGACAAACTCGCTAGTAGACGGAAGAAGAAGAAGACGTTTATATCAGCAGATTCCTTTGACCATTAATCTGAATGTTTTGAAGTAGGTAATAGGCTACAATAACAATGGTAAACTTTTGAAGTGATTTCATGAACATATGATATGTGTGTGTGCACCATTGTGTCATTTGGGTGCCTAATGCCTCAATGTTTTCGTCATACACAGGTTCATAGGGGTAAAGTCCGATAATCCGAAAAATCCACTAATCCGAACGAGGGCCGGTCCGCTGCCCTTCGGATTAACGGAAGTTTACTGTACATATCTCTATAGGTCCTTTGCTGTAATGCCTGGATTGTGGCAAAGTATCTGTAATTGCATTCGATGTGAAATCTGTTTGAGCTATCACGCTAAGTGGAGTACTTCTCTTGGTGTAGTGGCTAAGGCGCTCGCCTCCCACGTGGCGGGCCCGAGTTCGAATCTCGGCCGCGCCGCGCCCAAAAACATCTGGGGCGAATTTCCGCATCAGACGCAGTTCGGATGTGATTGTTAAAATTGTAAATTGTAATTGTTGTGTCATTGTAAAGTCGGCAAAAATAGTCTGGTGCCATTTCGAGGTCACTTCACTGGTGGCAGCTGTAAAGGGATATCTGAGAGGCTTAGTTGGGGAATCCCCATGGTGTACTGGCTTGCCTTAACTGGTTGGCTACAACAGTTGCTAAGGCTAGAGCTCTCAGAAATTCTTAGAGATGATGTCCCAGTGACTCCGGTTCGTTGGGAGGTATGGTAGCGGGTTCCTGCACTGCCTCCTCGCCGTGGTGTGTGACCCGCCCGGCAAGTGACGGATATAAGGAATGTCGCTGGTGATCGTTGTCTCGGAGCCTCGCTGTAGTTGACACGCTCAGACATGTGCCTCGCTTGCTTTCGCTCGCTCGGAGTCTTCGCTACCTGGACGATAATGTGATGTAATGCCTGGATTGTGGCAAAGTATCTGTAACTGCATTCGATGCTGAAATCTGCTTGAGCTATCACGCCAAGTGGAGTACTTCTCTTGGTGTAGTGGCTAAGGCGCTCGCCTCCCACGTGGCGGGCCCGAGTTCGAATCTTGGCCGGGCCGCGCCCAAAACCATTTGGGGAGAATTTCCGCATCAGACGCAGTTCGGATGTGATTGTTAAAATTGTAAATTGTAATTGTGCGTCATTGTAAAGTCGGCAAAAATAATCTGGTGCCGTTTCGAGGTCACTTCATTGCCACACCGGCGATAGGTCCTTTGCTAAACAGAAAGGGGCTAAAGAATTCTTGGAGATGATAGTGCCGGCAATAGGCCTAAGGATTTTGAAAAGTGAAGGCTTCTGAAACGCCAGTGCCATACCAATAGCATTACTGGGAACGTGTGCCCCGCCTAGGTCCTTCTAAACATAATACAAGCGTCAGCCTTGCTATCTCTGGTCCCCTGTGACATGTAGCTCAACTACAAGGCCCAAAACTTACTAGATGAAGCTTAAGAAACAACGCAAGGTAAAGCTTGCGTTACACGAAGTGACAGGGGTTTGGCTGGTGACCTTTCTGATTGAGCTAACGTCAGACAGGAGCCAAACGAGAAACTTGCACTCATGAACCTTTTGTCTTCCCCCGGCAGTATGTGTAGTTATGAAAAGTCGACAACCGGTGTGGGAGGGGTTCGGATTATGGTGTAAAGGTTAGGGGGGGGGGGGGGGGGAGGTGAATATAAAGCATAACTGAATCCTGCATTTATGTGCCCTAACCTATTCAAGTATTTTACCAATAAAACCACTAAATTTGTTCGGTGGTACCCGATGCATTGATTGATCTCCAAATCGAAAAGGTTGTCTGGTAAACTTGTAAGGGCAGTAATGACTTATGAATGGCATTTTTACTGTCCGGTTAACAAAGAAGAGTGCATATTGAGCCGCCCATGTCAGCAGGGTCTCCGTGCTGTCAATCCTAATTAAACCGGGAATACTCTCTAACTCGGGAATAATCTCTAAAGAGATTACCGCATGTCCTTTAATTGCCGGAGCCCTACCTACCTCATGAGGTTTGTGACTCCGTCCCCGTACCTGCAGGTTCTGGTTATAACAAACCCTAGACTGAGTATCCTGGAAAGAGTTTCTGTCTACCTTTACCGCAGGTGGGAAGAGGTATTCGTAAGTGCAACTTTACCCACCTGACCTAGTTTGGAATTCATGGTGAGAATTTGTAATTCACGGCGGAATCGCCTTAGTTGGTCAAGATGCTACTCTGCCTTGTTGACTTTGAAACTTTAGGTATGGTGCCAGAAAAGGGATTGCAATTGACATGGAAATTATAACTGACTCCTTAACTTACGCCACCAACAGTCAGTCGTCTAAGTTTCACCCATCTTAAGTTTGGACATTTCTTCTCATAGTATGAAATTGGGCCGGACTAAGGTCTTGTGGAGATATATTTATGGTGTCACTCTCCCCAGTGGGTGGGCTACCCGGAATGTAACTGTCTGGACCTGTTGCACCTGAAGGAGTTATTTTAGAACTCCTTAGTGTGCATAGCTGCCCTACCGAGGACCGCCATTCTGGCGGCGGAGGTGTGGGCTCCTTACTTTCACAGTGTCCATCCTTACGGATGAATCGTGATGAATTGAAGCACGGTGTTGTTACTGTTGTGGTCGGGCGCTGGTCCTAACTGTGACAAAGACAGTTTGGACTCGAGAACAGGGCACCATGGGATTAACAGGACCCTGTTATGTGTGGAGATTCCCGAGCTGAGGGACTCCGCCTCTAAAAGTTAGAAAGTTTCTAGGGAGTGATGAGGTAGCCGGAGCCCCCCCCCCACGCTCAGTGTTTTCCCGTTTTCTACTGTACCCTTGTTCTCCGGACTTGACCCGAACCCGCCTGACCTGACCAGTTTAACTGGTTTTGTCCGGTAGGACTACCCTCGGATCCACTCGCCTGCGATAGGCCCCGGGAGAGAGAGAGTTGTGAACAATGACTAGATTTTATTGGGATGGTTAGATGACTGACTGTTGTTGGTCGACTTTACCCCCTAACTGACATGTCCTGATCTAAATGAGCTTATCTTGTCAGATTCAAAGTGGTGGCTGCAAGTTCGACTGACTGTTGTTGGTCGACTTTAACCCCTAACTGACATGTCCTGATCTAAATGAGCTTATCTTGTCAGATTCAAAATGGTGGCTGCAAGTTGTTACGCAAGTAGTACAGAGCTTGTCTGGTCTCCGGACTTAGTACAGAAGCAGTCAGCACCGGAGATATGAGGACCCGGCGGCAAATGCCGGCCCGTAAACCTCTTACCATAAACATTGATGTACCATGCGCTGGAATAAGTCTATTGTCTCATCGAGCATCTGATTGGCCTTAGAGTCTACAGGTCTCGAGATGGCCTGGGCTGTTTGGCGGTTCAGCAAAAATTGAGCAAACAGTCTACAATCATTATTTCACAATTTAAAATCTCTGTCGAGATCGGCTAGAGAGGGAATATTGGACTGGTCCTGGAAGTCTTTCTGTGATAACTGAGGGGACGTCAGGAATTCAAAAATGGAGGGTGGGACACCTGCTTGATGATTCATCAAAGTGAACTCAACTTGGCTGGATTGAGGGACTGGATGGGAGGGTTGTAAAATTACTGTTAAAGCAAATTGCTGCGCCTCTACGTCCCAGGTCACCCATGGACCAAATCCAACCTGCTCCAAAATTACACCTGGTCTGTCAGCCAGTTGTCGCGCCGGGGTTGTATTCAACTCCGGTTCTTGCTTAACGTGAGATTGATTACTGTGTAAGCCATGAGGCCGGGCACCATCGAGACAGCCCCGTGCAGATGGGGGAGGTGGTACTGACTTTGAAGGCATGTAAACAAAGTACTGTATTCATAATAACACACATCCGGTATAGCTTTGATCGGAACCTGTAACACATTACCCTGTTCATCTTTAGCTCTGAATTCTTTACTCCTGTTGACCTCAATTACCCACTCACTAGGGACCGGAATCTCCCCCGACAAGCTTATGCGTGCTGCGCTTGGGAATTTAGCTTGAACTGGAAATCAGGTCTCCGGCTCCGGTACTTTTGTTACTGAGGCAATGGTCTGTAACTGCTGGTCGAGAGAGGGGGTGACAAAGCTTGTGGATCCCCCACAAATATTGGGAGATGAAGAAGAGACGGGCACTGGAGTGCCACTCGCCGGACGAAACGTGTATGTGATATATTTAGGGGAACAGGGCGCTTTCGGCAAGACTAGTGTAGAGGGCCTTAACTCTCCAGCCCCGGGCACTCTAGCTCGCGACTGTGCTGCGGTACCGGGTGTTTTGACGATCTTTGGGCTATGTTAACTCCTCTGTAATTCAATGAATATGGCATGTAATGTTATGAATAAAAAAGTAAAATGTCCCACAAACCTTCCTCTGTAGAATGGTGTTGAGTAGAGGTCTCTAGCCCCTCTGGTTGCATAATGGTGAGCGCGGGAAGACGAGTGCTTTTCGGCGGCAAATTCTTCCCGCGTTCGGATGCGTCGCCCCGGCCACAGCTACGACGCACCTAGCCGCTCGTCGCGCCAAAGTGTTTATCTCCCTTAGATGATTTTAGTGTTTGATATTGAGAATGTGATGTTTACTTGATATTTTTATAGTTATTTTGAGGCCAATTATATAAAGTATGTTTATTAGGGTATCACTGTCACTAATATTGCTAATTTTCACTCGATACCGTACATTTTATTAGTAATTGAGGTAGGTTATTGTTATATTAGGCACTGATTATTCGTTATTACAGGTGTTTATTATACTTTGGCCATCAAGTATTGTGTCTTGTGTCACTTTCACTTTGATAAATATGCTTTAGAGAGTGTCACTGTCACTGATAATGCTCATTTTCACTCGACACCGTACATTTTATTAGTAATTGAGGTAGGTTATTGTTGTATTAGGCACTGATTATTCGTTATCACAGGTGTTTATTATACTTTGGCCATCAAGTATTGTGTCTTGTGTCACTTTCACTTTGATAAATATGCTTTAGAGAGTGTCACTGTCACTGATAATGCTCATTTTCACTTGATACTGTACATTTTATTAGTAATTGAGGTAGGTTATTGTTATATTAGGCACTGATTATTCATTATCACAGGTGTTTATTATACTTTGGCCATCAAATATTAGGTCTTGTGTCACTTTCACTTAGTTATATGATTTGTAAATGTTTTATATACAATTTATTGTGTCTTTTTTCACTGATTTATATATTTCTATAGGTTCTAATCATATGAATGTCACTTATTATATACGTATGTGTCACTTTCACATATTATTATGGTGTAATTGTATTTGTATCAATTTTCTCATAATACATGACTTTTTTATAACAATAAATTGGTTTACTTCCACTTTTTGCCTAATTATATATACTGTACATATTGTCATTTTCTTTGGCACTTTCACTATGATTATTAGAACTCCTGCTTGGAGTGGTAATCAAAGAAGCACCCTATAGCACAGAGTGCCACCTTGCACTCCACACACTCCAGGGTGGACTTTTTACCTGACCTCGCCCTCAGCCTGCTGTTGTAGCAGACATGGCACCGCTTCTGCTGCGTTCTTCCTGATTCATTCTGAGGCAGGGAAACAAGCCTGTGCCTATTCATGTAATATGCACAGTGCAAGCGGTCAGTAACGGCGGGCCCAGGATGTGCCACTGCCCTCTGTGGCGTACCATACTTCTCCAGGAGCTCCGTCAACACCTGCTTTTGGAACCTCCGCAGGCTATTGAACTTCATGGGTGTGTTCACATTCCGAAGCTAGTATATATTGTAGGCATTCAGAACTGACATGTCCACCATATGCAGAAAGAACTTTTTGTACCATCTACACGAGGTACGCAGGTCGGACTTGTCCACCAGCCTCATGTTGATGTTGTAGTCCAGGACAGCATCGGGCTTGGTCACCTGGGTGCGGCGATCCACCTTGCCAGTCTCAACCATTTCCCCCTTGTGGATGGTGCTCAGGAGGTTGACCTTCCGCTGGTCGTGCCAGTGGATAGCCAGAATGGGCCCCGACCCCTTCCTGAACACATCACCTTTTTTGGTCTTTGGAGGGAAAGGTGGCATGCCCTTCCTTTTCCCTCGTACTGTGCCTACAGTCCCCGTCTTGCGCTCATGCAGGTACTTTGAGAGAGTGGGGGACGTGTAGTAATTGTCCGTGTAGAGGACGTGATTCTTGTGAAAGTAGCGGTCCATCATGGCTTGCACCACTGCTCCGCCAAAGCCAATGAGGGGGTCCACAAGAAACGTCCCCTTCCTTCCCGCTGTAGACCAGGAAGTCCAGGACATAGCCAGTTTGGCAGTCGCACAGCACAAAGAATTTTATGCCAAAGCGATGTCTTTTTGAGGGGATGTACTGCCGGAAGCTGAGTTTTCCCCGGAACAGCACAAGAGACTCATCAATGACGACCTTGCGGAAGGGCTTGAAGTAGGAGGTGAAGCGTTCTCGCATCATCTCGTACAACGTCCTAATCTTCCACAGCTTGTCTGGGAGGTGGATGTCAAGGTTGGTGACAAGATGGAGCGCTGCGAGGATATCAAGGTACCGGTCGCGAGACATATATTTCCCGAAGGCAGGGGTGGATATGAGATCATTGGTGATCCAATAGTCAGGCAACCTATGCTTCTTGACATGAGGCATTAGCATGGTGAGTGCCAGGAACACCATGAACTCTTTATGAGTCACTGGGGTCCACTGCCTCATGTGGCCCTTGGTCACCTTGCCCAAAAAGTGGACCTGGAATTGGAGCTGCTTATTTGTCTCTTTGACAACATACCCTACCACCTCCTCATCAAAGAAGGCCTCAAATAGTTCGTGTGGTGGAGCATTGGGGCCTGCAGGAAAATTGGGGGTAATGCCTGAACCCTCCAGTACCTCATCAAAAGCTGGCACATCAGGGTTGTATCCATCCCCATCAACTACGTCTTGCCACTGAAAAACGTAGAATGGGTCTTGTCTACGCTGACGAGGAGCTCCAGCTGATGGCCCAGCACGCCCACGGCCAACTTGGGAGGCACGCGCCCTAGGGCGGCGGCCAGTGCGACGCCGGGCCAAGCGGATGGGTCGAGGGTCATCGATGTCCATATAGTCATCGTCAGAGTGGTCATCTTGCCCTGACGGTGGACCTATGTAATCATGGCCAGAGTCTTCAGAGAGGTGCCCTTCATCATCAGTGGCCCCCACATAATCTGGCGGGGAACGAGTGATGCGTGGGCGGCGTGCGGGTGGGCGAGGTGGGGAAGGAGTGGCAGGTGAGGCTGTGTCCCCCCGAGGTCCTGGGCTCCTTGGCCTGCGACGAGTGACAGAAAGCAATGCTTCACTGTCACTAGGCCCAGGTATTGGTGATGCGAGCTCAAAGACTTCGTCAGGAACATATGTTGACGGCTGGAGAGGTGGGAAGGACCGTGGGGAAAGTTGCGGGGGCGTATGGCTGGGGCGGGCATGGGTGGACGCCGCGGGAGCCTCGAACAAAACTCGCTTACGTTTCTTTCCTTCTTTGGCATATTTGCTGCCTTTCCCCTTTTCGGCAGCAGTATGTCTTCTGTCGGGGGACCTAGGAGGCAAATAGGCCGAAAGTGGGGGGTCCTCAACCCTTGGCAGTGGTAGGGAAGAATGCGGGGCACCCGGGTCATCCGGGTCATCTTGGGTGGCGTGGGTAGATAAGGGAGACAATGGCGGGCGAGAAGAGTCACCACGCTCACCCTCACTCACAGCCTCATCCTCACCAAGTATTTTGGCTTGTTCCCTAGCTTCCGCGGCCGCCTTTTCAAGTATTTGCTTCTTATATAATTGTAGCTTGAAAGGCGATTTAGCTGGTGAAGGGCTTGGGGTCGTGTCACTCATGCGAAATTTGGTGAGTGACCTTGAACTCTCCCACTCACTCACTCTCTCAAGTTCACCGTCTTTAGGTAAACCAGCTTCCTCAAAAACTGGTACATCACCTTCATCACTCTCATGTTCTCTCGCAAATCCCAGGAATTGCTCTTCTTTGTCACTCTCATCGCCATAATCACTCTACTTATAATTACTGGAGTGATCAGTGCCTTCATCATCAACATTATGCTTGGCATCAGCACGCTCATAAAGTCTCAATGTCGTCTCAATACCTCCGGGAGATAACACATTTAGGCGATGGCGTCGGGGTAAGGCGCGACGAACTAGCACGGGCGTCGTAGGAAGCACGGTATCGGACACAGCGGAATCACTATTTGGCGTACTATCCATGATGGCGTCAGGGTAGATACTGTTGCTGTGGCGTAGTTTACGTCTGGTGGCGCCACCTACCCTCCCACGATACCAAAAATTTACGCGCGGCATTCGAAAGCACGCACGCAAGCAATGGGCGTTCAAGAGCCCTTCCAGGTTGTGCGGGACGAGGTTTTTATGGGCGTTAACCCTTCCTACCCCGGCTGCCTTAGGGGGACAGCTCAGCAGAAGGGCAGCTACCCGGGCGTCCTTGTGACAGACAGTAAGCTTGCAAGCCTTGCAAGCTTGATCCGAACGCCGTGCGTCGGACGAATGTAAACAAAGTCGGTCGCTTCGTCACCGCACCTCTGAAAATAAGAAGGAGAAGACTCGTTTGTTATTATACGTCTGTATGTCGTAGTTTCATTAGTGAAAAGATCGTCGTATTGCTAATATTGCCTGAAAATGCTCTCCACTAAAATCGTCATCACAACTGAACCAGTTGACTTAGAGAGCTCTACTCAACGCCAGTTTACAGATTGGAAACCGCACTACGTTTAGGGATGCGTGGGAAATTTCTAGCAGTTAAAATAAACAAAAATACGGTAGCCTAGGCCTAGACGTTTTTCGGCCATTTCGCCCGGGTAGCCCACCCTGTCCTTTGGAGATACAGCCCGGGCCAGGAGGGTTAAAGAGCCCTTCCGGGGTGTAGGGGTTAAAGGTCGCACAACTAAACTTGTCGGGGCAGCTTCCGGCGTAGCTATTATATATGGGAGTATCTCGAGACTTCTTAGGTACATGACAGTGTTTTAACATCCTATGAAATATGTTATCTAGATCTTTGACCGTGATATATTTATTGTGTGATTTTTTCATCGCCTTAGGTTTCACCACTGACCTCCTCTGGTTTTCACCTGGAGGTACCTCGATTATGTCTCTTCCCTCCGGGGTTTCCGGAACTGCCAATGACTCTGACTTCAGTCTGAGATTGTGCCTTGGGATTTTATGTTGTCTTTCCCTTCTAGGTTCTACCTGGTTACCATCCAAAGTCCGTCGTTTGGGGGAACTCTACTGTGGGTGTGTCTGAGAAACTGGTAGTTGTCGACTTACCTGAGGTTCCCCCACTGTGTCATGGTCATTCGCCGCTTGAATATGGTCAGTAAGTTTTAACACCTTAGGGGACAGTGCCACTGTATGAATTGGTAAATTGAGAGAGGCTTTAGGAAAGACTAATTGAACCTTTGCGTGGCTTATACCCAAACCTTCAGAACCGATGTCGGGAGGCGAATCTTTCCCGACAGTCCCCGTCCTAGAACCATCCGCCTCAGGGACCGGCGCTTCAGAGACAGGGACCGCCGGAAGAGGACGCGACCCTGGTGTTAGCCAGTGCCGCGACTCCGCCCCCTCCAAGTCGGCGCTCACATGACTCTCTGCCTTGACACAGTGGGTGGTACTCATGTTAACTTTGTTTCTCTTGGGAGAACTAATAGGTTGCTTGGAAGACTGTGGGGACTGTTGCTTAGGAGATCTGGATCTCTTCTGGCCCCTTGGCGAAGCAGAACGAGTCCTCTTCCGGCGGACCGGGGGGGGGGGTCCCCCTTCCTTAGACTCATCACTACTACTCCAGACTAACTTTTCCGAAAGAAGTCGGGATAACTTAGTATCTAGTTGATCTGATTTAGAGGATGAACAAATAAGAGGGGTTGAATAATGTAAAATTTGTTGCCAAAGGTCTGAGTCATCATAGACTAAATCTTTATTCGCCGCGCCCCTAGCATAGGCGGCGAAGCTGTTCTTAATATCGACCAGTGTCACCAGTCACACCATGTCTAGCTTACTGAACCAATCGGCAGACAGATCCGAACAAACTGGGCACTTCTGGGAGGTCCAGAGGAACTTTGACTTGTCTAGACACTCCACACATTTAATACAGAATTTACAGTATGTGCAATGACCGGGTTCAGGAAGCAAGTGGGAGTAGCGCAAAAGTTAGCGTAAGGCATGATGGAGTTAACGAACACCCCCCCCCCCGCCAGGTTCTGCTCCGTCGCCTGTCGCCTTGTGCTGCGTCTGATGTGCCGTGATCTGGGAATACAAATTTCCAGGAATCAATGCTGATAAGGATAAACCGAGAGGTAACAAATCAAATCCCTCAAATACGCCGGAAGAGCAGCTGTAGCCCAACTGCTACTCTGATCTTCCGCCGCACCTAAATGAAAACCAACCTTCAAGGTGTCTTCATCACCAGAACTGCTTACCTGTGACCGTGCCACCGGCCTTTTTAAACCTTGTTAATTAACTATCGTATCGCCGAGAACAGCCCCGAGGGATAGTTAATTCTCACTGGACTGTGTCGCCGGGCGCTAAAAAGTAGCGTGAGGAACATCGGTTTTTAGGCGAGTTCGTTCGGCCGGGCCGAGATCACTTCCGAGGAATTTGCATTTCCGCCGGAAGCGTTGTGGTACTGTAAACCACTGTGGGACAAGTTTGATAAACCCTTCTCACCTGCGAGGCGAGGTTCCGGCGTCGATACACAGAAAGATCGCCGGGAGAGAAAACCAACCGAATTTGAGGATCCGGACTTATGTGGTAAAAAAAAAAAAAAAAACCCAAAACCCCACAACAGTCAGGACGTCTTCCGACACCCAGTAGACATGTAAAATTAAAACACTACATGAAAACAAGGAATATCTTAGGGCTAAAATAATATCCGGCAGTACTTCTTTGATTTCCCATGGAATGATTTCTGCTTCCATGGCCGGGGACCCTCGGAGAGTGCTGAACGCATTACCGAGGTAATCCTATCGGGCATGGAAGCATACATTCCATTCTCCTTCTCTCAGACTAATGCTAAAAAATCTTGGTTTACTCACGCCTGTTCTACTGCTGTCCGCAATAAGGAGGAAGCATTCAAACGGTACCGACGCCTTAAAACTCAAGACTCTCATTCTTCCTGTTTCTGCCCGGAATCAAGCCAAATCTGTTCTTCGACTTGCCAAACACTCTTTCATCAATAATAAATGCACTGAACTATCCAACTCTAGCTCTTCCCAAGCTTTCTGGCATCTAGCCAAAAACCTCTCCAACAATTTCTCTTCCTCGTCTTTCCCTCCCCTTTCCCACTCTGATGGCACAACCATCACTTCTTCCTCTGACAAAGCTAAACTCTTCGCCCAAACTTTTGCTAGAAACTCCATCTTGGATGATTCCGGTGCTATTCCTCCCTCTCCGCCCTCCTCTCTCTTACTTACGCCTAATATCCTAATCTCTTCTAAAGATGTACTTTCTACCCTCTCTGGGCTTAACACTAATAAGGCGTACGGTCCGGACGGTGTTGCTCCTGTTGTTCTCAAAAACTGTGCTTCCGTGCTGACTCCCTGCCTAGGCAAACTCTTTCGTCTCTGTCTATCCTCTAACGTCTTCCCTTCATGCTGGAAGTTTGCTCACATTCAACCTGTCCCAAAGAAGGGTCACCGCTCTCAACCCTCCAACTATCGTCCAATTGCTCACATCTCTTGTCTTTCTAAAGTTTTTGAAACGATTCTTGCTTCCAAATTTCTTAAGCATTTCTCTTCTCATAATCTGCTCTCAGATCGCCAGTATGGCTTCCTTAAGGGTCGCTCTACTGGTGATCTTCTTTCATATCTTACTAACTCTTGGTCATCCTCCTTTCGGGACTTCGGTGAGACTTTTTCTATTGCACTAGACATATCGAAAGTCTTCGATAGAGTCTGGCATAAATCTTTAATTTCTAAACTACCCTCCTTCGGTTTCTATCCCTCCATCTGTGCCTTTGTCTCTAATTTCCTTTCCGGCCGTTCCATAGCCGCGGTTGTGGACGGCCATTGTTCACTTCCTCACCCTATAAACTCCGGTGTTCCTCAGGGCTCTGTCCTATCTCCTATTCTCTTTCTAATTTTTATAAATGATCTCCTTACCTGTACCTTAATTCCCATCCATTCATACGCAGACGACTCAACCTTACACTACTCCATTAGTTTTTCAGAACGCCCCAGCCAGCAATTCCTCAACGACAAACGTAATGAAGCCATAGAACTCTTAAATTCTGATCTAAATACTATTTCCAATTGGGGCAGAGAAAACCTTGTTAACTTTAATGCTTCCCAAACCCAATTTCTCCATCTATCTACCCGTCAGGATCTCCCAGCGGACTATCCCTTATTCTTCAACAATACAAAAATCAACCCTTCATCTTCTCTCAATATTCTTGGTGTCTCTTTTTCTTGCTCTCATTTGGAAGGACCATATTACCAGTCTTGCTAAGGCAGCCTCCCAGAAGCTCGGTGTGCTCAACCGCCTTAGGGGGTTCTTTTCCCCTGCACAGCTTCTTGCTCTGTACAGGGGCATAGTGCGCCCTTGTATTGAGTATTGTTCACATGTGTGGGGAGGTTCCTCTCACACCGCTCTCCTAGATAAAGTTGAAAGGAAGGCCTTTCGTATCATTAACTCCCGTCCACTCACCAACTCTCTGCAGTCTCTCTCTCCGCCGCAATGTTGCATCTCTCTCGCTATTCTATCGCTACTATAATAATCAGTGTTCCTCAGAGCTATCCCAGTGCATACCACCTCCTTTACGTAAGGCACGTGGTACCCGTCTTGCAACTCAATCCCACCCCTACTCTGTGCAACTCTCCAACCCAAGAGTGAAACGTTACTCTCAAACTTTCTTCTACTCAACAGCTGAGCTCTGGAACTCTCTCCCAGAATCAGTCTTTCCCTCTTCCTATGACTTAAATTGCTTCAAACTCCGTGTGTCCAGGCATTTTGGCTCGAACGTCCCTTGATTTTGGCCCTGTCACTCTTTCAACTATGGGGGAGGCACTCGCTATAGGCAGTAATGCCTTTTGCCTCCCTCAATCACATAGAAAAAAAAATAATAAAAAAAAATAATGATAAGCAATAAAATAACACTCCTAGCCAACTAAGACAAAACCCCTACTGAGGCTGGCCACGAGGCTCATAGACAACATCTTAATGAATTATTGCTCTTACCTCTGAAGAAAACAGCAACTAGTGGCGACAGCACCCTCGGAAACGGGGATAAGCGGACCCGGACCCTGGAAAGTTTCACACCACGTATGACAACTCTTAGACCAGAGCGTCTGCTAAAAAACAAAGTAAATGCAACTGCCTCATAGCGATGGCCTGAAGCATTATCCTGCGGAAAAGTAGCCTCCTAACTAACAGTTAAGTAACAAAAACTAAGGCGCAGAAATAAACAAAACATAACATGAGGCGCGGGCCCAATGGGGGCTACAAGGCGCCTGTTGGTGATGGGCTGGTCTATCCGAGTGAGAACTGAGCGATCTCTGCCATACCCATAGCTTACTCTGACTGTTTCTTTTACTTATACATTTTCTAGATCTCGAGTGACGGCGTCTCTTCCGTGGATTGACCTCCCAATCTACCAAGATTGGAAGCCAAAGAGTCACATTTTTCCCTTGCCCCTCAACTTTCTCTTCATAATTGCTGAGGGGCACAGGGCTCTGGGTGGGGCTTTGGTTTCCCGGGCGTTTCCGCACCCTCCTCATTTTTTTTTTTTTTGTTTTTTTTTCTTTTTTTCTTCTTCTTAAAGAGACAATGAACGGAGGAAGGAAAAACACAGATAGAACAAAAAGGTCCATGTGCCTAAAGGCATCCTCCATTCATAAAATGTTTGTAACAACTGGATTTAAACATTTGTAGATTGTAAGTTTGTGGAAAGCAATTCGAGGGAAGTGAATTCCAAAGAGTAGTAGCTCTGGGAATAAATGAATTCTGATAAGCAGAAGTTCTGCATTGTGGAGGAGAAAGTGTAAATTCATGGGCGCTCTCAGCTGCCCTAGTTCTACGGGGAAAGATGTGGAGAGGCGGCACGATTGAAGCAAGTTCCTCGGAACAATTGCTGTGAAAATATCTGTAGAATAATGCAAGGGATGCAACGTTCTTCGTATGGATAATGTAGGAAGGTCCTGTGTGATTGCAGGGTTATTGATTAATCTAATAGCTTTATTTTGAATTTTGTCCAACTGCCTCAATGCAACCACTCCACTTCCACCCCACAGAGGTGAACAGTAATCCATCTGAGAACGCACATGACTTTTATATATTACGGCCAACTGCTCGTCAGTGAAGAATTCTCGAACTCTGTACAGGAGTCCCAGTTTTTTAGAGGCATTCTTAGCAATGCTTCTAACATAATGTGTCCAGCTCAAGTTAGTAGTTAATGTTACACCGAGAATGTCAATACTAGGGGAAGTGGGAATATTTACATCATTAAAAAATATATGGGAGTCAGTGAGATTCTGTCGGTTAGAAAATTGAATGTACAGTACTGTACTTGGTTTTCTGTGCATTAAAGGAAACTAGATTCTTTTGTCCCCATCCATTAATTCTAGAAAGGTCCTGGTTCAGAGAAATTGCAGTGTTTATTTTTGAATTTATAAGATTGGGTTGGGTGAAAAAATTGTTAAATGTGAAGGAACTGTGGAGTGTTGAGTCATCTGCGTAGGAATGTATTGGATTATGAGTGGTAGATATGAGATCATTGATATGAATGAGGAACAGAGCTCCCCACCATGGAGTGGCTTCAGTCACCCAGGCTTTATTGTGGTCGGCAGGGAGGGTTCTGTGGGGGCGCTCGGTTATGGCCTTGGCCGTGCTCGGGGCGTTGGGGCTGTTCGGCCAGGCAGCTTGGGAAACAACAACAACGCGCCTGTACAATAGTACCCTAATTTAACACTCTCCTGCAGGCACACCAATGGGGCTGCCTGTTCTAGCTAGTCTAAACCTATTCTAGTACAACTCGGATAAATACAAATGAGCAAAAGACTCACTAGTACAGTGGCGATGGTGGGAGGCGGACGCATTTTTTGAGGCTCCGGCATATTATCATGGGCACGATTAAATATCACGGAATCTCGAATACATACTGAGCGAGCGAGGAGAGGAAGGACTAGTGAAGTGTTTGGAAGATAAATTGGTGTGGTGGAGGGGTGATATATTTTGTGAAAAGAGTAGTGTAATCAACGGGTCAGCTGGAGTTGTAGTGATTGTAAACAAACATGGCGGACGGAACGGCGGGAATTTCGGAGACGGAAGAAAGGTTAGGACGGTTTCGTGGGTTTAGGAGCACAGATAAGAAGGTAGAAGAGATTAATAATGTTGTGAAGGATTTGGAAAAGTGGAAGAGTGATACGGAGAAGTGGAAGGGGGACATTGGTGAGAAAATCAAGGTGTTGTGCGAACTATGTGGTGCGTCGGGTGGGGCAGGGAATAGGCTTAGTGAAGGAAGCGAATCTAGGCCTATTTCAGAAGTTAATAATAACCTAGAGATGATACTAAAAAGGGTAGAGGAATTGGGAGCAGAGAATATGGCATTAAAGGAGCAGCTGAAGGAATACGAAGGACGATTCAAGGAAGTGAAGGAGTCAACTGCATGGACGGTGGTAGGTGTACAGAAAGTTAAGGATTTGGAGGAAATTGTGAAAGAACAAAAGGAGGAAATGAATAAGACAAAACAAAGTTTTGAGAGTGCAGTCGTAGGAGTCATTAAGAACAGGGAGAGTGTCGTGAGGGAGGCCATGGACAGGGATAGAGGTGTAATCATGCATGGAGATATAGAGGCTCATATGAATGATAATGGAGTGAGAAAAGTGAGAGATATGGAGAAAGTGAAGGAGGTCATGAAAGCTGTTGATGTAGATGGATGTGGATGGGATGGGCAGGTGGAGGAAGTCAGTAGGATAGGTAGATATAGAAAGGGGGAGATGAGACCTATAAGGGTACAGTTTAAAACCAGGGCAGTGGCAGAGACAGTGACAAATTTTAGTTGGAGACTAAACACATATGAAGAACTGAAACATATAAGATTAAAGAAGGATTTGTGCATAGAACAAAGAAAAAAAATAAAGGAACTACAGGAAAAGGCTGATGAGGAAAATGGAAAGTTGGGTGAGGAGGATAAGAAGAAGTTTTTCTGGAGAGTGAGGGACAGGAAATTGAAGAAGTGGTTTATACGAATAGAAGGGAGAAGGAGTTCTGGGAGGGAAGAGAATGTGATAGAAGTTGTGGCAGAGGTGGAGAGCAGGGTGGAAGCGTCTCGGGGAGAGACAGGAGAAGAAGCTGCATACCCAGTACCGGTAGTGTGAGGGGGGGAGTAGGGCACGGACAGGAGGAGCGGGATGATGTAGCTGCTGAAGGAATGGTAGAAAGATTAAGGATTATGTTTAGCAATGTTGATGTGTTTACCCAAGACAAGAAAAGAGAACTGATATGTAGATTGCAGGATGAAGAGGAAAAACCTGATGTCATAGCCTTACAGGAAGTAAGACCAAAAAATGCTAGAATTGAAAGGGAACTGGTGGAGTACAGTGCACCCCCAGTAAATGCGCCTATATGGGCTGCAAAATGCGCCGCATTTACGAAATCCACATATTGTGGAGTTAATAATCAATGGGAATAAATGCTTATGGTCAGACACCCCCTCCGAACTAACCCCTTTTTCGTCCAGTCACCCCTCAAGTACCCATTTTGCCCCAAATACATCCAATAAATACATATTATGAGGAGAATATGTATAAATACATATTATGAGAAGATTACTTACCACAGACTTATTTTAAATCATTGTCATATTTAGCCTAGCCTAACATCGTCTAGGCTATTTTAACCGCTTTCGTCCGACTGGCCTTTGCTCTGTGTTCTGAGCATGAATTTCCTTCATTACTACCACCAGGACCACCATCCGTATCACCAGATGTACTAGAGGTTATAATAAACACGAGAGATACAAGGTTCAGGCACAAAAAAGCTTGCAAACAGCTGTTTTTTCAACATGGAAACGAATGGACTGTGAGCTAGGCTCAGCTAGTGTTGACGTCATGCAAAGATGGCGGCATCTTGCGCAATGACGATTGGATCTCGGATTTAGTCTCTAAGCGGCAAACACCTTGACAGTGGCAGATTCTATTAGTTCAGTTAACTTTATTTGATTGCCAGGCATGATGGATGGTTGAAACATTTATTTCTTTCCATGACTCTAGTAGAAAGTCGATGCAATTACGGATAGTAACTTGCTTCCAAAATGCAGCCACAGTCATTTCAGGGGTCGTAGGGGTTGTTTCCTCGGCAACTGGCTATCTATCAGCCGCATTTTCGGTAGGCGACACTCGGTAATATGGCGGGAAGTACGTATTTCCCCTTGAATCAAAACGGCCAAAGTGCATTTACAGAATTTCGAGCCGCATTTACAGTCCTTAAAATATATTATTTCTGATTAACCACCGCATATAGGGAATCCGCATTTACTGAAGGCGCATTTAGTGGGGGAGCACTGTATAGTTTGGAGGGTTTTGAGTTGTATGAGAGGAATTCTATTAGAGCAGAGGTTGGAAGAGGACTGTTTATTTATGTAAGAAAAGAGCTCAAGGTAAATGAGGTGGATATGAGACAGCAGTATTGTGAGTATTTGTGTATTGAAGTAAAATGTGCAAGAGGGTCAATTCTAATTGCCTCTATATATAGAAGCCCAAATAATAGTAGGGAAGAGGATGATAACCTACTGAAAGCAATGGAGGAAATAGATAATAGAGAAAACAAATATAAGATTTTGATTGGAGATTTCAATTTGCCAAGGATCAACTGGGCAAATTATACTACTCCAGCGGGTAGCCTGGAAAACAAGTTTATAGAGAAAGTGAGAGATTGTTTTTTAACGCAACATATTACAGAGATGGGACGCAGGGGAGTGTACTTGATTTGATTTTTAGCAATGAGGAGGATATAGTGGAACATGTCAATGTGGATAGCCCTATAGGTCGTAGTGACCATGCCTGTATAAGTATTAGTTGCAATATTAAAACAGAGAGGGATAATAGAAGCAAAACAAAATTATACATGTATGATAGAGCAGATTATGAGCTGCTGAGGTGTTTGGAAATTGACTGGGGGAAATACTTGAACGGTGAAGACGCTGAAGGAATGTGGAGGAAGATTAGAGTCAAGCTGGAGAATGCTATATCCAAATGTGTACCAGTAAGGGAATATAAGGATAAAACAAAATTGAGGAAAAGAACGAACCCAGAATTATCAATGAAAAGAAAGCTTTGGACATTGATAAGAAGAAAGAAACGATTGTGGGATAGACTAAAAGTGTTAAAAAAGAACAGGGGGTCTAGTATAGAAGCTAAAGTTAAAGTGGATTTGGAACGTAGACAAATAACCAATAAAATAAGGTGGGAGACAAGGAAAGGGAAGGAGAGGGAAAGAGAGATTGCAAAAAATGCGAAGGATAATCCAAAAATATTCTGGAAGTACATTCAGGAAAAGTTAACAAGAAGAGTAGGTATCCCAGAACTGATAGGAGAATTGGATGATAGGAATAGAGCAGAAACTGATAAGGAGAAAGCAGAGGTGCTGGGGAAATACTTTGGGGAGGTACTAACAGTGGAGTCACATATAACTCTGGGGTCTCCAGTAGCCAGATAGATTACTTCTTGGTTAACAGGAAAGACTGGAAACTAGTTCGAGATGTAAAGGTCATCCCGAGCGAAGAATGTATCCCCTAGCATAAGCTACTTGTGTGCAACATGAGCTTATACAGAGATCCTAAGCGCAAGAAGGTTTACATGCCCAAAAGGAAAGTGTAGCTGCTGAAGGACAAGGAAGTTAGGGATAGGTTTCATAATGAACTGGAGGAAATGAATAGAAATAAGGAAGCTAGGCCTAACGATGTAAATAGCCAATGGAACTTTCTTAAGCATAGCCTTATCGCTGCCACTGACAAAGTCTGTGGGAAAACAAAGGGTCACCCCAGGAATAAGACCTCTTGGTGGTGGAACGATGAGGTAGAACATGTTGTGAAAGAGAAAAGGAGATGCTTCAAAGCATGGAAGAAAGGAGGCAGCAGGGAGGAATACCAGGCAGCTAAACGAACTGCCAAAAGAGTTATTTACAATGCTAAAAATCGCATTAAGGACCTGGTCCTCGAACAAGTGTGTAACACTGACAATCCCAATGGGATCTTCAACCTAACTAGGCGAGTTAAAAATGACAGTAGGGATATTATAGGTGAACAGTGTGTTAGAGATGATAATGGGAAGATTGTGTATGCAGAAAATTAAATCAGAGAAGCATGGAAGGTACACTATGAACGATTGCTAAATGTAGAGTTTGAATGGGATAAGGAACAGCTTAGTATCGAACAGCCAATATCTGGGCCCCCTCCTTTGATAGCACCAGCTGTAGTGAGCGACGCAATCAATAAAATGAAGGATGGTAAAGCTCCAGGTTGCTCCGACATTGTCGCTGAGATGATAAAAGCCTCAGGGGAGATTGGTGTAAACTTAGTCACTGAGTTGATAAACACCATTATTAAAGATGAGAAAATCCCAGAGGATTGGCTCAAAAGTATAATAGTAAATATATACAAAGGAAAAGGGGATGCGCTAGATAGAGGAAATTATAGGGGCCTGAAAATGCTTGACCAAATCATGAAGGTCTGTGAGAGAGTCCTTGAGGGTTTGATCAGGCAAAGCATCTCTATTGATGATATGCAGTTTGGCTTTATGCCAGGACGTGGTACAACCGATGCTATCTTCATAGTCAGGCAGATACAGGAAAGATACTTACTAAAAGGCAGGGATCTTTACTTTGTGTTTGTGGACCTGGAGAAGGCCTTTGATAGGGTACCTGAGATGTTGTGCAGTGGGCTATGAGGAAACTTGGTGTGGAAGAGTGGCTGGTGCGTATGATAATGAAGATGTATGAGGATTCGCGAAGTTCGGTGAGGGAGAAGGGTGTACTGAGTGATGAGTTCGCAGTCCGTGTTGGAGTCCATCAGGGTTCAGTGTTAAGCCCCCTCCTCTTTATTATGGTCTTGGAGGCGCTGTCTAGAGTTTTTAGAGGCGGACTCCCGTTGGAACTATTTTATGCAGACGATTTAGTCCTAATAGCTGACAGTATGCAGGATGCTGAGGCCAAATTCAGAGAGTGGAGAGAGGGCATGGCGAGCAAGGGTTTAAGAGTCAATATTAACAAAACCAAGGTTATGCATTGTAGATTGAGACGAGGCAATGTGGAAAAGAGCGGTGCATACCCATGTGCAGTGTGTGGAAAGGGAGTGGGCGTTAACGCAATTCAATGTAGCATCTGTCGATGTTGGGTACACCATGGGAGTAAGCGCTGTAGTAGAATAAAGGGGCCCCTGCCGAAGGATAAGTCAGAAATAGAGAAATTTTAGTGCGTAGTGTGCAAAGGCGAGCTTGTGTTAAGTGATGATCCTGTGGCTGTGAATTTTGGAAATGAGTCTTTGGAGCTGGTGAACAAGTTTTGTTACCTAGGAGATACCATCTCTGCCGGTGGTAGGGCCGAGGCTGCCACTGTTGCTAGAATTAGGTGTGGCTGGGGGAAGTTCAGAGAATTTATGCCAATCCTGACCATGAAAAGAAAGCCTCTCCCCCTGAAGGGAAAGGTGTATGCCTCATGTGTCAGAAGTGCAATGACGTATGCCTCAGAAACATGGGCCGTTAAAGTAGAGGATATCAACAGAATGGAGCGTAATGAGATGAGAATGGTGAGATGGATGTGTGGGGCCAGGCTACAGGATAGAATAACAAATGTTGAGCTGAGGAGACGTTTAGGTATAAAAAGTATTAGCGAGGTGATGCGTACAAGTAGACGGGGATGGTATGGACATGTGGAGAGAATGGATGAACAAAATTGGGTGAAAAAATGCAGGTCTGTGATTGTGGAGGGAGCTGCACCAAGGGGTGGACCGAGGAAGACCTGGGATCGGACTATACGCGCCGATCTCAAATCCAAGAACTTGACAAGTGAAGCAGCCCTTAACAGGGTTGCCTGGAACGCCGCCATTAGGACAAGAGACTGAAACTGCACTGATGTGTGGAACACTCAGTCTTAAAATGTTATGTATGTATGTATGTATGTAGTCAGATGATGCAGTGCCTACTATTCCCATCAAACAGGCACCGGCACTAGAACTAAAAGTTTTCCCATGCTAGAATAAGAAGGGCTATAGAAAAAATGAACAGAAGTAAGTCCCCGGGACCGGATGGGATACATCCAAGAATCATAAAGGAAGGAGGTGAGATGTTAGTAGAACCATTACATTTTTTATTTGAGGTATCTTTTAATACAGGTGTTACGACCGGGGCTACGAATAAAACAACGGCACTTAAAGATTGGACTAGTAATAGGGCACTATGCAACAACGGTACGCTAGATCCAAACCCTTGAACTTATATGCCGGCGAACAAAACACCTATACCCTCCAGAGTTAATCTGCGATAACGGGGTATCCTTAACTGGGCATAAATGTACTCTACTTCAGGCTAACCCACACTGGTATAGCCTGATAACACACAGGATGCAAGTTACGTTAAAATGCATAAACAAGAATCTATGGGAAGATCAATTAAATCACTGCAAGATTTAATACAATAAAAAGATGCTTTAATACAGTTACTCTAAACAACAATAAACTCTTCACTCCTATCTGAAAGAAAGTGAAGTATAGTCCTACAGCCACTATTTAATGCTAGACTAGTGTCCCAGTCTAGCATTAAATAACCAAGCAGAGCACTACTGATAATGAGGGAGACACACGAAGAGTCATCAAACCTCCATTAACTAAGGACATTGAGGGAGACACACACAGTCATCAAACCTCCATAGACTAAGAAACCTTATAGCCTATTCTAATACATGTAAATATATCTGAGAGCGACGCACACAATACGATGGGCCGATATGAAATCGTGTACAGAACCCAAAGGGAGTGCTGTGATGTTAAAAGACTAGAGGAATGAAAGAGAAGAAGTAGAGTGAGAGAGACAGTATCAGAATGGTGGGGATATGGGAGACAGTTGTAAAAAGGGTGTTAGTTGTGCGAGTCCCTAGCCTGCTCTGAAGAAGGCAGCTCCGGTGGACCCCCGCAACACAGGAGCTCACAAAGACGCGGTGGTCGGCCAATCACAGGCCGAGACGTCACAAGGCAGCAGGTGTCACGTGACACAGCCAGCCAGGCCAGCCAATCAAGGGGTGTGAGAAAGCACGCGCACGAGCCTCCGAGCGAGGGAAGCAACACATGTATAGTAGATTTGTATACGCATGCACACACTACCACCTCACTGCCTATATTGTTCTCTCTCCTTAACAATATACAATGCATGTTATATTCAATCAATGAAATAAAATACTTCCCATTGTCACAGACGAAAATAAAGACCACCACTGGACTGTCTGTAACAATACGATTGCTAGGAAAGAAAGAACAACATTCTCTGATAACTGTAGCCCATTTCGATGTCCCTGGCGAGCGCTAGTGGCTAACGAGAGGCGATTCTGCCAACGCTGGTAGGCGTCACACCCCGCCCAAGATATAGGACGCTCAACATTAGGCGAGCACGATATCTGACAAGGCAGAATGCCGACAAGACCCGCCACACCTAGCCACTCCACCAGAAATGAAATGCAAAACTCAATCTTAAATAAAAACAACACATTAGCATAAAGAAAATCTTATAACCCCTCCCAAACATAATAGTATAATTTTAGCCTACTATGCTCCCTGAGCGACCTTCACAGAGCCCAGCCTCCTAAGTGAAAGACAGGTTCAACTTAGGACATTAGCTATAATATTGGCAACTTACAATTAACTATCAAAAAGAAAGTTTTTATGTGAGTTTTTTATTTAATTTTAATGTTGTTTTTGATGGCTGCTCTATAGGGGCAAGCCTAGTTTTTCTCCACTCTCAACACACACTGACTGAATGGCGAGGGTTCTCCTGCAAACAAACCCTCCTGTGACAAACAATCAGCCAAAAACATTATCAGTGCCCTTAGCATGCCACACATCCAACTTGTGTTCCGGCAGCAAAACAACACCTGACACTGATAAACTGCCCAGTTCATCACAAGACTGGCACTTCTCTTCGCTCTTTCCGGCAACGGGGCCTGCCAATAACCTTTCACTAGTTCTACCTTCGTGACGAGCGAGGCAGCCCCGATGCGGTCTATGGTATCGTCAACTCTAGGTATTGGATAGGCGTCTGTCAGGGATAATGCTTCCACACTCTTGCAATCACCATACACACGGATCTTGCCACTCAACTCAGGTTGCAAACTCACTGGCAACGACCACTCACGATATCCTTTATCCCTCAGACCCTTTTTCCACATGTCGTCTAGCTCTGTTTTCACGACAGGCTATTGAGCAGAATTTATACGGTAGGGAACTAACTTGAGCCTTGCACTGTCTCCAGCCTCCATGTCGGATTCTACCCCGTACATCAGGCCTGGAGAAGCAACAAACATGCGGATGTACTGCCACAGCCTAGTAAACAACATCTCTTGGCGCTTCTAAACTAAAGTCTCCCTCCTTCTCCACCTTCATCCCTAGAACAGCCAGGTCATGAGAGGGACAATCAGTACCACCTGTGCAGTCACTCCCATAGTTCATAATTGCTAAGGCTTCCCCGCCAATACCGTATATGCGCACCCCCGCATTCCTTACGACTACATCTGCCTGCGCAGCATCACCGCCTTCAGCGACATGGCCAGATACAGTCGGTCCATGGTAGGGCTGTTGCATTCGACTAGAGCAGCATTGGGAGGCTATCCGACGACCGGGCACATCCACTCCACAGCCAACCTCACCAATCTGCTCAATGTCCTTACCTTTTGATACCTTTTGATGTGTTCGCCGCTCTTCTAGCGGCACCAAGGAGCGCGACGCCCCTCGTTATGGGTGGTGATTTGGTGCAGTAGACTGTTTGAAGCGACAGCTCACTCCCTTGCGAGGATGGGCTCGTCTGGCACTTTTTGCAGTTTGACATCTAGGGCTCTCTTGAAGTTGTCTAACGAGATGTCCCTCATGTCTCTTACTCGCCGTGGGAGTTTGTTGAAGAGACGTGGGCCTCTGTGTAATAACCAGCCCTCTCGCAGAGAGCCCATAGCACCCCTGTTATTCATCCGGGGGATTTCGCATTCCCAGCCTCTCCTATCACTGAATTTCATGACTATCGGAGTATGTAGGTTTGGTACTAAACCCTCTGCGATTTTCCACGTGTATATTATTAGGTAACGTTCTCTTCTACGTTTCAGTGAGTACAGATTCAGTGCTCTTAAACGCTCCCAATAGTGTAGATGTTTTATCGAACTTATATGCGAAGTGAAATTTCTTTGGACACTCTCTACGTCATTTATTTCACCTGCTTTGTATGGGGATGTTAATACGCTACAGTATTCAAGCCGCGGTAGCACTAGAGATTTGAAGAGCGTTATCATAGGCAATTCACCGCGTGTTTTAAAAGTACGCAGAATCCAACTCGTTAGACGTTTCGCAGCCGCCACTTTGACCTGGTTATGTACTTTGAAACCCATATTTTCAGACATTAATACCCCAAGGTCTTTCACACTGTCTTTCCGTTCTATTATGTGGTTAGATTCTGTTAAGTAATTTGTAATTTCTTGAACACCATTATTATCTCCGTACCGTATTAATTGGAATTTTTCCTCATTGAATTGCATGTTGTTTTCCCTGGTCCACTGGAACACTACATTCATGTCTTCCTGCAGTCGGCCCGTGTCCTCTTGTGTGTTTACTATCTTGCTTAATTTTGTGTCATCAACAAAAGACGACACCGTACTGTGTCTGGTGTTGGTATCTATGTCGCAAATTAGTATGAGGAACAGAAGGGGTGCTAGCACTGTTCCTTGGGGCACTGAGCTTTTGACATCCGAAGGCTCAGAAGTGACTTGGTTTACTGCTACCGATTGTTTTCGGTTTACAAGGAAATTGTATATCCACCGTCCGATTTTCCCAGTTATACCTTTTGCTTTCAGTTTGTGGGCTATTATACCATGGTCACATTTATCAAATGCCTTAGCAAAATCGGTGTAAATGACATCCACGTTTTTCTTTTCTTCTAGCGCTTTAAGAATTTTGTCATAGTGTTCCAAAAGTTGTGAGAGACATGATCTTCCCGCTCTGAACCCATGTTGACCGGTGTTGTGTAGTTCATTTGTCTCCATGAATGTTTAAATTTTGCTTCGCAAGACTCGCTCGAAAACTTTAATGATGTGAGAGGTTAGAGCTACCGGGCGGTAGTTTTTTGGTAGTGCTTTACTCCCTCCTTTATGCAGTGGGGCAATTATTGCGTTTTTCAAGCTATCTGGTATGTCACCAGTGTCTAGACTCCTTCTCCACATTATAGCCAGTGGTTTTGAGAGGTTTTCCTTACATTTTTTCATTAGGATCGAATTCCATGAGTCCGGGCCTGGTGCCGAGTGGGATGGCATGTTGGAAATGGCCTCTTCTATGTCTTTTGGACCGAAATCAATATCCAGCATCTGAGGGGTTTCCATGAAAAATATATTTTGGTCTCTGATGTCTTTTGTTTCATCAGGCTCACTGAATGCCATTTCATACTGTCTGCTTAAGAGTTCGCTCATTTCCTTTTTGTCCCCTGTGAAAGAGCCGTCCCCTTTGCTCAGTGGGCCGATGTTTGATGTTGTTTTAGCCTTTTGTTTGGCGTATGAAAAGAAGTATTTGGAATTTTCCTTTATACCTGCAATAACTTTCCTCTCCTCTTCCATATGTTGTAGTTCATATGATATTCTTAGCCTTTGTTCAATTTCCACAATTACTCTATCTATTTCGACCTTTTGCCTATCCTGTAGATTTTGATGTGTGCGTCTTTGTGTGAGTAATTTTCTTCTTCTGTACAGCCTCCTCCTTTCCCGATCTTGTTTGCTTCTTCGTTTTGTTTGTCTTGCAGGTATATGGTGGCTACAGATTTGGGTCATGGTTTCTGTTATTAAGACTAGACATTCTGCTGGTGTCAGGTTATCCATTAAATCTTCCCAGTCTATTTCATCCATTTCTTGATTTACCTCTTCCCACCTAATGTTTTTGTTATTGAAATTAAATTTACTGAAGGGGCCGGCTTTTGTTCTCGATTCGGAGGTTGTCTATACACTTTCTAAGGTTGTTTTGATCTCAATTAATTTATGATCTGAGTATGTTGTGTCCGATATGTTAATGCTGTGTACTAGAGAGTCGTTGTTAGTGAAGACCAGGTCTAAGATATTGTTTTCCCGTGTGGGTTCAGCAATATGTTGGGTAAGACTAAAAAAATCACAAAGTTCAAAAAGCTCTCTCGTATTAGTATTTGCTTCTCCGGTGTTATTTGCCACTAACTGGTTTTCTAGTTGTCTCCATTTAATGTTTGGTAGGTTAAAGTCTCCTAGCCATATAATATTTGGTGTTGGGTTCCCCAGGGTTTCCACTTCTGATTTTATTTTGTTGAGCTGGGTTTTGAATTCTTCTCGGGATGAGTCTGGAGGCCTGTATGTTACAATAACTGCTAAATTTAGGGATTCTATTTTAACTCCAAGTATTTCCACCACTTCATTACTGTTATTTAGGAATTCAGTATATATCAGTGAGTCATGTATGTACAAGGCTACACCTCCATGTGATCTATGCGTTCTGTCCGCCCTATGTAGGTTGTAACCAGGAATCCATACCTCACTATCTTCCTGATCTTTAATGTGAGTTTCTGTGAGAGCTGCAAATATAGCGTTTCCTTCTTCTAGCAGGCCCCTAATAAATGGTACTTTGTTCGTGGTTCTATTTTTTAGGCCTTGGATATTTGCAAACAAGATTGGGGAGGGATTGTTTGGAGTACTATGTGTACCTAATAGTCTTTGGGATGTATTGGCCACTCTTGGGAGGCCAGGAGGTGCTCGAGGTGTTCTATGTGCTCTTCCATCTCCCTCAGTCTCTTCATCTTCATCTGCCCTTTTCCTCCTTGCCTTTTTCCTCTGTCTCGTCCTCGTATAGCTAGAGAGTTTTTTGGGCTACCATTCGTGTTAGGTCTAGCATATCTCCAAGTCCCTTTAATATGAAAAGCTGGGCATTTCATATTGTAGCAGGTCTTGTTCTCAAGTGATGTCTTGCAAAGGGATGGGTGGTGGTATTTGCAGGTTTCACCAAATTTACATTTTCCATGACTGGTTATGTTGTTGCAAATTTTGGGATGAGCAAATCTACATGAATTCCCATTATATTCGCCCTTTTGACCAAAGTAGCACTTTCTTTCCAGATAATATCTGCACACTGGTGTAGACAACCCCAGTAGGTGTGGCTGGGGCTGCAAGGGGTTATGTGGTGAGCTAAGTGTGGTTGTGGGTGATAGTGGGCTTGGTGTATGGGTGGGTGAGGCCTGCAGGGGGGTGGAGTTACGGGTCGTTGTAGGTGGGCAGGTGGCAGTGGTGAGGAGGGAACGATGTGGAAGGGGAGCCTGATATGGGGGCTTGTTGCATCCTACGTTCATCCTGCAAATGTATTTGATCAACAGCAGTAGGGTGGTCAATGGCCATAGATGGGATTAATGTGGGTGTTTTCTGGGTCTGGGGAGGTGTGGGGAGATGTGCGGCAGGGTTTGTGGATATGTAGGGTGCGAAAGGTTGTTGTTCGGCAGGCGATGTGTGTTGATGTGCAGGAGGCAATGTGGGCATTTTCATGGGAAGGTGTGCGTGTGGGTTGTGATATTAGTATGGGCCCTGAGGCCCCAATAGTTCCCCATTTTCTGTGAAAGGTAGCTATGTCTTGGCTATATTTCAGTCTATCTTGTACTTCTGTATTTTCTACAGTCTGTATGACTTGCCATGTGATATCGAAACAACTATCGCAGAAATGGAGGTTCTTCCCTCTTGTATTGTACGCCTCATTTATTGGTGTCAATCCTATGCAAATCCAGTGGTATGGTTGCTTGCATATCCGACATGCGGTGCCTTTATGCATGTGTATATTCATCTTACAACTCGTACAGTTGTCTCTGGTAAACATTTTTGTTTGTTTTTTGTTTTTGTTTTTGTTTTTCCACCCGCCCTTAGATGGGGGAGAGAGAGAGAGAGAGAGAGAGAGAGAGGGGGGGGGGCTTGGAGGACAATGAGGTGTTTGTTACGCGGTTTGTGGGGAGTGTTGGGGGGGGGGGCGAGTGCCACCCGTTATGTTTAAACTTTAAGTAACTATATGTAACACTTTCAATAATTATCTTATGAAACAGAATTCTCACTGCCCTAACCACTTTTCCCGTTTTTGGTCGCCTGTTTAGCGGAATATACGGCACTCTAGGAAAATAACGAACTTTCCAGGCTACCTATAATATATAGTATCTATTTTAATTTTCATATTTTACCTATCAACTTGATTCAACACTGCTCAGGTTCGAATTTTCACCACATTTGGTTGCGTGGGAGATCTTTCTCTCCAATAACGTCACTATTAACCTGCGATATGGTCGAGAAATAATCTGCACGGATTTAATTTGTTTATATATTGTTTTTCTCTGTTTGCTATTATTTACGATATTTGTTTTGTCGGTACCCTTTCCTGTCGAGGTTAAGTTTCGCTTTTGGTAAAATCGTATAGGGGGAGGGGAGGGGACGTGTCCAGGAGAGCGAGGGGATATATGTGTTTATGGTCTTTGCGGTCACCGAGGGTATTTTGTTTACTCCTTCTGACCACCACCCTTGGCAGCCATGGGTCGACCCTGACCTGACAACCATGTCAAAGCCTCGTCGCCCACCTTGAACCACCGAAACAACGAGGCTACCGGTCTACAAACACTCAAGTGACCTGCCCGCGGAACATCTTGCACCGCACGAGTTGTGAGGCTCGGGTGCTCGGCACGACCAGTGGGGTATGAACAGAGCTAGTGCTGGAGCGCTGCACACTGCTGCTCAGGCAGGTGCTCTAGCGCTTCCACAGCCACCAGACTCGTGTTCCCCCGCCCACTGCTCCGCCGAGACATGACAATCCCAACTCTCCTCCACCTGTGCCCTACTGCCCCCCTCTCCTTCTCCTTCTCTACAGTAAAGCTGTAGATATTATATACCTTGATTTTCAAAAGGCCTTTGACAAAGTTCCCCACAAACGTTTACTGCTAAAACTAAAAGCGCATGGAATACAAGACAGTGTGTTGAAATGGATAGAAAATTGGCTCAGCGACAGAAAGCAAAGAGTTGTTGTTGTTGTTGTTGTTCCCTAAGCTGCCTGGCCGAACATCCCCGAGTCCCTGAGAAAGGCCATGGCCACGATCGGGCTTTCCCACAGAGCTCTCATTGAGTGTAGATTGTATTGTTGGCGTAAGTGGTTGTGTGAAATGCAGTCTTCTATGATGTCTTTAATGTTATGGGGTGCTGTGTTACATCCCGGGCAGGCGTCGACAACGGAGTCATCCAGTCTCTTCTGATAGCTCAGGAGAGCTGGATGGTGTCCGCATCTCAGCCTGGCCAGGTGGACTCTGTCCTCGCGAGGAAGGGAGGATTCGGAAGGATGGATTTCGGGAGGTCGTGCATGCAGCTGCGTGTTGTCTGTGAGTGAGTGGATGGATCGGTGAGAGATATGAGTATGGATGTGCTTCTGGAAGTTGGTTCGGGGTGGGCAGGGAGGGAGAGGACAATAATTGTGTGTGATACCGTGTGCTGGGTGTTGTTTTGATATTTCTTGGTGTCTGTGGGTGTGTTGCCATGTAGTTTAGTGGGTGGTCTTGGTTCGTGGAGGCTGCTGCCAGGAATTGAGTGCCTCTCATGTCCAGATGGTCTTTGACTTTGAGGATTTTGGTTTCTTGATGTAGGTGATCTGTGGGTGAAGTAGCTGTGCAGCCTGTAATGATCTTCAGGGCTTTGTTTTGAATAGTCTGTAAGGTCTTATGATGTGTTTCAGCTAGGTTAGAAGCCCAGGCTGGGCTTGCGTATTCCATCACTGATCTTATGTATAGTTTATATACTGTGGTGGTAGTTTCTTTGTTGTGTCCAAATTTTGTGTGAGCAAGTGACCTGAGGGCGTTAAGTCTGGGTGTCAGTTTCTTTTTAATGTTTGTGGTGTGCTGTTTGAATGTCATATGAGTATCATATGTTACTCCTAGGATTTGGGTGTGTGTGTATGTGTTAGGGGTGTGTTGTTTATGGTGAGTTGAGGGATGCATTCGTGTTCTCCTGTCCAACTTGTGAGCAGGGTTGCGGTGGATTTGGCTGGGGCTAGATTAAGTCTGTTTGTAGTGCACCAACCATGTAGTGTGTTGAGATAGGGTTGAAGGAGATCTGTTGCTCTTTTTGGGTCATGGTGTGTGCATGTGAGTGTTACGTCATCTGCATAGGAGGCTAAGTTTATTTGGGGCGTATTGGGTGTAGTTATATCGTGCATGTACAGATTGAAGAGTGCGGGCGATAGGACGGATCCTTGTGGGACTCCGTTTGGAAAGTTTCTGATTTTAGATGACTGACCGGCAAAAGATACGTGTGCACATCTGCCTGCTAGGAAGTTGGCCAGCCACCTTTTTGTGTTGTTGTGCATGTTTGTGTTGTAGATTTTGTTTGTTAGGTTGTGGCGGGGGATGGCATCGAAGGCTTTACTAATGTCGAGTGTGGCTAATAGTGATCTGTGTGGTGGTCTAGCTGAGTTGATGCCGTCAAAAGCTCTTTGTGTAAGGTCTGTGAGAAGAGTGTTTGTGGAGTGCAGTGGCCTAAAGCCATGTTGTGTTGGAGCTAGGGGTAGGTCAGGTGTAATTAGTTGTAATACTAGGCATTCCATGACTTTGGAGGGGGAGCAAAGAAGTGTGATGGGGCGGTGCGAGGAGGGTAGCGTGGGGTCTTTGTTGGGTTTGTGATGATGATACCATGCTTCCAAATGTCTGGTATTGTGTTGTGTGAATAGCTGTAGTTTGATATGTTAGTGAGTGCTTGTATGCCTTGTGGTCCCAGGTGTCTGAGGTGTATGTTGCTTATGTTGTCTAGGCCACAGGCGGGTGAGTGCTTGAGATTGTTGATGATATGCTTTGTCTGGTGATTGGTGAAGGGTGTATAGTCAGGGTCTGTGGGGAATTGTCTCTTACGTCGGATGACACGTCGGTCGTCTTTGTGAGGTTTTAGGTGGCTGACATGTGAGAAGTGATTGATGAGAGTGTTTGCTTGTTGTTTACATGAAGGAGTAGAGTCTGTTGTTGTGATTGCAGCATGTGATTGTGTTGTGTTGCTGTTGGAAAGTGTGATGCTGTATAGTGTTTTGTAGAGTTTTTTGGGGTTTGTTTTGTGATCAAGTGTTTGTAGGAAGTTATTCCAATTTAGTTTTTGTTGTTCTTGTATTTTGTTGTTAGTTTGGGTGTTGAGTGCTTGAATTTGTTGTGTGATGTCTTGTGTGTGGGGTGCTGGGGAGTGTTTCAGTGTGTCGCGTTGTCTGATGAGGTTTTGAATTTCTGGTGTGAAGTTGGGGTTGTGTCTTTTTCTGTTACCTCTTGGAATGTGTTTCTTGTCAGCGTTTTGGATAGTTTTATTGAGTATGTGTACAGCATTGTTGATGTTAGTGATGGGTGTACTGTTTAGAGTTGTGAAGTGTTGTTCTGTCTCATTTGTAAATGCTTCCCAGTTAGCTCTTTTATAATTGGTGTATGTGTGTTTGTGGCTAGCTGGGGTGAGTCTGGTGTTGGTGGTGATAATGATCGGGAGGTGGTCAGAGCCTAAGGTTCTGTTTGGGGAGGGATGTATGTGTTTATGATGGTTATGTTGGAGTTGTTGCCAGTGCGTATTTTAATTGACTGTATTTCTGTTGTGTTATCATTTGGGGGGAGGAGGGATTTGGTTTGTACACTGGTTACTATGTATGATATTTCTTTGTGTACCAGGGTGATGAGTCCACTGCCCCCGCCGACAGCCCGGTCTTGTCTGATGGTGGTGAAATTATGAAATGTGGGTGTTTTTTGTGTTGTGCGGAGTTTTGTTTCTTGAAAGATGGCAATGTGTATGTTGTGTTGTTTGATGAAGTGTGAGAGTTCGTGTTTCTTTGTGTTGATGCCATCTATGTTCAGTTGAAGAATGTTAATGTTATGTGCACGATGTATGTTGGGTGCTGCTGCACGAGGATGGGGTGGGGGTGGGGGTGAGGGAGGGTCTGAGGGTTGGGATGGGTGAGGTGGGGGTGGGGATTGGGGAGCAGGAGATGGGGTTGGAATGGATTAGGATGGGGTGTGTGTGTTGAGTTGAGGATGTGGATGGTATGGGAAGGTTAGGTGGGTTAGGGAGAGGTGGACGGGTTTTTAGGGGGGGGGGGGGGGGGGGGGAGTGGGTGATATGGGAAGGTTAGGTGGGTTGGGGAGGAGAGGTGGACGGGTTTTAGGTGAGGGATTTGACTGAGAGAGGGAGGGGCATGAGGAACAGGTCCAGGTGTTTGTGTAGTGTTTCTTGGAGGCAAGTGTTGTGCAGGTGAAGCAAAGAGTAGTCATAAACGGTAAGGCATCTAAATGGACCAATGTAAGTAGCGGGGTACCCCAGGGATCGGTACTAAGACCAATTCTCTTTCTAATTTACATCAACGACATAGATGAGGGTCTCACCTGTACAATCTCAAAATTTGCTGACGATACAAAAATTGCAAATAGCGTGCTCTCAAAAGAACAAGTTGACGATATGCAACACAATCTAGATAAATTGTCATGTTGGGCCCAAATTTGGTAAATGAGTTTCAATGCGGATAAATGTAAAGTACTACATATCGGATACCTAAATGAGAAAGCAAACTATTCGATGAATGGCACTCAGCTTAAGAATGTAAACAGAGAAACCGATCTGGGAGTAACAATATCGAGTAACCTAAAACCGAGTCAACAATGTTCAGAAGTTGTTAAGAAGGCAAACAAAATAATTGGCTTTATAGGCAGGTCATTTGAGCATAAATCCAAAGAAGTTATCCTAACCCTTTACAATTCCTTAGTCCGCCCTCTTCTTGAATACTGCGTTCAATCCTGGTGCCCTTATTACCAAAAGATATAAACAAGCTAGAACGAGTTCAACGTAGAGTTACCAAAATTATACCTAGCCTAAAGAACAAACCATACGAAGAGCGTCTTAGAGAATTAAATCTATTTCCTTTAACCCAGCGCAGATTAAGAGGTAACTTAATTCAAGTGTTCAAAATCATCAAAGGCATCGACAATATGAACTGTAGTAAGTACTGTACTTCACTATCGACCAATCTAATTACACGCGGGGAAACGGTTGCAAAATTATTGGTAAATCTTTTAACTCACACGAATCTAAGAATTTCTTCTTCAATCGAGTTGTCAACTTGTGGAATGGGCTTCCCCGAAACGTTATAGACTGCATCACCGTTGATTCATTTAAACTCCGCGTAGACAAATATCTCGCATCAAACCCGCGACTGACTGCATTTGTAAATGAATAACTTTATTTTATCCCCCCCTCAGTTACTAACCCATCTGTCCCCTACTAACTTCCTAATCCTGCCACGGACATTAGTTCCAGGGCAGTAATTCCCTTTCCAATGTTCCCTTACCCACTCTAAACCACTGTTTGGACACTTGATCCTCAGTGTTTTGGAGGACAAGCAACCTAGAAGGGTCACTAGATCTGTTGTTGCTTGATTTCCTTTGTACTCCTTTGTACTCCACCTTGGCCGCTGCAGACCAACGCAGGGACAGCAGGCTGCTCAGGTGGTTGCCTCACAAACTCCTCCAACAGATTCAGATGACATGCTTCCCCGTCCTCGTGTTCAATAGCCCCGTTCCCACAACTCTCCTCCACCTGGGAACTACTAAGTCGCGGAGTGCCATCACGCCCAACCATGTCACTAGGGGTGACAGGTTCTGGGGCCACTCCTGAGCTCACCTCTGGGTCAAGTACTAAGTCGCTAAGGAGAGCCGCTGGAGCAAAACTTACAAAACTCTCAACTTTAGCTTTCTCCCTCCGACCGTTCCTCCGCTGGTCTAGAGACTGAGGAATAGGCTGTGACACTTTAGATGCACGAGATCGGGTGACAACACACGCCTTCTGCTGTGGTTGACACCTCTCGACCAACTCCTGCCCCTCCCTACTCACGTCGGCCGCCCCGCCCTCTCGGCACCGACTAAGGGTTGGAACCTCAGAAGCAGGTACCGCAAAGTCGTTGCCGAGAAGAAGGTCGACGCCCTCTACTGGCAGTTTCTCCACGATTCCAACATCAAACTCCCGTGTCACACCATCTACCTCCAGCTCTACTCGAACCAACGGGTATGACCTTGTAGCATTGGTACCCTGCACCACAACCACCCGTGCCGCGTTTATAGGTTTGCCTGTAAAGTTCTTCATCAAAGTCTGGGATGCACCTGTATCTCGCAACTCCAACCCATACTTGCAACCAGCCCAACTCACGCAGCCGCGCCCTCGATGGCCACAAAAAGGACAGGATCGTGCAAAATGCCCCTTCTTATGACAATGAAAACACTCTACCTCCCCCTTGGGCTTCCCTTGAGGTGGGGAAGGGCCCGGACCCTTCTTAACCCGGGAACTGTGGGGAGACTCTTAAGAGGTCCCCCGGCGGACTGCGGGGAGACTCTTAACCCTTTGGCGCACGATGACTCGTTCAGAGTCATTAGGTATTTTTTTCCTAGGTGCATGATGACTCGTTAAGAGTCATTAAACTTAAAAATATTCGCCAAAAATTAAGTTTTCGTCTGACGCGTGTCATATTTGGCATAGATATTAAGTATTACGTCTAGTTCAATGGGTACAATTGGCAACCCCCTCAGTTTAACCGTTTACTCACGGCTGGCTGGGAAGGGAGCAGAGTACAGCTCAGTCTGTGTTTCGATACTTTCACGTTTATTCGTGTATCTCAGTAACTATTAGGTTTATAGTAATTCTGAAGTTACCAGTGGAATCCTCATTAAATTCTGCTTCCATATATGTATGCAAATCAAAAATGTTGCGGGCAAAATTTTGAGCTAGCGCGAGTTGGAGATAAGGTATTTACTTTTTTTTTTACAATTCTTATTTCGGAGAGCCCCAATGTGGTTGTTTTGTATTTATTTTATGTTTTTATTCGCTTATCTTCAAGTTCAATCAATAACGAAGCCGATGGTACCTCATTAATCCAAATACAAGGATTTTTTGGAGGATAAAAACGTCACAGAAACAAATTATCGCCGGGCACAAAACTGGCTCTGAGTGAGGTGAGATATTCTTTGGGAGTGGGAAAAACTTTGATTGGAAACTATAGGTGCGCCAAAGGGTTAAGAGTGAGTGAAAAAGAAAATCAACTTTTGACATCGATTTATTTTTATTTTTTTTTTCCCCCTGGGCCATGCAAAATCTCAGTCCTCTACCTCCCCTCCTTCCCCACTTTCCTCCTCTCCTTCAGTTATCACCTATTTTCCCTGTTATTCCCTTATTCTGAGGTATATTTTCGAGCTAACATTAGAAATCCGGTTGGAGGGTGTGGTCATCACTGATAGCAAGCAAATGCAAGAGAGAGAGAGTATCGATCGACTGTGTCTCAGTGGCCTTGGGGGAAATTGGCGGGAAAGCAGCTTGCCTCACCCATACATTATACAACTCGCGGGCTATATCTCCGATTTTGACCATCCAAACGCTGTTTTCACTCGTTTTATTGTTGTTTCAGGTTAATACCTTTATAATCAACCCATAATAGGCGCATATGGATAAGTATTAATGCTATTAATGGCACAATGAATATTTTAGTGACGGAAACACCTCAAATACGTCAGCACAGGGGAACGTTTCCAATTACCCCCATGCGCACTTGTTAGGTTAAACGGGACGGTATTAGGTTTATGGTCAGACTTAATATCGTTGCTCTTGTTTTTATTGTTATATGGTGTATCACTGACTCGGGGGGGTGGAGTGTTGCGCCCCGTGTTACCTGCATCGTTCCGTTGTGCAGACCCGCACCCACGAATCAGCGATAGCCGAAGGTCAGCCATCTCAGCTGCCTCCTGTAGAGTTTTAGTTTTTTTCTCTTTAAGGTTCAACGTCAGGTCGCTGCCCGTACACTTAAAGAACTGGTCGAGAAGCATCAACTGTTTTATCTCATCAAACTTCGTTGCCTTCTCCGATCTCAGCCAGTTCCCGGGCATGTTCAAGAAAGGTGCACTCACGACCCTTCGTAACACCCTGGAACTTCAACCTATAAGTCTCTGGTTGTAACTCATATGCCCGCAGGAGAGCCTCCTTCAATACCTCATAATCAATGCAAGACTCCAAGGGCAACGCATCATATGCCTTGAGTCCTTTGCCAACCAACCTAGAGAAAACAAGGGCTGCCCACTTAACCTCGGGCCACTGGTGCTCCCGGCACTTCTTCTCAAAATGCAAAACAAATTCGGTGACACCCGACTCATCAAATACAGGGACTAACTTAAGAAGGTGCGATAAAGACTGATCAAGACCTCGATTCCCAGAACCGAGACGCTGCCCTGTCGACTCCACCCGAGACTTCTCAAGATCTCTGTCTGCACAGTACTTCGTAGCCTCCACCTGAAGCTCAGCCTCCCGCTGCTGCTGCTGCTGCTCACGTATGGACTTTCTCTCCTCAGCCTGAAGCTTGACGAGTTCGAGCTGAAACAACATCTCGGCAAACAAACCTTGAGGAGGGGGTGCTACTATCGGGGACCCACCCCGTGAGCCACCTAGAGGCATACCCAACTGCCAGCGGGCATCGGCCTGCTGGAACGTACCCGGCTCCGGAGCCCGAGGGGGCGCCATGGTAGGAGTCGAGTGGAATGGGGGCTGGGCAGAAGGTGCCCCAGCTCCCGCTCCACCCGAAGCCCCACGCACCCCACCGAGCACACAGGTAACCAGCTCACCTCGACAAACTGCTAGTACCGGGAAACCCTAAGACCGTGGCTACACACTGTAGTCCGTACCGGTCTAGCCCCGACACCCGACCCGCTGACACAGGCTCCTCCAAATATATCCGAGCATCCTCCTCACTGTTTACCACCCGAGCGCCGCTAGACAACTCCACCTTCTCGCCTGTGCTCTCACTATGTACTGATCCGTCGTTCGACATAGTGTCCACTGGATATCCTCAACGTTTATAAAAAAAAAAAAAAAGTACCCACTCTCCCGTAGCACTATTCACTAAAAAAATGCTTGAAGACAACTCAAGTGCTATACTACGTTGCCAAAAAAAAATTCCACGTGTCCAAAATATTCCTCAAAAAACAAATGTCCAGAAATCCTGCAATTATTTCTTAGTTCACTAGGTTGACTAAGATAAGATACTAGGCAAGGTCGCTATTTGTTACGACCGGGGCTACGAATAAAACAAGGGCACTTAAAGATTGGACTAGTAATAGGGCACTATGCAACAACGGTACGCTAGTTGCCCTTGAACTTATATGCCGGCGAACAAAACACCTATACCCTCCAGAGTTAATCTGCGATAACGGGGTATCCTTAACTGGGCATAAATGTACTCTACTTCTGGCTAACCCACACTGGTATAGCCTGATAACACACAGGATGCAAGTTACGTTAAAATGCATAAACAAGAATCTATGGGAAGATCAATTAAATCACTGCAAGATTTAATACAATAAAAAGATGCTTTAATACAGTTACTCTAAACAACAATAAACTCTTCACTCCTATCTGAAAGAAAGTGAAGTATAGTCCTACAGCATAGACCTGGAAACTTCTGAAGAAAGTCTGATGCTCATAAGATGCTCGTATCTTAAAATATATAAAGGCAGGAGGCAGGACACCACACGAGTAAATGGAATACACTAAAAGATAGGACATAAAATGTTAACTGACACGAGAATACTATAAATGCGCAACGGTATAATGCTCGACACTAAAAGAAGTACTTCCTTATCAACGAAACAGTCTACTATGGTTGTGCAATTCAACAACAACCTAGACTAATAAATGCTTGTGAATAATAATGCATACATATCAAAAGAGCTTATGTCCTAACTAGTGTCTGCTAAGTGAATAAAGTCTAGCTGGGATATCAAGGTTAGGAAACTGTGGCTGAGCAAGACAGGCTCATAGCCTAGCGTTGTCCTTAAGGCGGTATGGTTAAAGTTACATTAATGACGGGGATGCTCTCTTGGTAAACCCAGATCTCAAGTATCTGGCTCTACCCTGGCGATCCCTCAAAAGTCAAGCAAAGAGGCAGCACTGTGTTATAAGGTAGTAGGCTAATGCCTTCTTACAACACGATGCTGCACTCGCAAAAGGCACAACCAAAAGGACGACCTAGGGTACCACAGAAACCGTCGAAGTCGTGTAGGTATAAGCGAACCATACACACATCGGTGACAATGACAACAGAAACCTTATCCCAGTCTAGCATTAAATAACCAAGCAGAGCACTACTGATAATGAGGGAGACACACACGAAAAGTCATCAAACCTCCATTAACTAAGGACATTGAGGGAGACACACACAGAGTCATCAAACCTCCATAGACTAAGAAACCTTATAGCCTATTCTAATACATGTAAATATATCTGAGAGCGACGCACACAATACGATGGGCCGATATGAAATCGTGTACAGAACCCAAAGGGAGTGCTGTGATGTTAAAAGACTAGAGGAATGAAAGAGAAGAAGTAGAGTGAGAGAATGTATCAGAATGGTGGGGATATGGGGGACAGTTGTAAAAAGGGTGTTAGTCGTGCGCGTCCCTAGTCTGCTCTGTAGAAGGCAGCTCCGGTGGACCCCCGCAACACAGGAGCCCACAAAGACGCGGTGGTCGGCCAATCACAGGCCGAGACGTCACAAGGCAGCAGGTGTCACGTGACACAGCCAGCCAGGCCAGCCAATCAAGGGGCGTGAGAAAGCACGCGCACGAGCCTCCGAGCGAGGGAAGCAACATATGTATACGCACGCACACACTACCACCTCACTGCCTATATTGTTCTCTCTCCTTAACAATATACAATGCATGTTATATTCAATCAATGAAATAAAATACTTCCCGTTGTCACAGACGAAAATAAAGACCACCACTGGACTGTCTGTAACAATACGATTGCTAGGAAAGAAAGAACAACATTCTCTGATAACTGTAGCCCATTTCGATGTCCCTGGCGAGCGCTAGTGGCTAACGAGAGGCGATTCTGCCAACGCTGGTAGGCGTCACACAGGACAAATCCCGATGGACTGGAGAGAGGCGAACATAACAGCTATTTTTAAGAAGGGAAAGAGAAATGACCCAGGAAATCATAGACCAATCAGTTTGACAAGTGTTGTGTGTAAACTAATGGAAACGGTAATTAGAGAAGGAATAATGGAGCATATGAAATCAAACCAACTTTTCAGTGGGAGAAAGTTCGGATTCTTGCCGGGGAGGTCGACGGTACTACAGCTAATTAAGGTGGTAGATGATTGGATGCAAATTCTGGAGGATGGTGATGTTATAGACGTAGTATATTGCGATTTTATGAAGGCCTTCGATAAGGTCCCTCATAAAAGGTTAATAGAGAAAGTTAGAAGCTATAATATAGGGGAGAAATGTGTGAAATGGATAGAAGCCTTCCTGAAAGATCGGAGACAGAGGGTAATGGTGAATGGAATAGGCTCGGGGTGGAGGGAAATTACAAGTGGGGTACCTCAGGGATCTGTGTTGGGACCACTACTGTTTGTTATATTTATCAATGACTTATCTGAAGTTATAACTAATGGAAGTGAGATATACCTGTATGCGGATGACACTAAGCTGTATAGAAGAGTGAGGAGTAAGGAATATGTGGGTTTGCTTCAAGGAGATGTGGAGGGCATGAAGGGATGGTCTGAACATTGGTTAATGCCTTTTCATCCAAAAAAATGCAAGTACATGCGGATTGGGACCAGCAAGATAGACAAGGTAGGATACAGTATGTATGAAGTGATGAAGGAAGTTAATGCAGAAAAGGATATAGGAGTAGTGATAGACAATAAATTAAATTTCTCAGAACATTTAGCGAAAAGATAAACAAAGCCAATAGAATTGTAGGGCTGATAAGGAGGACATTTGTGTCACTTGACGAAGAAATATTCAGGAATCTCTATACAGTGGTCCCTCGCCTTTAGCAGATTTCAGCTTGGCGAAACACAGTATTGGCGATAGGTTGGATATGGTACCAGAATCCGAATTTGGCGCTTCAAATGCGCTTTTGGCGAGAATGCTGACGTCACGGAATGGCGTCGGCCCAGAATGCGCCGCCCGCAAGCTAGTCTCACCAGGCCTAACTCTAAATAATTCATGGTAAATAAAATCTGTTATCTATTATCTATTGTCTTTTCTATTGCTGTTAATGTTTCATGTAGGCTACAGTAGAGCGCCGTATTGAGAGTTACTCTTAGGCCGAGGCTAGGCTATAGATAGGCTTAGGCCTACTCACAGAACCCTAAGTGAGCTGCTTGGATAGCGAGAATATCCCAGGTATATTTCATAAACGTATATTAACAGAGTAATCTTGACCAAACCGATTTGTGAACCTCATATCTCTTGTGTTTTGCTTTGTTTATTGTGCCGAACAGTCTGCGACACACAAACACACACGCGCATCAGCTGACTCAGGGGCCCAATCGATAAATATAATTAATCAAAGAAGTGACCACGGATCCAAAACCAATTTTATTATATTGCTCAATCGAAAAGCAGTTGGTATAGAAAATTCTAGTCTTCACCATTCACAAGGTAAAAGTGATTTATGCCTCCTGATATATATCTAAGCTAGGTTAGACCATTTCTTGGTCTGGCTAGCTAGTGACTTAACAACTTGTTGCTAAGGTTATGTGGTTATTCCTTATCAATAAGACTATTCACAAGATAACAATGAATTCTGCTGCCTGATATACATCTAACCTAGGTTAGGTCAATTCTTTGTGGAGATATATAGGCTAGGCCTATGTCTTCTAGCAAAAACAGAGTAGGCAGATGGCACCGAGTGTGTCAGCGATCGACGATGCGCATGGCGGGCGGTTTGAAAAGGCCCAAAAGGGTGAACTCGGGCCTTGTCAAAGACTAATGGATAATTTTCCCATTTAAAGTACTATTCGCATTTGGCGAAATTCACTTTTGGCGATGGTTTGGCTAGACTAATGAATTCGCTAAATGAGAGGGACCACTGTACAGCGCTGGTTAGGCCGCACCTGGAATATGCGAACCAGGTGTGGGCTCCATATATGGTAAAGGATATATAAGCAGTGGAGAAAGTGCAGAGGAGAGCTAGCAAGCTAGTACCAACGTTGAAGAACGCGGGCTATGAGCAGAGGTTGAGGACACTGGGGCTTCCGACACTGGCATATAGGAGAAAGAGAGGGGATATGATAGAGACTTTTAAGATAGTGTCAGGAATGTATAATGAGGATGTGTGTGAAGGTATCTTCTTGATGCGGGAGGGAACAAGAACGAGAGGACACTCTAAGAAAATTTACAAAGAAAGAAATAGGCTTGAGAAGGCAAAGAACTCATTTTGTGATAGTGGTAAATGAGTGGAACGCACTGCCCCAGTATGTAGTCAATTCCGAATCAATAAGGGAGTTTGAAAGTAATCTTGATAAAGCATGGGGAAGACAAGATTTGAAGTTTGATTATAAAACAAAAATACAGAATAGTAAAAATGTTGCGTCTGCTACCGCCGCCGCCAACACCGTGAACGACCGCAGCAGTGCAAGTACTGGTACTGAGCTGGATACACAGGCATAGTTTGCCTTTTTCCAGAGGATCTACTGTAAGAAACTGTAAGATAAAGCAAAAATACAGAATAGTAAAAATGTTGCGTCTGCTACCGCGCCGCCAACACCGTGAACGACCGCAGCATTGGTGATGGGCTGGTCTATCAGAGTGAGAACTGAACGATCTCTGCCATACCCATAGCTTACTCTGACTGTTCCTTTTACTTATATATTTTCTAGATCTCAAGTGACGGCGTCTCTTCCGTGGATTGACCTCCCAATCTACCAAGATTGGAAGCCAAAGCGTCACATTTTTCCTTTGCCCTTCATCTTTCTCTTCATAATTGCTGAGGGGCACAGGGCCCTGGGTGGGGGCTTTGGTTTCCCGGGCGTTTCCGCAGCCTCCTCAGCTCCCCGCCATGGAGTGGCTTCGGTCACCCAGGCATTATTGTGGTCGGCAGGGAGGGTTCTGTGGGGGCGTTCGGTTATGGCCTTGGCCTTGCTCGGGGCCTTGAGGCTGTTCGGCCAGGCAGCTTGGGTAACAACAACAACAACACGACCGCAGCAGTGCAAGTACTGGCACTGAGCTGGATACACAGGCCTAGTTTGCCTTTTTCCAGAGGATCTACTGTAAGAAACTGTAAGAAACTGTAGAGTTGAGCGAACGAAGAATAAAGCCGAGCCCAGGCAGACACGTCTGGACACGCTGGACGCAGGGAGAAGAAGGAGGTATGACGACGCTTGGTTCGTCGTCTGGGCTAGAATCCACATAAGATATCCACGATCTGGAAAGCCTTAACCCATCAGACCCGGCTATGTATTCCATACCGAAACCCGGGGGTTTTGGCCAAAAAACGTCTACGCCTAGGGTACCGTATCTTTGTTATTTTGACTGCTTCCGCATTCCAGCGCATCCCCAAGGGTAGATGTGTTTCGTACCTGTAAAATGGTGTTGAGTAGAGCTCTCTAAGTCAACTGGTTCAGTTGTGATGACGATTTCCGTGGAGAGAACTTTGTGGCGATATCAGCCACTTATCACTACTTTTCAATAACACACCACACACGAACAAGCGACGCCTCTCCTTCTTGTGGTCGGAGATGCGCGGCGTCGGTCTAACCGGCTGTTGTTTACATGCGTCGGACAGGCGCCTCACACACCAAGCTTACAGGCTTTCAAGCTGCCGGAGCCTCAGAGCCCTTCCGGGTTCCGCGGGGTGTTTTTTATGGATGCCTCAGAGCCCAACCGGGTCTGAGGGGTTAATATAACAAAATTTAAGTTAATTTTAATTTTTAATTTTTTTACGAAGTTTTTTCGTAGTGAGTACCCAATCATAAAGACGATTCCATAAGAGAATTAGCGTTACACTTATGATGAGGACTCTTTCTCCCTGCGGCGGGGTTTTCAAACACGCTGACCGCGGGTGCTTGAAAGAGGACTATTATACTAATAGGCATATCGTCAAAGATGGAAGGGCCACTAATAAATGGTCCAAATTTGCAATAAAAATGACAACAATTATTTGATTCACTTAAAGTTGTTTCATTTGTTTTTCAAGAGTGCAAATTCAACTTTCAGCGAGTAGTCACTGTATCGATTTAGACTGTGAATCGCCCGTACTATAGTCTATTTTTTTAACCTGGCAAGTTTGCACTAGGTCACTTTGAGCTAGAGAACTCTAAGTTCAAGCTGATTGGCTAATAGTACTATGTACTGTAGTATATTTCTTGTGATTGGGGTTGTGCAACTGAAAGACGTTAATCGGACACAGTACCAACAGCCAATCAGCTCGAAGTAGAGTTCCCTAGCTTAAACAGATCAAGTGCAAACTCGCCAGGTTAAACAAATGGACTATAGTAGCTGGTACACTATTTTATGATAAACTTGAGACAAAAAAACTGACAAGTGAGGCAGCTCTGAACAGGGCTGCCTGTAGCACCGCCATTTGGATGTGAGATAGGAACCGCACTTCGTGTGGAGCACTCGGTCTTTAAATTTATGTATGTACAGTATGTATTGTTTAGTGAACATTAATTGAGGGAAAACACCGGGTATGGGACTCTAGGTAATGTTTCAAAATATTACATCTGTGTGTTGGAATTATTCAATGAAATGTTTACCACTTATCACTGCAGGAAATTGTACCTACCTGGGCATGGAGTTGTTTCTTATCTTCAAGTCGCTCTGGTCTGCCCATCAGTGATGCCTCTTCTTCCTCCAGCTGTTCCTCCTCGTCTTCTACCTTCACAATGTCTTGGGGACGGATAGCATACCCCTGCTCCAGGTTGTGGCGGTATTCCTGTCAAAGCGGCAAAGGTTTAATTATTAATGATATGCCATAGCTCATCTAGCTCATTTTGACCTTACCATTACCGCACTCACCAGAGTGCATTGTCTCATTTTACAACAGACACCTCTCTCACTTTGTTTGCAACTAGTCCTCTAATCCTGATATTCTTCAGTTCCATATCCCAAGCCTTACTTAATCTACCATCCATCATCCATCCTATCACCCTTCACTCAGTCATCCTTATCCATTCTCTCTATGTGGCTACACTAATGCATTCTGTTAGCACACATCAGTTCACTGATTCTCTCTGTATCAAGATGCTCTCTCAACTCTGCTCTTGTTGATCCCTCGCTCACTGTGGCATTATGTACCCAGGTCATAATACTCCTTTCAGTACATTCAAGTCTTCGGGTTTCATCATCCTTGACTGCCCACGTCTCTACCATAAATCAGAACACTTCACACACATGCAGCTTACAGTTAACCATTAGTGCAGAGGGATAATAGTCAATAGTGGAAATAGCTCTATAAACTCTTCCATTCACTTTTGATTTATGCACCACCTAGTAGCCAGCAAAGATCCTGTCACCAAGGTAGCAGAATTCAACACACTTCAGAGACACATCATCAATGTCAATTCTTTCCACCCTAACATATATATAACCCTAGGCTTAGCTTATTGGTTTCTATGGCATGTTTAACAGGTATTATCAACCTGGGGTAGACCTAGAATGACATGGGATCAGGTACTCCGGTCTGATCTCATGTCTTTGTCCAAGTTTTGGTTGGTTTAGTTTGCAAGTTTTACATTTTAATAAAGAACTTGACACGAAAGGCAGCCCTTGACAGGGCCGCCTGGAAAACCGCCATTTAGGATGTGAGACTGTAACCACATTCCCAGTGGACAAAACGGTCTTTAAATTTGTACAGCATGTATGTATGTACAGTCCCCAGGTAAATGTTATTACAATACAGTACCTCTACAGGCATCGTATTAAAGGCCTTCTCTACATCCACAACACACACAGTAGTACAGTATAACATATTTAGCTAATTTGATCTCAAATTTTAAATGAAAAGTATGAAAAGTATCAGCCTGCTGGAATAGGACATCTTAGTGTTATTAACTTGCTTGCCATATATATACCGGTATATATATATATATATATATATATATATTTTCTTTCAGGCAGGTGAGATTAAAATAATAGACACAGTTTGCATTATTGAGTTTTTTATTGATACTCTCAATTTTTTGTATAGTTTTTCTGGTATTTTCAGGAAGTTGGTAAAGGAGGTTTGCAAATGGTTCCGACGTTTCAATGGGTGCAGCCATCATTATCAAGGAGAAGTGAAGTTAGAAGGTGATAAGTCGAGTTTATATAGGCGATACAAGATCAAGAAAGGGATTATTGTGTGCTAGCTGCACGCTGGTTGGCTAACCTAAGACTAGCTCTGGTAGGCTGGCCGGACGCAGGAGTGGGCGGGGCCTCTGCGTCGTTCATCTGCGTGTGTGGAGGGGGCATTCCTGGGGGCATCATGGGGGGCCTCGCTGTGGAAGGGCGTGCCGAGGGTAGGATCTGGCTGTATTCCGCTTGTGTGTTTAAAGTAGGTTGGTATGTTTGTATATACAGTACAGTATATAGCTTCAAGAATGAATAGGCGGCGTGAGTCTATTTCTTTATCAAGAATAGAGGTGTGTTTATCTAAGTCGGGTCTGGTGAGTTCCTGATGGTGTGGGGATGTGTGGTAGTGGTCCTTGATAGCTCCGGCTTGAAGGTGGAAGGTAAGGCGACGTGACAGACGAGTCCTTGTCAAACCGACATAAGTGTGAGGTCCACAGTCCTCACTGTTACAGGTGTGTCGGTATATGACATGGTCCTCTTGTGACGGTTTCTTAGCGGTAGCCGGGCTGTTGCGAATGACTAGTTGTGATGTTTTCCTCGATTTGTAGTATATGGTGAGTTTAAGGTGTTGGTCAGGGTTCGTAGTTTTAACGTTGTTGCTGATAATGTCTCTCATTATGTTTTCGTCTGTTTTGTGATCTGAGGACATGTGGTTTTTATAGTAAATTTTTATGTATTCAGTGTTTGTATTAGTAGGCATGTCGTTTTTGTACCATGTTTCAAGGTGTTTGTTGATGGTGTGGGCGATGTCCGAGTTACTGTACCCATTGTTTACAAGCACCTGGGTGAGCCTCTCGAGTTCCTTGTGAGTGTCTCGCCAGGAGGTGCAGTGTGATAGGGCTCTCCTGACGTAGGCGGCGATGGTGGATCGTAAATATCGCTGGGGGCATTCACTTTCGCCGTTGAGACATAATCCGTTGTTGGTGGGTTTGGTGTAGACAGTGGTGGTAAAGCCTGAGGTGTTGTTGTTTACGAGGACATCAAGGAAGGGGAGATGACCGTTAGAGGACTCCTCGAAGGTGAAGTTTAGACTGGAAGAGGCGATGAATCGTTGTTGAAGGTCACGTAGCTCCTGTGGGTCCTTCACACGCACGAAGATGTCGTCCACATATCTGCAGTAGACGGAGGGGCGGTTGGTAGTCAGGAGCTCTTCTTCGATGGTGCCCATGTAAAAATTGGCAAAGAGGACTCCTAGGGGACTGCCCATTGCCACACCATCAATCTGCTGATACATGTCACCTCGCGGGCAGGTGAAGGGCGCCTCTTTGGTGCATATTTCCAGCAACGTCTTCAGGGCTGTTTCTGGGAGGTCTAAGGGCGTGTTGTCTGGGCAGTGGTAGACTCGATGTAGGATGAGCTCAATGGTGCGGTCCACAGGCACGTTGGTAAAGAGACTTTCTACATCTAGGGAGGCGATGATATGGTCGTCAGTAGAGGAGGCATCTCTTAAAATCTCCAGGAAGTCAGCTGACGAGGAAAGACTGTACTGGCTGGGAGTGTAGGGGGTTAGAAGTTTGTTCAAAGTCTTGGCAATTTGGTAGGTGGCGGTAGGGATCTGGGAGATGATGGGGCGAAGGGGGTTACCTGGTTTGTGGGTTTTGACTGTGCCGTAAGCGTACCCAGGGGAGAAGTCACCGATGAGTTGGTGTAACGTCAAGTTGGCGGCACACCATGGCGGAAGGCGGACGCAAGTTTGAGGCTCCGGCATATGTTATGGGAATAGTCAATTAATTCAAGGATATCGAGTACATACGGGGCTAACAAGAAGAGGAAGGATTTAGTGAAGGTTTGGAGGATATATTGGTGTGGTGGAGGGGTGATATATAGTGTAATAAGAGTGTGTAGTGACGGGACAGCGGTAGGGTTGTGAGTTGTTGAGTTTGTAAACAAACATGGCAGAGGGAATTTCGGGTATGACGGAGTCGGAAGGAAGGTTACAACGTTTTCGGGGATTTAAGAGCACAGATAAGAAGTTAGAAGAGGTTAGTATTGTTGTGAAGGATTTGGAAAAGTGGATGAGTGATACGGAGAAATGGAAGGGGGATATTGGTGAGAAAGTTAAGGCACTGTGTGTAATGTGTGGTGTGATAGGTGGGGAAGGGAATAGGCCTAGCGAAGGAAGTGAATGCAGGCCTTTTTTGGCAGTTAATGAGAGCCTAGAGATGTTATTGAAAAGGGTAGATGAACTGGGAGCAGAGAATATGGCATTGAAGGAGCAGCTGAAGGAATACGAAGGACGTTTCACGGAAGTAAAGGAGTCGACTGCATGGACGGTGGTAGGTAAACAAAAAGTCAAGGATTTGGAGGATATTATGAAAGAGCAAAAGGAAGAAATGAATATGACTAAACAAAGTTTTGAGAGTGCAGTTGTAGGGGTCATGAAGAACAAGGAGAGTGTCGTGAGGGAGGCCATGGACAGGGATAGGGGTGTAATCTTGTATGGAGATATAGAGACTCATATGAATGATAATGGAGTGAGAAAAGTGAGGGATATGGAGACAGTGAAGGAGGTCTTGAAAGGTGTGGATGAGGACGAATATGGATGGGAAGGGCAGGTGGAGGAGATCAGTAGGATAGGTAGATATAAAAGGGGAGAGATGAGACCTATAAGGGTACAGTTTAAAACTAGGGTAGTGGCGGAGACTGTGACAAATTTTAGTTGGAGGCTAAATACAAATGATAAACTGAAACACATAAGACTAAAGAAGGATTTGAGTATAGAACAAAGGAAAAAAATTAAGGAATTACAAGAAAAGGCTGATGAAAATAATGGAAAGTTGGATGAGGAGGAAAAGAGAAATTTTTACTGGAGAGTGAGGGACGGAAAAGTGAGGAAGTGGTTTATAAGAGTAGAAAGGAGGGGGAGATCAGGGAGGGGAGAGAATGTGATGAGAGTTGTGACGGAGGAGGAGAACGGGGTGGAGGTGTCACAGGGAGAGACAGGAGACAAAGAGTCAGACCCAGTAGTGCTAACAGGGGAGTAGGGTACGGACTGGAGGAGCGGGATGGTGTAATTGCTGGAGGAATGGTAGATGGATTAAGGATTATGTTTAGTAATGTGGATGTGTTTACTCAGGACAAGAAAAGAGAACTGATATGTAGGTTGCAGGATGAAGAGGAAAAACCTGATATCATAGCCCTACAGGAAGTAAGACCAAAAAATGTTAGAATTGAGAGGGAACTGGTGGAATATAGTTTGGAGGGTTTTGAGTTATATGAGAGAAATGCTATTAGAGCAGAGGTTGGAAGAGGACTGTTTATTTATGTAAGAAAAGAGCTCAAGGTTAATGAGGTGGATATGAGACAGCAGTATTGTGAGTATTTGTGTATTGAAGTAAAATGTGTAAGAGGATCAATTCTAATTGCCTCTATATATAGAAGCCCAAATAATAGCAGGGGAGAGGATGATAACCTACTGAAACAATGGAGGAGATAGATAATAGAGAGAACAAATATAAAATTTTGATTGGAGATTTCAATTTGCCAAGGATCAACTGGGCAAATTGTACTACTCCAGCGGGACAGGGTAGCCTGGAAAATAAGTTTATAGAGAAAGTGAGAGATTGTTTTTTAACGCAACATATTGTAGAGATGACAAGATATAGAGATGGGACGCAGGGGAGTGTACTTGATTTGATTTTTAGCAATGAAGAGGATATAGTGGAACATGTTAATGTGGATAGCCCTATAGGTCGTAGTGACCATGCCTGTATAAGCTTTAGTTGTAACATTAAATCGGAGAGGGATAATAAAAGCAATAGAAAAATATACATGTATGATAGAGCAGATTATGAGCTGCTGAGACGGTGTTTGGACATTGACTGGGGGGAATATTTGAACGGTGAAGACGCTGAAGGAATGTGGAGGAAAATTAGAGTCAAACTGGAGAATGCTGTATCCAAAAGTGTACCAGTAAGGGAATATAAGGATAAAACAAAATTGAGGAAAAGAACTAACCCAGAATTGCCAATGAAAAGAAAGCTTTGGATATTGATTAGAAGAAAGAAACGATTGTGGGAAAGATTAAAATTGTTAAAAAAGAACAGGGGGTCTAGTATAGAGGCTAAGGAAGTGGATCTGGAACGCAGACAAATAAACAATAAAATAAGGTGGGAAACAAGGAGGGGGGTGAAGGAGAGGGAGAGAGAGATAGCTAGAAATGTGAAGGATAATCCAAAAATATTCTGGAAGTACATTCAGGAAAAATTAACAAGAAGAGTAGGGATCCCAGAGCTGGTGGGGGGGTTGAATGATGGGAGTAGAGCGGAGACTGATAAGGAGAAAGCAGAGGTGCTGGGGAAATACTTTGGGGGGTACTAACAGTGGAGTCGGAGGATGCAGTGCCTACTATTCCCATCAAACAGGCACCGGCACTGGAACTAGTAGAGTTTTCCCATGCTAGAATAAGAAGGGCTATAGAAAAAATGAATAAGTAAGTCACCGGGACCGGATGGGATACACCCAAGAATCATAAAGGAAGGAGGGGAGATGTTAGTAGAGCCATTGAAAATGTTATTTGAGGTATCGTTTAATACAGGACAAATCCCGATGGACTGGAGAGAGGCGAACATAACAGCTATATTTAAGAAGGGAAAGAGAAATGACCCAGGGAATTATAGACCAGTCAGTTTGACAAGTGTTGTGTGTAAACTAATGGAAACGGTAATTAGAGAAGGAATAATGGATCATATGAAGTCAAACCAACTTTTCAGTGGGAGACAGTTCGGATTCTTGCCGGGGAGGTCGACGGTACTACAGCTAATTAAGGTGGTAGATGATTGGATGCAAATTCTAGAAGATGGTGATGTAATAGACGTGGTATATTGCGATTTTATGAAGGCCTTCGATAAGGTCCCACATAAAAGGTTAATAGAGAAAGTTAGAAGCTATAATATAGGGGAGAAATGTGTGAAATGGATAGAAGCCTTCCTGAAAGATCGGAGACAGTGTGAATGGTGAATGGAATAGGCTCGGGGTGGAGGGAAATTACAAGTGGGGTACCTCAGGGATCTGTGTTGGGACCATTGCTGTTCGTTATATTTATCAACGACTTGCCTGAAGTTATAACTAATGGAAGTGAGGTATACCTGTATGCGGATGACACTAAACTGTATAGAAGAGTGAGGAGTAAGGAAGATATGGGTTTGCTTCAAGGAGATGTGGAGGGCATGAAGGGATGGTCTGAGCATTGGTTAATGCCTTTTCATCCAAAAAAATGCAAGTATATGCGGATTGGGACCAGCAAGATAGACAAGGTAGGATACAGTATGTATGAAGCGATGGAGGAAGTGAGTGCAGAAAAGGATATAGGAGTAGTGATAGATAATAAGTTAAATTTCTCAGAACATTTAGCGGAAAAGATAAACAAAGCCAATAGAATTGTAGGGCTGATAAGGAGGACATTTGTGTCACTTGACGAAGAAATCTTCAGGAATCTATATACAGCGCTGGTTAGGCCACACCTGGAATATGCAAACCAGGTGTGGGCTCCATATATGGTAAAGGATATAGAAGCAGTGGAGAAAGTGCAGAGAAGAGCTAGCAAGCTGGTACCAACGTTGAAGAACGCGGGCTATGAGCAGAGGTTGAGGACACTGGGACTTCCGACACTGGCATATAGGAGAAAGAGAGGGGATATGATAGAGACTTTTAAGATAGTGTCAGGAAAGTACGATGAGGATGTGTGTGAAGGTATCTTCTTGATGCGGGAGGGAACAAGAACGAGAGGACACTCTAAGAAAATTTACAAAGAAAGAAATAGGCTTGAGAAGGCGGAGAACTCATTTTGTGATAGAGTGGTAAATGAGTGGAACGCACTGCCCCAGTATGTAGTCGATTCCGAATCAATAAGGGAGTTTGAAAGTAATCTTGATAAAGCATGGGGAAGACAAGATTTGAAGTTTGATTATAAAACAAAAATACAGAATAGTAAAAATGTTGCGTCTGCTACCGCCGCCGCCAACACCGTGAACGACCGCAGCAGTGCAAGCACTGGTACTGAGCTGGATACACAGGCATAGTTTGCCTTTTTCCAGAGGATCTACTGTAAGAAACTGTAAGAAACTGTAAGATGAGTTTTTTAAGGTGGATCCCTCCTGTCTTTGCGTTAATGGCGGTGATGGTGGTGTTGGTTTTCCGCTTTATTTCTTCGGTGGGGTTACGGGTGATTTTCCGGAATTTTGTAGAGTCGCTTAGGATGTGGTCCATCTTCTGCAGGTATTCATCTTTGTCGTGAATGACAAGGCTGGCAGCTTTATCGGCTCGTCTGATTATGATATTATTTTCACGAAGTTGTTTAGCCGCTAAGATGTGGTTTTTGTTGATTAATCCGCTGTCCGACCTACAACCTACAACCGACCTTACTAGCCGAAGCCGCTAAAACACGTGGTTCCCACAACAGCGGATTAATCAACAAAAACCACATCTTAGCGGCTAAACAACTTCGTGAAAATAATAATATCATAATCAGACGAGCCGATAAAGCTGCCAGCCTGGTCATTCACGACAAAGATGAATACCTGCAGAAGATGGACCACATCCTAAGCGACTCTACAAAATTCCGGAAAATCACCCGTAACCCCACCGAAGAAATAAAGCGGAAAACCAACACCACCATCACCGCCATTAACGCAAAGACAGGAGGGATCCACCTTAAAAAACTCATCGGTGACTTCTCCCCTGGGTACGCTTACGGCACAGTCAAAACCCACAAACCAGGTAACCCCCTTCGCCCCATCATCTCCCAGATCCCTACCGCCACCTACCAAATTGCCAAGACTTTGAACAAATTTCTAACCCCCTACACTCCCAGCCAGTACAGTCTTTCCTCATCAGCTGACTTCCTGGAGATTTTAAGAGATGCCTCCTCTACTGACGACCATATCATCGCCTCCCTAGATGTAGAAAGTCTCTTTACCAACGTGCCTGTGGACCGCACCATTGAGCTCATCCTACATCGAGTCTACCACTGCCCAGACAACACGCCCTTAGACCTCCCAGAAACAGCCCTGAAGACGTTGCTGGAAATATGCACCAAAGAGGCGCCCTTCACCTGCCCGCGAGGTGACATGTATCAGCAGATTGATGGTGTGGCAATGGGCAGTCCCCTAGGAGTCCTCTTTGCCAATTTTTACATGGGCACCATCGAAAAAGAGCTCCTGACTACCAACCGCCCCTCCGTCTACTGCAGATATGTGGACAACATCTTCGTGCGTGTGAAGGACCCACAGGAGCTACGTGACCTTCAACAACGATTCATCGCCTCTTCCAGTCTAAACTTCACCTTCGAGGAGTCCTCTAACGGTCATCTCCCCTTCCTTGATGTCCTCGTAAACAACAACACCTCAGGCTTTACCACCACTGTCTACACCAAACCCACCAACAACGGATTATGTCTCAACGGCGAAAGTGAATGCCCCCAGCGATATTTACGATCCACCATCGCCGCCTACGTCAGGAGAGCCCTATCACACTGCACCTCCTGGCGAGACACTCACAAGGAACTCGAGAGGCTCACCCAGGTGCTTGTAAACAATGGGTACAGTAACTCGGACATCGCCCACACCATCAACAAACACCTTGAAACATGGTACAAAAACGACATGCCTACTAATACAAACACTGAATACATAAAAATTTACTATAAAAACCACATGTCCTCAGATCACAAAACAGACGAAAACATAATGAGAGACATTATCAGCAACAACGTTAAAACTACGAACCCTGACCAACACCTTAAACTCACCATATACTACAAATCGAGGAAAACATCACAACTAGTCATTCGCAACAGCCCGGCTACCGCTAAGAAACCGTCACAAGAGGACCATGTCATATACCGACACACCTGTAACAGTGAGGACTGTGGACCTCACACTTATGTCGGTTTGACAAGGACTCGTCTGTCACGTCGCCTTACCTTCCACCTTCAAGCCGGAGCTATCAAGGACCACTACCACACATCCCCACACCATCAGGAACTCACCAGACCCGACTTAGATAAACACACCTCTATTCTTGATAAAGAAATAGACTCACGCCGCCTATTCATTCTTGAAGCTATATACTGTACTGTATATACAAACATACCAACCTACTTTAAACACACAAGCGGAATACAGCCAGATCCTACCCTCGGCACGCCCTTCCACAGCGAGGCCCCCCATGATGCCCCCAGGAATGCCCCCTCCACACACGCAGATGAACGACGCAGAGGCCCCGCCCACTCCTGCGTCCGGCCAGCCTACCAGAGCTAGTCTTAGGTTAGCCAACCAGCGTGCAGCTAGCACACAATAATCCCTTTCTTGATCTTGTATCGCCTATATAAACTTGACTTATCACCTTCTAACTTCACTTCTCCTTGATAATGATGGCTGCGCCCATTGAAACGTCGGAACCATTTGCAAACCTCCTTTACCAACTTCCTGAAAATACCAGAAAAACTATACGAAAAATTGAGAGTATCAATAAAAAACTCAATAATGCAAACTGTGCCTATTATTTTAATCTCACCTGCCTGAAAGAAAATATCCTCCCTGGCTACACTAATATCAATATATATATATATATATATATGTTTCTAATCACTCAGCGGGGTTCGAACCGCCGACCTTCAGGACGATAGCCGATGCTTTAATCAACTACACCACGGCAGTCTAAAGCGTCGGCTATCGTCCTGACGGTCGGCGGTTCGAACCCCACTGAGAGATTAGAAACATTTAGTGGCTCACGTGTATTTGTGATATATACTCAATATATATATACCGTATATATTTACTGTATATATATATATATATATATATATATATATATATATATATATATATATATATATATAAATATACATATATAAATATATATATACAGTAAACTTCCGTTAATCCGAAGGGCAGCGGACCGGCTCTCGTTCGGATTAGTGGATTTTTCGGATTATCGGACTTTACCCCTATGAACCTGTGTATGACGAAAACATTGAGACATTAGGCCACCCAAATGACACAATGGTGCACACACACATATCATATGTTCATGAAATCACTTCAAAAGTTTACCATTGTCATTGTAGCCTATTAACTACTTCAAAACATTCAGATTAATGGTCAAAGGAATCTGCTGATATAAACGTCTTCTTCTTCTTCCGTCTACTAGCGAGTTTGTCTTGTTCTTGAAGATCAGATGTGGTTCGGGAAGTAATGCCTTAACAACGGCACTTCCCTGAGAGGTTCTTGTAATTTTCCTTTTGTGACGTGCTCTGTTATATTATATTGTATTGAAAGCACCCTTGTCTTGTTGTCTTGAAAGCACCCTTGGGATGCTCCGATCACTGAACTATAAATAGTAGCGTATCGGAACATCCAAAGGTGCGTTTTCAAGCTCAAGACTAATACGTCCAAAGGTGCGTTTTCAAGCTCAAGACTGAATGCGCTTGCAGAAAATGCGGTGCAAGCCAGTAGCGCATCGGAGCGTCCCAAGGATGCGTTCAAGAGCAAAACAAACTCTCTAGCAGACGATGTGGAAGAAGAAGAAGACGAAGGTGTTTACGATTATATCAGTAGCTTCCTTTGACCATTAATCTGAATGTTTTGAAGTAGATAATAGGCTACAATGACAATGGTAAACTTTTAAAGTGAATTCATGAACATATGATATGTGTGTGCTCCATTATGTGTCATTTGAGTGGCCTAATGCCTCAAAAAGGGGACTTTGGGACTTCTTGAAAGGTGCGTTTTCAAGCTCAAGACTGAATGCGCTTGCAGAAAATGCGGTGCAAGCCAGTAGCGCATCGGAGCGTCCCAAGGATGCGTTCAAGAGCAAAACAAACTCTCTAGCAGACGATGTGGAAGAAGAAGAAGACGAAGGTGTTTACGATTATATCAGTAGCTTCCTTTGACCATTAATCTGAATGTTTTGAAGTAGATAATAGGCTACAATGACAATGGTAAACTTTTAAAGTGAATTCATGAACATATGATGTGTGTGCTCCATTATGTGTCATTTGAGTGGCCTAATGCCTCAAAAAGGGGACTTTGGGACTTCTTGAAATTCGGACCATCGGGTGAATTCGGATTTGGCCTCAAATTGAAAAATTCGGACTATTGGGAGATTCGAATCATCGGTCGTCGGATTAACGGACTTTTACTGTATATATATATATATATATTGTATATACTGTATATATATATATACTGTACATATATTTTATTAATTTCACCACAACACCAAACACCTCCAATGAAATTAATGAAAGCATATATGTGATCCACCGGCAGAGGCGGATTTACATGATATGGGGCCCTAGGCACTGTGGTTATGCGGGGGCCCTGTATTTACCTATTTGTAGTTTACAGGAATTGAGCAACGCTCGTGTTGTCCTGTCTTAGTTACTTTATAATCAATCCATTTTACTTATACAAGTATTGTAATGGATATTCCCAATTCTCCCTACTAACAAGTCTCTTGAGACCTCTGGTGGACGCTTCTGAACTAGCGCCAGAGCTACAAATGTAGACATCACTATACCCAACACCTATGATATGCACAGTTTATCTCAATTTTTGTGTGATTCTACACGTTTTTATTATACAGTATACGACTACACTAAGTGCTTATATGGTATAGTAATAAAGTGAAAGCCCATATGCAGCTGATAATGAGTACAAACATAATTATAAGCCGATTAATTATCATAACAAAATTGGCGCGAAAATACCTGCTGACTTTGTATTGTAAATATAAGTTATTTATGAATATGGGTGATTTTAAAATATATAAAACAACAGTATGCATAGACCAGAGTATGTGTCACCTACAGAAATTTAGACTAACTGCATGTATTATATAGAATTGTTGAAGGAGAGGGAGGGTGGATAGCTCCGCGATGTCGCCCATTTCCCACAGTGTACCGCGGTAAACCTTGCGTTCAGCGCCTCTATCGGCCACTGTAGGCATTTATTGGTAGGGAGAATTCCCAGTATTTTGGACTAACATATCATAGCTTATGTTGTCCTATTTCCATATTTACTTTTATCCAACCTAGATTTTAACATGTTAATGTTCTTCGCTCGCACCACCTCCTCCTCCAAGTTGTTCCAAGTTTCTATACTTCTATATGGGAAGCTGAATTTCTTGTGTCCTTACGACATCTGCCCTTCCTCAGTTTAAACTTGTGTCCTCTTGTCCTTCCATCATTCCTTACGAATAGATCTTCCCTATCTACTCGTTCCAAACTTTTTACTCCCTTGAACATCGTTATTAAGTCGCCTCGTTCCCTTCTCTCTTTCAAGGTAGGCAGTTGTAGTGTCTTAAGTCTTTCCTCATATGTCAACTCCTTCAATCTTGGGATCATCTTCGTTGCTATCCTTTGGACTTTCTCTAATTTGTTTATGTGTTTTTTCAAATGTGGTGACCATATCACTGCTGCATATTCTAATCTTGGTCTTATCATAGTCATTATCAGTTTTCTTAACATTTCTTCATCCAAATAGTTAAATGCCACTCTCATATTGGTTATTATTCCATATGCTACACCAATGATCATGTTAATATGCTTCTCCGGCGATAGATCATCTTGTATTATCACTCCAAGGTCCTTCTCATGCCGTGTTTTGCCGATTTTTTCAATTCCTAATTTGTACTCCCAGCTTATGCCGTGTTTTGCCAATTTTTTCAATTCCTAATTTGTACTCCCAGCTTGGCCTTATCTCACTTGTTCCCACTTCCAAAACATGACACTTTTCTGCATTGAAACTCATTTTCCAGGTTTGGCTCCATCTGTGCAACTTATCTAGGTCCTTTTGAAGATCCTGACAACTTTCTATACAGGTGATATTCTTCATGATCCACGAACATATTCATATGACTATTCAAATTTTCTGGCATGTCGTTTACATAAAGTAGGAACATTATCAGACCCAACACTGATCCCTGTGGTACTCCGCTCGTCACACTCATCCACTGGGAATATTCGTCTCGTATTGTGGTCCTCATTTCTCTTCCTATTAAAAAGTTTTCCATCCATTTTAACATCCTACCATGTACACCTCCAACAACCTGCAATTTCCACAATAACCTTTTGTGAGGCACCCTGTCAAAGGCCTTTTTCAGGTCCAGGTAAACACAGTCAACCCATCCCTCTCTCATGTGTAACATTTACCACTCTGCTATAAAAGCTTAATAAATTAGATATACAAGATCTCCCTTCCCTGAATCCAAACTGTTTCACACTAAGCACCCCCTGTCCCTCTATGAAGTGTGCACTTTTTTCTTATAATTTTCTCACAAATTTTGCAAACAATGCTGGTGAGGGACACCGGTCTGTAGTTAAGTGGATTTTCTCTGTCTCCTCCTTTGTAAATAGGTACTATGTTAGCTCTCTTCCATTCCATTGGCAGGTCTCCTTCATTCAGTGAAGATTTGATGATGTCATAGATTGGTTCCACTAGCTCTTCCGCACATTCTTTGAGGATCCATCAAGCCACTCCATCTGGTCCCATTGATTTCCTCATGTCCAAATCCTGCATCAATTGCAGCACTTAACTTTTTGTCACTTTCATTTCAGGCATCTGTGGTGTTTTCATTTCTCTATCAGGTTCTATAAACTCCTCCTCTTTTACAAACACTGACTGAAGCTTTTCATTAATAACTTCACACAAGTCTTTATCTTTCTCATAGCTATTTGTTCCAACTCTTAGTCTGACAATACCTTCTTTTGTTTTTATTTTTCCATTTACAAATCTATAAAATAGTTTTGGCTCGTTTTTGCACTTCTCTACAATATTCCTTTCATATTTATATTGTTCCTCGCGTCGTATCTTTACGTATTCATTTCTTTTCTCCTTGTACTTATTCAAGTTATTTTCACTATGTCTCTTCCGTGCTATATTCCAGGCTAGGTTTCTATCCGGTGCCTTACTACATCTTATATTGAACCATTCTTTTTCCTTCTTTACCCCTGGTGAGAACCTTGGGACATATTTATGTATCCCTTCTTCATATACTTTCAAGAAAAGTCTATATTTGTCTTGAACCATTTCCAGGCTTTCTAGTTCCTTCCAATTTATACTTTAGAAATTATGTTTCAATGATTTAAAATAAGTTTTAGCATAGTTGTATCTATTTATTTTATGTCCTTCATTTCTCTCCTCATTTTTCCCCAAATCCATCTCCATTTCTAAAATCTTGTGATAACTTTTTCCCAAGGGACAACGATAATTTATCTTTTTAACGTCATGCGGATCACTGGTGAAGACTAGGTCTAGCCTAGATGGTTCATCTATCCCTCTGATTCGTGTGTTTTCTCTAATTTCTCGAACATGTTGTGTTAACATGTTTTCTGTTACTAGATTCAGTAATTTACTGCCCCAATATTCATTATTATTTCCCGCATCTAACCCTTCCCAATTGACTTCCTTACAGTTGAAATCACCTGTTAATATTAATTTATTTCTCCTATTAAAAAGTATTTTTAGTGCATCTAGAGATTCCGTGATTAGTTGATCATATTCTTCCCGCTTCCATGCTCTAGTTTGTGGTGGTATATAAGCCACTGCTATATCAGTTGCTTTGTTGTCCTTGTCTTTTATTTTAGTGTTACAACAATTCTTGTTGTAAGTAGCTTTGGCTGTGAAGCAATAGATTTTTGAGAAATCTCGGTAGTTGCAACTACGACTTTTACTTTTGAAGTAATTACTTCTGCATAAGTACACGAGTTCAGTACTTCTACGAATGTACAAGAATTCATTTATGTTTGGTTATATTTTTAGGAATATATCCATTAGTTAATGGGGTTTATATGTGCACATGTAAACTTATAAGTTTTTAGTTTTCACCACTTACTTTAAGTGGGGTGCCTTCTTAACTAGCAGATCTGTGCACAGAGTCTCAGAGTTAACCCTTTTTCAAGCAGGTTTCTTTGAAGCACGCTCCTGCTTGTACCTCTTTTTGAAGATTTAGGCTGTATAAAGTTTATGCACCCGAATATCTCTTTTTTACAAAAGTAAGAATACTATGTGGTAGTTTGATTATCTGCTTTTCTAGAGTTATGATATGATTACGAATGTCCCCCTCCAGTCTTAGAAATCAGGCATGTTCGTCAATGATGGAGGGGCCACTAATAAATTATAGGTTTGACTCCTGTAAGGAGATAAAGAAAACCTAATATTTAGTAGTGGCCCCGTAATCATTGACGACTGGGGCCCTCCCGACCATCCCCTTCCCATTCGTTGATGTACAGTATTAAGGATTTTGGTTTACTTGATATGTCAGTGAAGGAAGAATGACGCCTGAATCAGCGTCTGGTCAAAGATCCACACAAGTACATCCACGATATGATGGAAAGCTTATTGGATAGTTATTCTTATTTTCTTTTTGTTTTTATTTTTTTTTACGAAGTTTTTTCGTAGTGAGAACCCAATTCATAATGACTGAAGCCATGAGTGAGGTCGCGTGCGCTCATGATGAAGGCTCCTCTGATTTTAAATGCTCTGCGCGGTAGATTCAAACTCTATCTATCTATCTATCTATTGCCTGACGCCGTGATCCCCGAAGGGGTGGCCACGAACGAACCGCCCCCATGCACCTCTGTCCCCAGTCAGTCGACGCCCCTCCCCCCAACCAGCACCGCCTTCGTTCATGTAGTTCCTCACTCCATCCTTCCACCTCATATTCGGTCTACCTCTCCCCCTCTGTCCCTCCACCTCGCTCTCGTACACCCTCTTAGTCATTCTCTCGCTTTCCATACGTTCCATATGGCCGAACCATCTCAAGTTGTTCCTTTTCACACTTTCCAGCACATCTACCTCCACACCACACCTCCTTCTTACTTCCTCATTAGTCTGTCTATCCCTCCATGTAACTCCGCACGCACTCCTTAAGTAATTCATTTCCACTGCTCTCACTCTTGGTCTGAGTCTCTCAACCAACGTCCATGCTTCGCTTCCGTAAGTCAGTGTCGGGATTACCACACTGTCATGCAAGGACTTCTTCACTTCCATACTGACCACCCTATTTCTTGTTACTGCTTTTAGCGTTCCTACAACCCTCTTCCCCTGTTGTACCCTCTCCCGCACCTCTTCATCCATAGTCCCATCTTTACTCAACACACTGCCCAGATACTTAAAAGAGTTGACGATCTCCATAGCCTGACCGTTCAGCTTCACCTCACACTCTGTGACTTCACCCCTTTCGAAGACCATAACCTTGCTCTTCCCCGTATTTACCTTCAAATTCCGTTTTTCGCACACTGTTCCAAACTCATTTACCAGACCCTGCAACTCCCATTCATTATCACTCATCAGAACTGTATCATCCGCAAACAGCAGTATAGGTAGCTTCCACTCAATTCCCTCCCTTTTCAGCGATACACCAACATCCACTGCTCTTGATAGTATTTCTTTCATAACTCCATCCATATATACAGTAAACAACCACGGGGACATCACACACCCCTGTTTCAAACCAACATTCAGGTCAAAGAACTCGCTCTGCTCACTCTCCACACGTACTGCCGCCTTTGCACCCTCATACATGCTCTTCACTGCTTTCAGCAACTTGCCCTCTACTCCGTATATTCTAAGTACTTTCCACAAACCTTCTCTATCCACTCTGTCATAGGCCTTCTCCAAGTCCATAAAGGCAACATACACCTTTTGTTTCTTCTCCAGATACTTCTCCACAACACAATTCAGGGTAAAAATCTGATCTACACATCCTCTTCCCTTCCTAAAACCTCCCTGCTCGTCGCCTATCCATTTCTCCGTTCTCACTCTCACTCTCTCAATCACTACCCTACTGTATACCTTCCCTACTACGCTTAGAAGACATATTCCTCGGTGGTTACCACACACTCCTCTTTCCCCTTTGCCCTTATATAGGGGGACTATTATGCCAGTCTTCCAGTCATCGGGTGCACTCCCCTTCTCCCATGCTAGTTTGCACATTTTCCATACCCATTCTATCACTATCTCACCACCATACCTCAACATTTCCCCACACACTCCATCTGTTCCTGGTGCTTTCCCCAACTTCACTCTTTTCATGGCTTCCCACACTTCTGACCTCCTGATCCCCACCTCCTCCTCCACTACTTCTCTTCTTCTCCCTCCCATACCATATCCAGCTATGTTTGCTGGCTCTTCATTCCTTTCATTTAGCAACTCACTGAAGTACTCCCTCCATCTTTCGACTCTCTCTTGCTTCTCGGCTAGCATTATCCCATTCTTATCTTTCACACCCTTACTGTTTCCCTTGCTACCTTCCCTAACTTTCTTGACTTCTTTCCAGAACAGTTTCTTACTCTCCCTCCATTTTACACTCAGATTCCTTCCAAATTCCTCATCTACTCTTCTCTTACTTTCCTTCACTACTCTCTTCACCACCCTCTTACTCTCCACGTACCTCGCTCGTTTCTGTCTCTCGGAATCTTCATTCCCTGTACTACCCAACCACTCTCTATATGCTTTCTTCTTTTCTTCCACAGCTATTCTTACCTCTTCTGTCCACCATGCTGTACCTTTCACTCCCCTCCCTCTTCTCCTCACTCCACACACCTCCTCACATGCTGCACAGATCTCATCCTTAAACACCTTGCTCATCTCAAAACTACGGCGGATTAGTGTTTGAAGAGGATGCCTTATGTAATAGGCATGTTCGTCAATGATTACGGGGACACTACTAAATATTAGGTTTTCTTTATCTCCTTACAGGAGTCAAACCTATAGTTATACAATGTTCAGAGTTTATAGTACATAGTCAATCAAAATATATGCAGAACTATACAGGAAGGCAAGCCCCAATATATGGGCTGTGCGTTTTTTATATACCGTCAACCGGGGCGAATCCGGACGATTTTTGCATATTTCCGTAGCATGTACAGTAGTCTTGTTTTTATCTCAATGTAAGATCTTAAGTATTGTATGTGTAGCTGGTACATTGGGGTATACAATCATAGCATTAAAGAAATTAAAATACAGTGGAATCGCCAATCTCGATCAATCTCATCTCGATATTTCGCATCTCGATGGTACATTCCAAATCCAACTTTTCACGAATCTCGATGATAACACGCCGATCTCGATCACCGAATACAACCGAAAACAGTTGCGCTAGGCGATGCGCCACTGTTTCGAGCGTCCTGACACCTAGCGGCCACTTGGTGTACCAGTCACACGTCCGCCATACGCTTGAAAACTTGTATTGTGAAGTCGTCTACCTGGACCTTTTTTTATCGCATTCATAATGGCTAGCAAGGCCACCGAAAGGGACAATGGACAGGGAGTGGAAGGTGGGAATCGCGTACCTAAACCAGTTGTAGAAAAAAAGACAGTGCAAAGTGCAAAACGAGAGTATAGAAAAGGAAAAAAAATTAACAAATACACAACAGAAGACAAGGATAAAGTGATGCAACTTCTAGAAAAAGGCCACAAAGTGAGTGAAATACAAAGATTAACTGGTATACCTCAGAGTACTATATCTACTATGAGGGGAAAGCAGGCGGAAATAAAGAAGTCTGTGGCACTGGCCAAGAAATTGTTTGCAGGAAATGAACTTGGCCAACGCCGCATCACCTCCATTTACAATGAATCTAATCGTATAGTGGCTGAAATGGAATACTACCTAGATAAGTGGGTTCAGCGAAGATCAAGAGAAAATGCAAGTGTGAATGGACCCCAGGTACGAGAACAGGCTAGGATTTTCTACGAGTCTGTTTGCAAGAAAAAGAAAATAAAGAAACTCCCTCCATTTAATGCCTCTGTAGGCTGGCTGCAAAAATTCAAGAAGCGGTGTGGTATTAAATATGCACACTATCAAGGAGTTATCTTCTGCTGACAATGAGGCTGCCGCTAATTATCCTGCAATAGCGAAGCAGATAATCGAAGAAGGAGGGTACAGCTTGCTTCAAGTTTACAACGGCGACGAAACAGGCATCTATTGGAAACGTTCTCCCAAAGCTACCTTCATTTCCAAGGCGGAAAAGCAGGCACCTGGTGTAAAAATGGCCAGAGAACGCTTCAGCTTACTCTTCACCTGCAATGCATCAGGCAGCCACAAAATGAAACCTCTCGTGATACACAAATACAAGAAGCCTAGGCCCTACAGACACATGGACATGACAAAATTAGATGTTTATTGGGAGACAACAAAATCAGCCTACATGACCTCAGCACTCTCTATCCATTGGTTTGACAAATGTTTTGTTCCTGACGCTGAGAAGAAATGTGCAGATCTTAACCTGGACTTCAAGGTGATTTTATTCCTAGATAATGCACCTGGCCATGCTAAATTCCTGGTAGGCCGCAACCCCCATGTCCAGGTCGTATTTCTGCCACCTAACACCACCTCCAAATTACAGCCACTGGACCAAGAAATAATTGCCAACATCAAGCTACTCTACTACAAGTACCTCCATGACAAAATGCGGCATGAAACCGACACTAATGAGGAGCTGATGGAGATTAAAAATGCTGCCAGTGACAGTGAAAGTGAAAGCGAATCTCCCACCACCCCTACCCATGACACCGCTGCCACCCAGGACACCTCTGCCACCCAGGACACCGCCGACACCCAAAATGAAGCAGTGGAAATTGTCACGGTGAAGGCATTTTGGAAGAGGTTCAACATTCGCCAAGCAGTGGATTTCATTGTCAAAGCATGGAATAAAATAACAGATGCAACCATCAGTCATGCCTGGAAAAATCTGTTAGTACCGGTACCCAATGACAACCAACCCAACCCGCCAAATCCTGCACAGATTCAACGGCAGGCAGACTTGCTGGCTGACACCCTTGCCTCAATTAACACTGTCCCTGCACCTGGCTTTCGTGATGTGAGAGAGGCTTATGTGATGCAAGAGTTGGTGGGGGAAAAAGTGGATGCAAGTGAGGCAGTGGTAAATTTGATAAGAGAAGACGTGATGGAGGACGAACCAGAAATGCCAGCCACCCAGCCACAGCCTCGCTCCCTCAGTGTCCAGCAATTATCAGAGGCACTTGGGTTCATAACGAAGGCCAAGGATATTGTTGAGGGTAACCTGGAGAGTTCTTCAATCATTAATGAGACATTTGATGAGCTCAACAAGCAACTAATGGCGGTCTACACCACGAAGGTGAATGAACAAAAGCAGTCCACGATCACACAGTTTTTCAAGATGAAGCAACAAGTCGCCAATGTCATCGAAACTATCACCGAAGAAGAGGGACCTGTAGACCTTGATGACTTGGACACTGAACTGCCAGAGGATCAATTTGACACTGAACTGCCAGAGGATCAATTTGAAGGATTCAACAGAGCAGTCGACGGTGCCGGTACTAGTGGTGACAGGGTGAGGGAAGCAATTGCAAGAATTGATGACAGTGACTGTGCGCTGGGTGCGGAGACGCAGTAACCTAACTGCGTTCGCCTCGGAACCAACAATCAACCACACAAACCTCTTTATCAATAAATATAAGGTAAAAATAAAACTTTCATTATTCATTTTATCTATTTTAACATATTATATATATTGCATGTGATTGTGGGGGGCAAATGTGAAAATTGACAGATTTGATGTAGGTTAGTCGGCGAGTGGCTGGAACCGATTGTATTTTTCCTCATAAGAAGTTAACTTCGCATCTCGATATTTCGAATCTCGATCGGTATTTGTGGGAACCAATTATGATCGAGATTGGAGATCCCACTGTACATTGCATATATTTATTATAAATATAATACAGTAACCCCTCGTCATTTCGGACCTCTAATTGTCGGGAACCCGTACTAGCCGGATCACCGTCACCTCCCGGACACGTACTTCCGTATTTCGGACATTTCCGCCATCGTTCCGACAGTCTCTAACAGTGTCGGATGACGCCCCCCCCATCCCCGGTGAATGTCCGTCAAAACGGGGATCCGTCGGAGCGCCGATATACAGGCTTGGCTCTGAGTCACCCGCTTGGACGAGAAGTGACGTCACGGGCGTCAGTATGTTTGAATGGGTAGCCATCTTGTGTGATTTTTATCTCCTCCTCATATACAGTATTCCCGTGTTATCATGCCTCCCAAAGCGTAAGGTGACCTCGATATCACTTGAGATGGAGAAGGGAAGTGAGGTGGTCAAGGATAGTGAGTTGGAGAAGTGGATTGAGGTGGAGAAGTCTGGTGAAGTGAAGTGAGGTGGAGGGCACTAAATCGACTGTTTTCAATGAAGTGGTGAGTGTTTATTCTTCGTTTCCAACCATCAACTGAACTTATTGTTTCATATTCAGTACTATATGTACTATTACTGTACAGTATATTAACCTAAAGTACGAATAGGGTAGCCTAGCCAAGATCGCATTTAGGCCTATTCGTTGTCATGGGTGCATGAAGTTCGTTCATGTTTCCCTTCTGAGGTCGCATTTATTCAAATTTTTCTTACAGTTTCTTACAGTAGATCCTCTGTAAAAAGGCAAACTAGGCCTGTATATCCAGCTCAGTACTAGTACTTGCACTGCTGCGGTCGTTCACGGTGTTGAAGGCGGCGGCAGCAGACGCAACATTTTTACTATTCTGTATTTTTGTTTTATAATCAAACTTCAAATCTTGTCTTCCCCATGCTTTATCAAGATTACTTTCAAACTCCCTTATTGATTCGGAATCGACTACATACTGGGGCAGTGCGTTCCACTCATTTACCACTCTATCACAAAATGAGTTCTTTGCCTTCTCAAGCCTATTTCTTTCTTTGTACATTTTCTTAGAGTGTCCTCTCGTTCTTGTTCCCTCCCGCATCAAGAAGATACATTCACACACATCCTCATCGTACTTTCCTGACACTATCTTCAAAGTCTCTATCATATCCCCTCTCTTTCTCCTATATGCCAGTGTCGGAAGCCCCAGTGTCCTCAACCTCTGCTCATAGCCCGCGTTCTTCAACGTTGGTACCAGCTTGCTAGCTCTCCTCTGCAGTTTCTCCACTGTTTCTATATCCTTTACCATATATGGAGCCCACACATGCATGAAGTTTGCTCGGTGAAGTTTGTTCTTGTTTCACTACAGTAAACCCTCGCTAACTCGGACTAATTGGGGGGAGACCACTTCCGAGAAGCCCGATTTACCGAGATGTCCGAGGTCCGACTTATGACCGACTTAACCCTTCTGGCCCGGGCTTGCCCTCCTAAGGACATTGTTGAGATCCGGGCGATTTGGCCAAAAAACGTCTAGGCCTAGACTACCGTATCTTTGTTATTTTAACTGCTAGAAATTTCCCTCGCATCTCTAAACGTAGTGCGGTTTCCAATCTGTAGACCGCCGTTGAGTAGAGCTCTCTAAGTCAACTGGCTCAGTTGTGATGACGATTTCCGTGGAGCGAATTTTTCCGCGATATTGACAATATCGGAGCTTTTCAGACACTAATTTCGTCATACCATACAACAACAACATTGAGGTCCTGATGTGGCGGCGTCTACGCCGTGGGGCCACCTCCCGAGGCTGCCAACCGCGGATGGCTGCCGACCCTCCACAGCCGAAGACAAAATCAACGACCAGTGGAGGAAAACCGGATGCCGGCCGCGGGGAGCAGTTTCGGGAGCCAAACCGTCACAACCATCCCCTGCCCCCTCCCTGGGGGCACGGGTCCTTGGAGCGGCTTCGGTCGCGCCGGGAATTTCCACACCTCTCACACCACACACACATCACACAGTTTTTCCTACACCGAGAAATGACTCTCCGGCTGTCATTTCTCGAAGACTTCTTCTAGCCGGAGACATTGAGAGCAACCCAGGACCCACGTTCACATACATATGTCCAACTTGCTCAAAACCCATCACTTCGAGTCGCCATACTAAGGGTTCAGTTCTCTGCAATTCATGTGGGAACTGGACCCACTTCACCTGCACAACACTTGCCTCCAAGAAACACTACACAAACACCTGGACCTGTTCCTCATGCCCCTCCCTCTCCCAGTCAAATCCCTCGCCTAAAACCCGTCCACCTCTCCTCCCCAACCCACCTAACCTTCCCATATCATCCACTCCCCCCCCTAAAACCCGTCCACCTCTCCTCCCTAACCCACCTAACCTTCCCATACCATCCACATCCTCAACTCAACACACCACACCCCATCCTAATCCATTCCAACCCCCATCTCCTGCTCCCCAATCCCCACCCCCACCTCACCCATCCCAACCCCCAGCCCCTCCCTCACCCCCACCTCACCCATCCCAACCCCACCCCATCCTCGTGCAGCAGCACCCAACATACATCGTGCACATAACATTAACATTCTTCAACTGAACATAGATGGCATCAACACAAAGAAACACGAACTCTCACACTTCATCAAACAACACAACATACACATTGCCATCTTACAAGAAACAAAACTCCGCACAACACAAAAAACACCCACATTTCATAATTTCACCACCATCAGACAAGACCGGGCTGTCGGCGGGGGCGGTGGACTCATCACCCTGGTACACAAAGAAATATCATACATAGTAACCAGTGTACAAACCAAATCACTCCTCCCCCCAAATGATAACACAACAGAAATACAGTCAATTAAAATACGCACTGGCAACAACTCCAACATAACCATCATAAACACATACATCCCTCCCCAAACATCCCCTACAGTACCAAATGAATACAGACCACACTTACAACACATCACAAACACCCCACACACCCCACATCATCCTGGGTGGTGACTTCAACGCCAAGACGTCGGCCTGGTTTGTCGACAACCCCGACACAGACAGAGGGCTGGTACTACAAAACCAAACCGATAACCTCATCATCCTTAACGACATCCATCAACATACCCATATTCCTCACCAAGCCCTCTATAACCCATCATCTCCAGACATCACCTTTTGCTCCCCAGAACTCGCCCCCACAACATCCTGGAGGGTGGTCAGAACCTTAGGCTCTGACCACCTCCCGATCATTATCACCACCAAAACCAGACTCACCCCAGCTAGCCACAAACACACATACACCAATTATAAAAGAGCTAACTGGGAAGCATTCACAAATGAGACAGAACAACACTTCACAACTCTAAACAGTACACCCATCACTAACATCAACAATGCTGTACACATACTCAATAAAACTATCCAAAACGCTGACAAGAAACACATTCCAAGAGGTAACAGAAAAAGACACAACCCCAACTTCACACCAGAAATTCAAAACCTCATCAGACAACGTGACATACTGAAACACTCCCCAGCACCCCACACACAAGACATCACACAACAAATTCAAGCACTCAACACCCAAACTAACAACAAAATACAAGAACAACAAAAACTAAATTGGAATAACTTCCTACAAACACTTGATCACAAAACAAACCCCAAAAAACTATACAAAACACAAAACAGCATCACACTTTCCAACAGCAACACAACACAATCACATGCTGCAATCACAACAACAGACTCTACTCCTTCATGTAAACAACAAGCAAACACTCTCATCAATCACTTTTCACATGTCAGCCACCTAAAACCTCACAAAGACGACCGACGTGTCATCCGACGTAAGAGACAATTCCCCACAGACCCTGACTATACACCCTTCACCAATCACCAGACAAAGCATATCATCAACAATCTCAAGCACTCACCCGCCTGTGGCCTAGACAACATAAGCAACATACACCTCAGACACCTGGGACCACAAGGCATACAAGCACTCACTAACATATCAAACTACAGCTATTCACACAACACAATACCAGACATTTGGAAGCATGGTATCATCATCACTTTCCCCAAACCCAACAAAGACCCCACGCTACCCTCCTCGCACCGCCCCATCACACTCCTTTGCTCCCCCTCCAAAGTCATGGAACGCCTAGTATTACAACTTACAATTACACCTGACCTACCCCTAGCTCCAACACAACATGGCTTTAGGCCACTGCACTCCACAAACACTCTTCTCACAGACCTTACACAAAGAGCTTTCGACGACATCAATTCAGCTAGACCACCACACAGATCACTATTAGCCACACTCGACATTAGTAAAGCCTTCGATGCCATCCCCCGCCACAACCTAACAAACAAAATCTACAACACAAACATGCACAACAACACAAAACGGTGGCTGGCCAACTTCCTAGCAGGCAGATGTGCACACGTATCTTTTGCCGGTCAGTCATCTAAAATCAGAAACTTTCCAAACGGAGTCCCACAAGGATCCGTCCTATCGCCCGCACTCTTCAATCTGTACATGCACGATATAACTACACCCAATACGCCCCAAATAAACTTAGCCTCCTATGCAGATGACATAACACTCACATGCACACACCATGACCCAAAAAGAGCAACAGATCTCCTTCAACCCTATCTCAACACACTACATGGCTGGTGCACTACAAACAGACTTAATCTAGCCCCAGCCAAATCCACCGCAACCCTGCTCACAAGTTGGACAGGAAAACACGAATACATCCCTCAACTCACCATAAACAACACACCCCTAACACATACACACACACCCAAAATCCTAGGAGTAACAGATGATACTCATATGACATTCAAACAGCACACCACAAACATTAAAAAGAAACTGACACCCAGACTTAACGCCCTCAGGTCACTTGCTCACACAAAATTTGGACACAACAAAGAAACTACCACCACAGTATATAAACAATACATAAGATCAGTGATGGAATACGCAAGCCCAGCCTGGGCTTCTAACCTAGCTGAAACACATCATAAGACCTTACAGACTATTCAAAACAAAGCCCTGAAGATCATTACAGGCTGCACAGCTACTGCACCCACAGATCACCTACATCAAGAAACCAAAATCCTCAAAGTCAAAGACCATCTGGACATGAGAGGCACTCAATTCCTGGCAGCAGCCTCCACGAACCAAGACCACCCACTAAACTACATGGCAACACACCCACAGACACCAAGAAATATCAAAACAACACCCAGCACACGGTATCACACACAATTATTGTCCTCTCTCCCTCCCTGCCCACCCCGAACCAACTTCCAGAAGCACATCCATACTCATATCTCTCACCGATCCATCCACTCACTCACAGACAACACACAGCTGCATGCACGACCTCCCGAAATCCATCCTTCCGAATCCTCCCTTCCTCGCGAGGACAGAGTCCACCTGGCCAGGCTGAGATGCGGACACCATCCAGCTCTCCTGAGCTATCAGAAGAGACTGGATGACTCCGTTGTCGAGGCCTGCCCGGGATGTAACACAGCACCCCATACCATTAAACACATCATAGAAGACTGCATTTCACACAACCACTTACGCCAACAACACAATCTACACTCAATGAGAGCTCTGTGGGAAAGCCCGATCGTGGCCATGGCCTTTCTCAGGGACTCGGGGCTGTTCGGCCAGGCAGCTTAGGGAACAACAACAACAACAACAACAACAACATTGATCCAACGTCTCCTTCTTGTTTTCGGAGGTGTGGTGACGCAATGACAGGCTTTGTTTACATACGTCGGACGCACGGCTTTCAAAACACGCTTAACCCTCCCGCCCCGGGCTGCCTTACCAAAGGACGGAGGTCGTATCCGGGCGATCTGGCCGAAAAACGTCTAGGCCTAGGCTACCGTATCTTTGTTATTTTAACTGCTAGAAATTTCCCACGCATCCCTAAACGTAGTGCGGTTTCCAATCTGTAGACTGGCATTGAGTAGAGCTCTCTAAGTCAACTGGTTCAGTACATGGTGATGGGCTGGTCTATCAGAGTGAGAGCTGAGCGATCTCTGCCATACCCATAGCTTACTCTGACTATTCCTTTAACTTATATATTTTCTAGATCTCAAGTGACGGCGTCTCTTCCGTGGATTGATCTCCCAATCTACCAAGATTGGAAGCCAAAGCGTCACATTTTTCCCTTGCCCCTCAACTTTCTCTTCATAATTGCTGAGGGGCACAGGGCCCTGGGTGGTGCTTTGGTTTCCCGGGCGTTTCCACACCCTCCTCAGCTCCCCGCCATGGAGTGGTTTCGGTTACCCAGGCTTTATTGTGGTCGGCAGGGAGGGTTCTGTGGGGGCGCTCGGTTATGGCCTTGGAATTGCTCGGGGCCTTGGGGCTGTTCGGCCAGGCAGCTTGGGGAACAACAACAACAACAACTGGTTCAGTACATAGTAACCAGTGTACAAACCAAATCCCTCCTCCCCCCAATGATAACACAACAGAAATACAATCAATTAAAATACGCACTGGCAACAACTCCAACATAACCATCATAAACACATACATCCCTCCCCAAACATCCCCTACAGTACCAAATGAATACAGACCACACTTACAACACATCACAAACACCCCACACATCATCCTGGGTGGTGACTTCAACGCCAAGACGTCGGACTGGTTTGTCGACAACCCCGACACAGACAGAGGGCTGGTACTACAAAACCAAACAGATAACCTCATCATCCTTAACGACATCCATCAACATACCCATATTCCTCACCAAGCCCTCTATAACCCATCATCTCCAGACATCACCTTTTGCTCCCCAGAACTCGCCCCCACAACATCCTGGAGGGTGGTCAGAACCTTAGGCTCTGACCACCTCCCGATCATTATCACCACCAAAACCAGACTCACCCCAGCTAGCCACAAACACACATACACCAATTATAAAAGAGCTAACTGGGAAGCATTTACAAATGAGACAGAACAACACTTCACAACTCTAAACAGTACACCCATCACTAACATCAACAATGCTGTACACATACTCAATAAAACTATCCAAAACGCTGACAAGAAACACATTCCAAGAGGTAACAGAAAAAGACACAACCCCAACTTCACACCAGAAATTCAAAACCTCATCAGACAACGCGACACACTGAAACACTCCCCAGCACCCCACACACAAGACATCACACAACAAATTCAAGCACTCAACACCCAAACTAACAACAAAATACAAGAACAACAAAAACTAAATTGGAATAACTTCCTACAAACACTTGATCACAAAACAAACTCCAAAAAAACTCTACAAAACACTATACAGCATCACACTTTCCAACAGCAACACAACACAATCACATGCTGCAATCACAACAACAGACTCTACTCCTTCATGTAAACAACAAGCAAACACTCTCATCAATCACTTCTCACATGTCAGCCACCTAAAACCTCACAAAGACGACCGACGTGTCATCCGACGTAAGAGACAATTCCCCACAGACCCTGAATATACACCCTTCACCAATCACCAGACAAAGCATATCATCAACAATCTCAAGCACTCACCCGCCTGTGGCCTAGACAACATAAGCAACATACACCTCAGACACCTGGGACCACAAGGCATACAAACACTCACTAACATATCAAACTACAGCTATTCACACAACACAATACCAGACATTTGGAAGCATGGTATCATCATCACATTCCCCAAACCCAACAAAGACCCCACGCTACCCTCCTCGCACCGCCCCATCACACTCCTTTGCTCCCCCTCCAAAGTCATGGAACGCCTAGTATTACAACTAATTACACCCGACCTACCCCTAGCTCCAACACAACATGGCTTTAGGCCACTGCACTCCACAAACACTCTTCTCACAGACCTTACACAAAGAGCTTTTGACGGCATCAACTCAGCTAGACCACCACACAGATCACTATTAGCCACACTCGACATTAGTAAAGCCTTCGATGCCATCCCCCGCCACAACCTAACAAACAAAATCTACAACACAAACATGCACAACAACACAAAAAGGTGGCTGGCCAACTTCCTAGCAGGCAGATGTGCACACGTATCTTTTGCCGGTCAGTCATCTAAAATCAGAAACTTTCCAAACGGAGTCCCACAAGGATCCGTCCTATCGCCCGCACTCTTCAATCTGGCTGGTGCACTACAAACAGACTTAATCTAGCCCCAGCCAAATCCACCGCAACCCTGCTCACAAGCTGGACAGGTGAACACGAATACATCCCTCAACTCACCATAAACAACACACCCCTAACACATACACACACACCCAAAATCCTAGGAGTAACATATGATACTCATATGACATTAAAAAAGCACACCACAAACATTAAAAAGAAACTGACACCCAGACTTAACGCCCTCAGGTCACTTGCTCACACAAAATTTGGACACAACAAAGAAACTACCACCACAGTATATAAACAATACATAAGATCAGTAATGGAATACGCAAGCCCAGCCTGGGCTTCTAACCTAGCTGAAACACATCATAAGACCTTACAGACTATTCAAAACAAAGCCCTGAAGATCATTACAGGCTGCACAGCTACTGCACCCACAGATCATCTACATCAAGAAACCAATATCCTCAAAGTCAAAGACCATCTGGACATGAGAGGCACTCAATTCCTGGCAGCAGCCTCCACGAATCAAGACCACCCACTAAACTACATGGCAACACACCCACAGACACCAAGAAATATCAAAACAACACCCAGCACACAGTATCACACACAATTATTGTTCTCTCTCCCTCCCTGCCCACCCCGAACCAACTTCCAGAAGCACATCCATACTCATATCTCTCGCCAATCCATCCAATCACTCACAGACAACACGCAGCTGCATGCACGACCTCCCGAAATCCATCCTTCCGAATCCTCCCTCCCTCGCGAGGACAGAGTCCACCTGGCCAGGCTGAGATGCGGACACCATCCAGCTCTCCTGAGCTATCAGAAGAGACTGGATGACTCCGTTGTCGACGCCTGCCCGGGATGTAACACAGCACCCCATACCATTACCCATACCATTCTGGAGGTTGGCTTCAATTGTAAACAGTTTACTTGGAAAAACAAGAGTCAGCTTAAGACCTTCTGTACCCGATGCCGAGTTGGCTGCCAACTTTGTGGCATTTTTTGCTGGCAAGATAACTCGCATAAGACAGGAACTGGATGATGCTTCTGTTGGTGAAGAACTTTCAGTTGTACTCCAACCCCGACACATTCCTAATAATGTCCTCTCATCCTTTCACTCAGTAGAGGTGGACATGATCTCGTCCTACATAAGAAACCTCAATAAAACATTTTGCCCGTTGGATCCCATAAATGTTTCCAAGCTACCAAGAGTCTATGATCACACAGTTGAGTTTATTTCCAAAATAATTAATAAGTGCTTCTCTGAAGGTAGCTTCCCACATTCTGAAAAGCATGCACTACTCCGACCTACTCTAAAGAAACCTGGACTTGATGTTGAGAACATGTTGAACTATCGTCCTGTCTCCAACCTGTCCTTCATATCAAAGATATTAGAGCGTGCAATACTTGACCAATTACAACCACTACTTCAGCAGAATGAAACTATCCCAATTTTTCAGTCTGCTTACCGACAGCATCATTCAACTGAAACAGCATTGATTAGAGTACATAATGATCTAGTTGAGAACATTTGCAATGGTGTGGCCTCACTATTGGTCTTGCTTGATCTCTCTGCGGCCTTTGACACAGTGGATCACGAGTTGTTATTGAGTGATCTTTATGATTGTGGTGTGCGTGACTCCGCTCTCTTGCTTCTTGGGTCGTACTTGTCAGGTAGATCCCAGAGTGTGATGGTAAATCAAGTGGTCTCGGACTCGACACCCCTGCAGTATGGTGTTCCGCAGGGATCAGTTTTAGGTCCTATCCTATTTATAATTTATATTAGCAGTTTGTCTCTTCTGCTTCGTGCACATAATGTCACCTTTCACTTTTATGCAGATGACACCCAGATTTATGTGAGAATCACAAATATAGTTGATATACGGAGTAAGATGGAATTGTTGATGTCTGATATCAAGAAGTGGATGAGAGCGAGAAAACTTAAACTAAATGATGGTAAAACTGATATTCTCATCATCCGAGGAAATAGAAGAGCTGATGATATAGTGGGTGCCCTCTCCATCAATGTGGGTGGATCTCAGCTGCGACCGGCCAACTCTGTTCGAAATCTGGGTGTATATGTGAACTCCCGATTAGATTTCAAAGAGCATGTAAACCAGATAGTTAAAAGTTGTTACTTGCACATCAGAAATCTCTATTTGGTGAAGCCGTTTTTAACCAGACGTTGCCTCCTGACGTTGGTTCACTCATTGGTCTTCTCTCGTGTTGATTATTGCAATGCCCTGTTGGTGGGTCTTCCAAATTATATTTTGAAGAAAGTTCAGTCTGTTCTTAACAGGGCCGCAAGACTAATTTTTGGTGTTCTACCTAGAACTCCTACTACATCTCTTCACATAGAACTGCACTGGCTGCCAGTAAGAGCAAGAATAGAATTTAAGTTGTGTTTGGTGACTTTTAAGGTTCTCAAATTTGGTGAGCCTAGGTACCTTGCGGAGCTTCTCAGGCGCCCACCGGCACACCATGGTGTAGTTGTGCGTCATGACAATGACCCTTTTCGTCTTGATGAACCAAGGGCTTTCCAGCAGTCTTCTTTCTTTGAGAGGTCATTCTCCTACATGGCTCCGAGGTTGTATAACAGGTTGCCGCTGTCCATGAGACAACTGAGTTCTGTTGAATGCTTCAAGAGACAACTTAAGACTTTTCTCTTTGAGAGAAGCTATGATCTTGAGAGAGGTGTCATGACAGATGGCTATAGAGTTTAGGCTATTTTGCCACTGCTAGTGATTGTTAAATGTGTGTTGTATATAAGCCTTCTTTTGATGCATTGATTTTTGTTCTTTTTTCTTTCTCTTTTCGAGCGCTAGTGAATTCTTCGGAAAAATTGGCGCTTATGAGAAATAAGTAACATGCTTATTATTATTTTTATTATTATTATTAAACACATCATAGAAGACTGCATTTCACACAACCACTTACGCCAACAACACAACCTACACTCAATGAGAGCTCTGTGGGAAAGCCCGATCGTGGCCATGGCCTTCCTCAGGGACTCGGGGCTGTTCGGCCAGGCAGCTTAGGGAACAACAACAACAACTGGTTCAGTTGTGATGACTATTTCCGTGGAGCGAATTTTTCCGCGATATTGACAATATCGGAGCTTTTCAGACACTAATTTCGTCATATCATACAACAACATTGATCCGACGTCTCCTTGTTTTCGGAGGTGCGGTGACGCAATAACCGGCTTTGTTTACATGCGTCGGACGCACGGCGTTCAGACCAAGCTGAATAGGCTTTCAAGCTTACTGTCTGTTAAAAGGACACCCGGGTACCGGCCTATCTGCCGCGGTGTCCTTTTAAAAGGACACCCGGGCTGGAAGGGTTAATAGGCTTTCAAGCTTACGGCTGCTATAAGGACACCCGGGGTCCTGCCCATCTGCCGTGGTGTCCTTATAAAAGGACAGCCGGGCTGGAAGGGTTAAGAGAGGGAAAATTCCGAATTATAAGAGGAAAGTCCGCATCAGAGAAAATTGAGATTTTTTTTTTTTTTTTTTTTTTTTTTTTTTTATGTGAAATTCATCATATTAACCCTCCAGCCCTGGCTATGTATTATATATATATTCCCCGAAAACCGGGCGTTTTGGCCGAAAAACGTCTACGCCTAGGCTACCGTATCTTTGTTATTCTGACTGCTTCCGCATTCCCGCGCATCCCCAAGCGTAGATGTGTTTCGTACCTGTAGAATGGCGTTAAGTAGAGCTCTCTAAGTCAACTGGTTCAGTTGTGATGATGATTTCATTGGAGATAACTTTATGGCAAAAACAGCCACTTTACACTACTTTTCGATACTTAACAATAACATACAGGCACACACGAACAAGCGACGTACTCCTTCTTGTGGCCGGAGATGCGGGGCGCCGGTCCAGCCGGCTGTTGTTTACATGCGTCGGACGTACGCCTCGCACACCAAGCTTACAGGCTTTAAGCTCATAGGTGTTTAAGAGACCTTCCGGGTAGCTCGGGTGTGTTTTTTATGGGTGTTTAAGAGCCCTTCCGGTTCTGATGGGTTAAAGCTTGTTTTAGATTACGAGCTCCTGCGAGACAGATTCTACCTCAGTGGTCTCTAGACAAAGTGTTAAATCTATTAAGTAGTAGACCTTACACGGTCAACCCCTCTGATGACAAGCTCTTATTTAAATGTGTTTTCTTAATTTCATTAGCAACAGCACATAGAGTGTCTGAACTTGCGGCCATGGCTAGATCTGCGAACTGCTTACAATTTAAAGAAGATCTGAGTGCGGTTACACTCGCACCAGCTCCTGATTTTATAGCCAAGAACGAAAGAGAAGATCATATGTTCTCACCTTTTGATATAATGGCCCTAAAACAAAAGAATAAACATCACACACTATGCCCAGTGTTGGCCTTGTATAAGTATGTACAACTAACTACACCCTTACACCCTTCTCATTTGTGGATCTCTTCACATGATAAATCAAGATTATTTAAACGTCAACTTGCTTCAATTCTAGTGGACGTTATCAAAACAGCCGAACTGTCAGCAGTGGCAAGGGCCCATGATGTGAGAAAGTGGGCCACAACAGTCAGATTTCTTAACAATTACTCGATCCAAGACATTAAGCAAACAAGAGTCTGGTCATCTCACCACACATTTTTATCCAAATATCTTTCGGTTCATTTGAAGAGACCTACTGTGCCATGCATAGCCATGAGAATTAGTCATAAACCTAACTGATCTCTGTTTATTGCAATAATGTCATGTTTTATGTTACAAGTACGTGTGAGGTTCACCAAGTACTGACTTACTTTTAGGAGTTTTTGACAAAACAGAGGGGGGGGGGGGGGGGGGGGGGGGGGGGGGGGGGGGGGGGGGGGGGGGAGTGTGTTCCGAACTGGAGAACCTCTCACAAGTGTTGTTCAATGTTAGCATTAATAAGATTATAATCTCTAAGGGTTAATTTCTAATACAAGATATTAGATTAATAAATACACAAAATTCTTTTTTGGGGTGAGTTTAATAGGTATGAATAGATTTTCTTTTTTACAAATAATTCTAGTACTACATTATGTAATTCTTATGTTACAATATATAGTGGCTCTTTTATTAAGTTTTACTGCATCCTTAGCATTATCTACCTTTCTATTACTTCCTAAGGCTTAATTAGAAACCCTGCCTTTATACTTTACACTTTTTCTTAATTCTAGTTATTTAATTTCAACAGCGCGAGCCGTTAGTTTTGGTTCTCTTCAGTCTTTGACGTTGAGCATGAATGTCCCAACCACCGATCTTGGTATTCTTAGGCTCTCACGTCATTGACGGAGAGAACCATTACTAAATTACGGGTTTGACAGCCCGAAGGGAAGGAAGGAAAACTAACTGTTTAGTAATGGTTCCGTAGTCAATGACGTAAAGCGGCCCTCCCTCCTCCCTCCTCCCTCTTCCCATGCACATGCGCAACTTTGTACTATGAAGGACGTATAACCCCAGCGTGTCCAGCTGGGAGACGCGTGCAAGGGAAGGACTGTATAACGGCGCGCTAATTGATTTAGTAAGGCAACATTCATAGTTTCTAACCCTTACTCATAAAAAATTTCTTTCTTTTTCTAATGGTTACCTTTTTTAATGACGTTCCCTAGGAACTAAGTAAAGGGTTTCACCCTAGGATGTACTCTTTATATATTTGGGTCGCGTTATGCTTTCTCCGGGACCCTCACGGGGGTCACCGGGGAGCCCTTATATACACAGTCCATCCTCCTATAACATGAACTCCTACAACGCGATCCTCCTTCAACACGAGGGGGGTGGGTCCCGAATTACCTAAACCTCTTATAACCCGAGCCGAAAACATATAACGCGAAATGGCCTTGCCGAGTGTTTCAAATCCGGCGCCTCCTCTTACTGCGCGACCCCCCCCCACCTACAGTGCGACGGCAAGAGAGCTTCGGAACTGGGTTGACATCTGAAACATCTCACTCAACTTACTGTTTCTTCATTCTAATTTAATTCGGTATATTTGTTTATCCAAACATGATCATATAATTTACTTGCCTATTATTAGGAAGTAGAGTAATAAGAGCCCACAGTAACGAATATCCAATTGTTGATAATAAATTAATGTCGGACAGTAAGTTTGGTTTGATTTTGTCCACGAAACAACAACAAACCCCAGCTGTGACTATGCTTGGCGGTGAATGTTATTCCGATGAAATGGAAATTGTATAGCCTAGCCTATATATTTATTAAGCTAAAAAAATACGGAAAAGTGGCAAAATTGGGGAAGTCCAGTCCCATATAGAATTATCTCCATTTAAAGTGTTATTCCTACAACGCGAAATACCTACAACACGAGGCGCAGTGCCGCCCCTAAACTCGCGTTATAGGAGGATGGACTGTATAAGCTGGAGCTGGATACACAGGCATAGTTTGCCTTTTTCCAGAGGATCTACTGTAAGAAACTGTAAGAAACTGTAAGAATAAGGCTCTCACGTCATTGACTACGGAACCATTACTAAATAGTTAGTTTTCCTTCCTTCCCTTCGGGTTGTCAAACCCGTAATATATATACTGTACCGGTATATATATATACAGTATATACATACAGTATACAGCACATACATATATATACACTCCTCCCTCGGGTAGCGCGGGTATATCGTACTGGAACCGCGCCGCGCTACGCAAACACGCGCTACACAAAGCAAAGAACTTATGGGATTAATTCTATTGGTTCTGACGACTTCCCCAAAGTTACCTTTTGACCATTTACCACCCAATAACCTTACCAAATATGGATCAAACATTAGTAACAGACAACCTAACCCTATTTTACAGATCATATCTATGAAATGAGACACACAGGTAAGTTACTGTTCATTACCTTGTTGAGTGGTGCGTCGCCTCCCTCTCTCTCCCGCCCGCCCGCCCCCTCCCCTCCCCCACGACACCAAGATGGGCGTCACTGAGAGGAGGTTGAAGGCCTTCCCAGGTTCTGGTCGTCATCGCCGAACCCTGAGAACAATGACATGTTGTCGTCCATGTCAACGTCAGAAGGGAGGGAGTCCGAATCGTCACCCAGCTGGCGTTCTTCCTCCTCCGAATCGTCACCCTGCTGCCGTTCCTGCTGTTCCTGGCGGTCACGGAAAAACTCTGTGATCCTCCTCTGTTGGCGAGCATTGACCCTCTCAGTAAACATCTCGGAGTAGTGTCTCAGCAGAGTTGAGAGTTGTATAGACGTTGCTCGAGCCCTATCCCTATTTGGATCCTTGTTCTGGATACGGTCAGCCAAGCGATCAGCCAACTCGACAATCTCACGTAAGTCACTGGTGATAGGGTCTCCATCGTTAACTCCATCTTCGGCAGGCGCTTCTTCATTCGCTAGTTCCTCATCCAATTCCTGCAGTAAGTCCTCGGGATCCTGCTCAGGTGGAACAATCATCTCTCGGACGTCTTCCTCGTTGATATCTTGTAGGCCTGCCACGTTACGAGCTGCTGCCACTGCCTGTTCAACCGCAGCTTCTACCCTCTGATGCTCACCTGGCAGGTCTAGCTTGTGGCCAGGTAACCCCTCCAAAATATTCCTCCATGCGTGGTGGATAGTGGGCTGGTTGATTGAGTTCCAACTCTCGACAATGAAGTCAATTCCCATTTTTATGTGGAATTGCTTCCAAAATTGGAAGACTGTAAGGGTGGCTGGATTTTCAGGGGGATCTTAGGTTTGTGCAGGGGCTTGTTCAGGGGCTGGATCTTGGGCTTGTTCAGGGGCTTGGTCAGGGGCTGGATCTTGGGCTTGTTGTGGGGCGGCATTGGGGTCATCAGGATCAGAATCCAGGTCGGACATCTGATCAATTTCTTCATTTGTGTCGGTTGCAGAATCCAACATTAAGAAGGTCTTCGTGGCATAGGCAGCTTTAAGACAGGCGATGATCTCCTGATCTAATGGCTGTAGAAGAGAGGTTGTGTTGGGTGGCATAAACATCACCTTTATTGAAGGGCGTCTGTCAACTAGCAGGGGCGAATGACCCGGTGCGTTGTCCAGCAAGAACAGGATCTTAAAAGCTAGATTTTTCTGCAGACAAAACTGTTCAAGTTCAGGTACAAGATATTTATCAAACCACTCAAGACTGAAGGCAGCTGACATCCAGGCTTTCTTGTTGGACATCCAATGCACATTGAGACGTGACATGTCTAAGTTCCTGTAGGGGTGAGGTTTCTTAGCTCGGTGGATGACTAGGGGCTTCATCTTGCAAGACCCTGAAGCATTGCACGTCAAGAGCAATGTTACCCTATCCTTTGCCCCTTTGAAACCCTTGGCGCTCTTCTGCTTCCTGTGGATATAGGTGCGTTTGGGCATTTTTTTCCCAAAAAAGCCTGTCTCATCGGCGTTGAAAATCTGGTCAGCTGAATATCCACCCTCTTCTATAATCTGGCGTAGGTAGGCAGGAAATTCTCGGGCAGCTGCAACATTGGCACTTGCGGCTTCTCCATTTATTCGCACATTCTTCACCTTCTGCCGATTAACCCTCCAGCCCCGGCTATGTATTATATATATATTCCTCAAAACCCGGGTGTTTTGGCCGAAAAACGTCTAGGCTAGGCTACCGTATATTCGTTAATCAGACTGCTTCCCGCATTCCCGCGCATCCCCAAGCGTAGCTGTGTTATTTACCTGTAGAATGGCATTAAGTAGAGCTCTCTAAGTCAACTGGTTGAGCTGTGATGATGATTTCATTGGAGATAACTTTATGGCAAAAACAGCCACTTTACACCACTTTTCGATACTTAACAACAACATACAGGCACACACGAACAAGCGACGCTCTCCTTCTTGTGGCCGGAGATGTGGGGCGTCGGTCCAGCCGGCTGTTGTTTACATGCGTCGGACCGACGCCTCGCACACGAAGCTCACAGGCTTTCAACCACTGGCGTTCAAGAGGCCTTCCGGGTACCTATTATATGCTTTTTTATGGGCGTTCAAGAGGTATTCCGTGGTGAGAGGGTTAAGAAAAGACCAGAGCCATCCGTGTGACGCTTAAAATGGTGGCGGGTTAGGCACGCTCAACTTGACAGCAACTTCTAGATAAAGTTTTTTGGCCTTCTGACGAATAGCTTTTCCATCAAGAGGGACCCCCCTCCTGCTTTGGCGATCAATATAACGACCAACAAGTTTCTCAGTCGTCTTGAGAACAGGGTTGGCTACCTTAAAGGCATGTTGACTCGCTACGCCTGGGTTACCCTTGAGAACTTTTCGTATCTTGTCTCTATTCTTGAAGATGGTTCGTATTGTCGATTCATTCACCCCATAAGTATGGGCAATATGTGCCTTCTTGGTACCAGATTCCACCTTCTTCACCACCTCTAGCTTCTCTGCATAAGTGAACTTGCGGCGCTTGAGTGGTGGGGGCATGGTTGCGGTGATACTTGGTAGAACAGAAACGATTTGGGCGGGCACTATGTTATCACAGAGAGACACGGCGTAGGACTAGGCCTACCAAAGCGTGGGGGAGGCCGAGCCGAGCCGAGCCTAGCCGAGTCTGACGTCACGGCCGAGATATGGCGAGAGATGCCGAGCCCCCAGCCGACCACAGAGCGCGCTACATAAATAAAACCGTGTTAGATGCTGACTCGGCACACTAGGGGTACCCGCGTTAGACCAAAACCGCACTGTCCAAAGCCGCGCTACCCGAGGGAGGACTGTATATATATACTGTATATACAGTCGGCCCTCGGGTAACGCGGCTTTAGGTTCCGCGGTTTTGCTCTAACACGGGTACCCCAAATGTGCCGAGTCAGCATCTAACACGCTTTGTTTATGTAGCGCTCGTGGCGGGTGGCAGCTGGTCGGCATCTCTCGGCCTGTGACGGCAAACTTGTCAGACCCGTATATACCGGCGTGTATAAGATACATTTATAAACCTCCAAAACCATGGATGGCCTTATACGACGAATATACTTTCAATGCAAGTTAATTTGAAACACGAGATTCCTCAGCTGATTTTCCGAGTGACCGAAATCGTGTGTGTTATTGTTGAGTCAGTTTGTGTGTGTGTGTGTGTGTGTGTGTGTGTGTGTGTGTGTGTGTGTGTGTGTGTGTGTGTTGTTCTTGTGTGGCTATGTCTAAACCCGAGTTATTTCTGTATGCAATAAAATTTTATTATAATAAACTCTATGGAATTGAATTTCATTTTACCAAATAATATTTATAATAGTGAAAGCCAAAGAAAAATACATTAAACTATAATTCTAATGAAGGCGGTAGATTGTTGGCAAGTTTAGCCAAGCTGCCTCCGCCTGCCTCACACGCAGACGACATGTGGTTTGTTATTGTTGTACTACAGCTGAGCAGCATTGTTTTTGTGTCAAATCAATGGCATTTCATAGTACCAATGGTATTAATTGGATATATTATTGACCCCTAGTATGAAGGTATGTTCTATCTATCTATCTATTGCCTGACGCCGTGATCCCCGAAGGGGTGGCCACGAACGAACCACCCCCATGCACCTCTGTCCCCAGTCAGTCGATGCCCCTCCCCCCAACCAGCACCGCCTTCGTTCATGTAGTTCCTCACTCCATCCTTCCACCTCATATTCGGTCTACCTCTCCCCCTCTGTCCCTCCACCTCGCTCTCGTACACCCTCTTAGTCATTCTCTCGCTTTCCATACGTTCCATATGGCCGAACCATCTCAAATTGTTCCTTTTCACACTTTCCAGCACATCTACCTCCACACCACACCTCCTTCTTACTTCCTCATTAGTCTGTCTATCCCTCCATGTAACTCCGCACGCACTCCTTAAGTAATTCATTTCCACTGCTCTCACTCTTGGTCTGAGTCTCTCAACCAACGTCCATGCTTCGCTTCCGTAAGTCAGTGTCGGGATTACCACACTGTCATGCAAGGACTTCTTCACTTCCATACTGACCACCCTATTTCTTGTTACTGCTTTTAGCGTTCCTGCAACCCTCTTCCCCTGTTGTACCCTCTCCCGCACCTCTTCATCCATAGTCCCATCTTTACTCAACACACTGCCCAGATACTTAAAAGAGTTGACGATCTCCATAGCCTGACCGTTCAGCTTCACCTCACACTCTGTGACTTCACCCCTTTCGAAGACCATAACCTTGCTCTTCCCCGTATTTACCTTCAAATTCCGTTTTTCGCACACTGTTCCAAACTCATTTACCAGACCCTGCAACTCCCATTCATTATCACTCATCAGAACTGTATCATCCGCAAACAGCAGTATAGGTAGCTTCCACTCAATTCCCTCCCTTTTCAGCGATACACCAACATCCACTGCTCTTGATAGTATTTCTTTCATGACTCCATCCATATATACAGTAAACAACCACGGGGACATCACACACCCCTGTTTCAAACCAACATTCAGGTCAAAGAACTCGCTCTGCTCACTCTCCACACGTACTGCCGCCTTTGCACCCTCATACATGCTCTTCACTGCTTTCAGCAACTTGCCCTCTACTCCGTATATTCTAAGTACTTTCCACAAACCTTCTCTATCCACTCTGTCATAGGCCTTCTCCAAGTCCATAAAGGCAACATACACCTTTTGTTTCTTCTCCAGATACTTCTCCACAACACAATTCAGGGTAAAAATCTGATCTACACATCCTCTTCCCTTCCTAAAACCTCCCTGCTCGTCGCCTATCCATTTCTCCGTTCTCACTCTCACTCTCTCAATCACTACCCTACTGTATACCTTCCCTACTACGCTTAGAAGACATATTCCTCGGTGGTTACCACACACTCCTCTTTCCCCTTTGCCCTTATATAGGGGGACTATTATGCCAGTCTTCCAGTCATCGGGTGCACTCCCCTTCTCCCATGCTAGTTTGCACATTTTCCATACCCATTCTATCACTATCTCACCACCATACCTCAACATTTCCCCACACACTCCATCTGTTCCTGGTGCTTTCCCCAACTTCACTCTTTTCATGGCTTCGCACACTTCTGACCTCCTGATCCCCACCTCCTCCTCCACTACTTCTCTTCTTCTCCCTCCCATACCATATCCAGCTATGTTTGCTGGCTCTTCATTCCTTTCATTTAGCAACTCACTGAAGTACTCCCTCCATCTTTCGACTCTCTCTTGCTTCTCGGCTAGCATTCTCCCATTCTTATCTTTCACACCCTTACTGTTTCCCTTGCTACCTTCCCTACTTTCTTGACTTCTTTCCAGAACAGTTTCTTACTCTCCCTCCATTTTACACTCAGATTCCTTCCAAATTCCTCATCTACTCTTCTCTTACTTTCCTTCACTACTCTCTTCACCACCCTCTTACTCTCCACGTACCTCGCTCGTTTCTGTCTCTCGGAATCTTCATTCCCTCTACTACCCAACCACTCTCTATATGCTTTCTTCTTTTCTTCCACAGCTATTCTTACCTCTTCTGTCCACCATGCTGTACCTTTCACTCCCCTCCCTCTTCTCCTCACTCCACACACCTCCTCACATGCTGCACAGATCTCATCCTTAAACACCTTGCTCATCTCCTCCACTTCCTCCATAACTTCCAGGTCGAACCCACCTAGTCGTCTTTCCACTGCTCTCCTGTACTCCTCCCTGACTTCCTCCTCCTGCAACCTCTCCACCCTCCTCACCATTCCACCCTCCTCTCGCCTCCCTCCGGCTCTCCTCACCCACTTCTTTTGTATCCTAACCTTAGCTACCACTACATAATGATCAGACAGACCCCCTCCAATACCCCTATACACCCTAGCATCCATCACAGATTTCTTCATTCGTTCGTATGTTGCCAACGTAATAATACTGACAAATAAATAGATAAATCGGGTGGTAACCGGTAAAAAAAGGGGACTTTGGGAAAGTGGCCAGAACGAATGGAATTTTTCCCATATAACCTTTGCTTTATGTAACGCGTGTTTGCCTAACACGGCCTTCCGCCGGTACGATATACCCGCGTTACCCAAGGGTGGACTGTATATATACAGTATATATATACAGTGGTCCCTCTCATTTGGCGATTTAATTAGTCTAGCCAAACCAGCGCCAAAAGTGAATTTCGCCAAATGCGAATAGTACTTTAAATGAGAAAATTATCCACTAGTCTTTGACAAGGCCCAAGTTCACCCTTTTGACCTCCATTTTCGTACTTTAACTGCTTAAAAGCAAAGACATTATACAGTGATCACTCCCATAACCAAACTATATGGGCCATGGCCAGTTTGGTCACAGAAAGTATCGGGATAGGCCTACACAGTGTTAATTATGTACAGTATGTCATTATTATTAGGTTATTAGTCCTTTTACTATTTATTTGTCTCTATTATTATATTAGCAACATACCTTCATACCAGGGGTCATAAATATATCCAAATAAGTCCTGTGGGACTATGATATACAGTAAAAGTCCTTTAATCAGACGACCGATGATTTGAATCTCCCTATAGTCCGAATTTTTGAAAATGAGGCCAAATCCGAATTCACCCGATAGTCCGAATTTCAAGAAGTCCCAAAGTCCCCTTTTTGAGGCATTAGTCCACTCCAATGACACATAATGGAGCACACGCATATCATATGTTCATGAATTCACTTTAATAGTTTACCATTGTCATTGTAGCCTATTACCTACTTCAAAACATTCAGATTAAAGGCCGCGTCATACAGAGGCCGAACGTACTAGGACAAAGTCCCGAATAGGATGACTTGCAAAATTCAGGCGAGTCGGGTATATTCTGCATAATTCGGCATACGTTCCGTACTATTCGTGGGTTGTTCTGATGTTGTTCATGTATGTTGCCGACATTCCGGAGAGTCGGGAAAAATTTAGTGGCTACACTAAATTTCTATGAACATTCGGGTAAAAAAACCGGTACAAAATGGTCGGATGTTGGTCTTGAGTTATTCCTAACTCGTTCGGGAGTTGTTCTGATTAATTCGTAGTTTGGTCTTCTGTTTCGGGACTTGTTCGGTACTTTTTTCAATTGCCGAATTTGTTAGGAACTACCCGAACAAATCCTGAACAATTCCCGACAAAAATTCGATAAAATTACGATGATTCCCTCGTATTCCAGAATAAAACCCGCACGAGTTACGAATTTTCAGAACAAGTTACGATCAAATTCAGACAAATATACGAATAATGTAGGATGTCTGCTCGATGTATCTTGTTTAATTAGGAATTAAATCCGAATTGATTTGGAACAAGTAGAATAGCCTCCTTCTAAAATTAGAGGTTCGCTATTGCTCGCCAGGAAAAAATAGACACCTAAAAGGCACGAAAGGTCTTATAGGCTAATATTGATAACAGAATGAGGCGAAAGGTCTCAAAATAGCCAAACTAACGGAACGAACGTCTTAAACCTCAAACGAATATGCTAAACATGTGGGCCTCTTCTAAAATTAGAGGTTCGCTATTGCTCGCCAGGAAAAAATCGACACCTAAAAGGCACGAAAGGTCTTATAGGCTAATATTGATAACAGAATGAGGCGAAAGGTCTCAAAATAGCCAAACTAACGGAACGAACGTCTTAAACCTCAAAACGAATATGCTAAACATGTGGGAGAAGGGGGTCCAGAAAAAGCGAGCATGTTATAGATACCGGTACCGTACCTCTGTTCTGCCTCTGGGTTCGAACACTACGATTATTTATGGGTATATCGTTATTCTGGCCTTCATTAGTTGATTTTATTGAGATTAGGAAGGACAATAGTTACGTTAGGTGGTACATTATAATACAGTAAACTCGATTACAATACTTTGTTATTATAGCCTACATTTTGTCTAGGTGTATTTGAAAACGAATGAGAGGTGGAAGGATGGAGTGAGGAAGTATATGAACGAAGGCGGTGCTGGTTGGGAGGAGGGGCGTCGACGGACTGGGGACAGAGGTGCATGGGGGCGGTTCGTTCGTGGCCACCCCTTCGGGGATCACGGCGTCAGGCAATAGATAGATAGAACTACCAGAAATTAGGCTATATTATCGTATGAACCAACGGTCTGTGTAAAAATGTATGCAAGAACAGTAGAAACTGAAATATAACACTCAACTATATATTACAACTATATACTGTATATACTGTACGCAAGCCCAGCCTGGGCTTCTAACCTAGCTGAAACACATCATAAGACCTTACAGACTATTCAAAACAAAGCCCTGAAGATCATTACAGGCTGCACAGCTACTGCACCCACAGATCACCTACATCAAGAGACCAAAATCCTCAAAGTCAAAGACCATCTGGACATGAGAGGCACTCAATTCCTGGCAGCAGCCTCCACGAACCAAGACCACCCACTAAACTACATGGCAACACACCCACAGACACCAAGAAATATCAAAACAACACCCAGCACACGGTATCACACACAATTATTGTCCTCTCTCCCTCCCTGCCCACCCCGAACCAACATCCAGAAGCACATCCATACTCATATCTCTCACCGATCCATCCACTCACTCACAGACAACACACAGCTGCATGCACGACCTCCCGAAATCCATCCTTCCGAATCCTCCCTTCCTCGCGAGGACAGAGTCCACCTGGCCAGGCTGAGATGCGGACACCATCCAGCTCTCCTGAGCTATCAGAAGAGACTGGATGACTCCGTTGTCGACGCCTGCCCGGGATGTAACACAGCACCCCATACCATTAAACACATCATAGAAGACTGCATTTCACACAACCACTTATGCCAACAACACAATCTACACTCAATGAGAGCTCTGTGGGAAAGCCCGATCGTGGCCATGGCCTTTCTCAGGGACTCGGGGCTGTTCGGCCAGGCAGCTTAGGGAACAACAACAACAACAACTATATACTGTGAGACTAATATCCAATATAAATACTTGCTAATAACTGTAGCCTAATGGTCTCATAGTGTATTATACTAAAGGAATAGTGTAGGCTACACACTACAGTGATGGATATTAGGCCTATCGCTTGCACCTTGCATTATTTTGTTTAGTAGGCTACTTACGAGTTTTCATTGAACTTGTAGGCTACCATAAATATTTTTAAATGCATATGCGATGTATTGTTTTCATACTAAGTGACTACAATATTATTTGAGGACTTAACACATACCTTTTAAATAAAAATATCGGGAAAGTTGGTGAGCATGTCAAGACACAGTAGGCCTACTAGGTTATGCGCATTTTTTTGTTCATTCTACACTTTTACAGTTCCATATCTTTCAAAGTATGGTGGTGACTATTATGAGTAACTGACGCTTTTCCGTGCTTGAATTATTAATAGTATTGTACAGATTACATTAAATATCGACGATATCGCTCATATTAAGCAATTTGGCGAAAACTCAGGCGTGATGGTTGGCTACTCTTGTACTGTAGGCTACCAGTCTTTATTAATTGTATTTCTGCATTGCATACGTACTGTTTGTTCCAAGTTTGTTTCTTACACATTTCAATATACACAATTCCACAGCCACCACAGCTATCTGTCATACATATCAATCACTAGAATATCTTTAAAAGTGACACGACTTGCAGGTTTATTTGTTTTATGTTTCACGTATATTGTAAAGGTTGTCCTACGCCAGTTCATTCTATCAATACTCAGTAGGCTACCTCACAGACAAGTTTGAGTGGCTTCACACTTATAAATCTCACGGTATGCCTATTCAACCCGTCCATTCCATTGACACACAGGCTCAGAATACTTTAACATTGTTTTTATAGGCCTACATAATATTCAGTCTGGCGGCCTGTTAACTGAGTGTGTACAGTGGTGGCCTGGGCCGGTAGCTTATTGTCCGATATAGCTTTCGTTATATTCACAATGATTATGTTGATACAATGATAGGTAATGACTTTAGTGTTGCTTTCATATAGTAACCTATATATAAATGAAGCGATTAATGGCGATGCCAACTGTAATATTATATACACATAGGAAGAAAAATGGATGTCTTAATTGAGTATGTTGCAGTGTAGGCTAGGCATAAAATATTTATTGTGGGCATGATGTCAAATATATATTTTTAATCAAGAATTATTTACTACTGTACATCTCTATTCTCACTCAATACTATTAACCCTTGGTTCCCGGCTACGCATTTTATAATATATCCCCGAAACCCGGGGGTTTTGGCCAAAAAACGTCTACGCCTAGGCTACCGTATCTTTGTTATTTTGACTGCATCCCCAAGCGTAGATGTGTTTCGTACCTGTAGAATGGCATTGAGTAGAGCTCTCTAAGTCAACTGGTTCAGTTGTGATGACAATTTCCGTGGAGAGAACTTTGTGGCGATGTCAGCCATATCAGCCACTTTTCAATACTAAACAATAACACACAGCCACACACAAACAAGCGACGCCTCTCCTTCTTGTGGTCGGAGATGCGCGGCGTCGGTCCAACCGGCTGTTGTTTACATGCGTCGGACGGACGGCTTTCAAAACAAGCTTACAGGCTTTCAAGCTGCCGGTGCCTCAGAGCCCTACCGGGTCTGAGGGGTTGATGAAATAGGCCTGTTAGGCAAAAACAATCATTTACACTTCCATTGCTCGCTCTGCTAGGTCAACCTAGCAACCTCTTTTGGCTGCTCGCTTTGCTAGCCTAGCAGAGCGAGCAGAGTGAGGAAGCAATGTTGTTCCGCTAGCCTAGCAAAGCGTTCGCACAAAGCAACTTTTTGCTAGCTGTCAACGGAACGCGTTGCAGGTGTAGTCCTAACTGGCAAATCAAATTATTTTTGGACTTTTCACCCTTCACCAGTATAGAGTATTCCTGCGGATAACTTTATTTTTGGCATAATTTGAGTAGAATATTATCTGCAGTCTTGATTTCATTTATGTTGAGGTGAGCACTACCTGTGGGAGGCAGGCCATTTACTTTCGCCTTCAAATTCTTGATGAAACGTATCACCCATGCCGTGACACGCTGTAATTTTTCATAGCTGCTATATCTGTCCCAGTCCCATAACTGTGTGTCTTCTTGGGGCACCGTGCCTACGATTTGGGTCACAATACCAGCGGGCTGCTCTTTGAGAACTATATTTTCTGGCCATCCATCGGGGTTCGGGAGCCAACTAGGCCCATTCCACCACAATGCAGAAGAACTCAAATACTTAGCAGACACGCCTCGAGATACCATATCACTTGGGTTCTCTTTAGTCGACACATACCGGAAATAAGCAGTCGGGAGTAGGGCATGTATCCTGTCGATGCGGTTTGTGACATACACTGGTAATTTCTTTTTACTATTTATCCAGTGTAGGGTAATCTGACTGTCACTCCACACATAGGTTTCAGAGATATGAAGTTTATCTATATAGGCTACCTCAATAAAGTTTACAATTCTTGCGGCAAGCAAAACTGCAGTTAATTCCATTTTAGGAATTGAAAAGGACTTGATTGGCGCAACTTTGGCCTTTGCCATGACCAAATGGCTGCCTTCTGACCCAACACGATACACAGCAGTCCCATATGCTATACTGCTGGCATCAGCGAATGCATGTAGGGATACAGCATGATCGTACACAACCCTCCGAGCAAACTTAATACGACTACAGAGTACCAGATCATCTACTATCCCCAGCCATTCCATGTTCAAGTCTTCAGAAAGATCCTCGTCCCAATCCAATTTTAGTCTCCACAATTGCTGGAGAAACATTCTAGACCTTATAGACACTGGCAATAAAACACCTAAAGGATCAAAGAGTTTGGCAGAAAACCTCAAACACTCACGCTTTGTCACATGTTCGACCGGAGCATACTGTACTCCAAAGGAAAGATAATCAGAAGCTGTCTCCCATACTAGTCCAAGAACTCTCACCAGTTCCTGCTGTTCAGCAGCAACACCATCCTTTTGTAACACCTCTCTCAGAACAGGACTATTTGTAGCCCATTGACGCAGGAACAAGTGGGCATTGTCCATAACTTCACGAGCCATACCATATGCACGGACGAGGGAATCTTCATTGTCCCCCGTACCTTGGAGGTTATCGATATATAGCCCGGCCCTAATTTCCTGTACGATCTTTGGGTCTACTTCAACGAGGGCAAGATATTTTAGGATGGTTGCGTTCAGCAGAAACTGGGAGCAGGTAGCGCCAAACAATACAACCTGGAACCATTAACATTGTAGAGGCGAATCCAGTCGAAGAGGATCTTTTGGCCACATAAACCTGGTGTAATCTCTGTCGTCTTCATGTACAGTAGTTTCAACATCAAGAAGGCTTTCTCAATGTCACTGACCCACGCATACTGATGCAGACAGAATCTCAACAAGACTTGAGCTAACTCCGGTACTAAATATGGTCCCGTGTACAGACAGTCGTTCAGACTGGGCTTGTACTGGTTAACCTTAGCGGAACAATCAAATACAATACGAACCGGAGTAGTCCTGCTTTCCTTTATGATCCCATGATGCGCCAGATAGTGACATGACCCAGAGTCATCGAATGGAACCTCCTCAATGAAACCACGCGACAACTGATCAGAAGTTACCTGCGAATATTGTTGACAAAACCCAGGGTCAGCAATAAACCTCTTCTGGAGTCCTCGTAACCTATCCACAGCCAAACCTTTGTTGGTGGGCAACCGTCCCTTTTCTTCAGTCCAGGGCAGACGTACCTGATACTGTAGACTTTCAGGATCATACGTGACTGTTTCCTCATATGTGGTCAAAGCTTGCCGTTCGGCTTGTGAATGCTCTTTAGGTGAGATACCAATATGGTCTAAATCCCACAATGTACTTAATTCTTTATGACATGGAAATTGTCCAGTAGACATATATTGGTCTACTGGGGTCACTGCCACTTTAAGTATTGTAACAACCTCAGTGTTGGAGCTAGATGTGGTTGCCACATCTTTTACAAGCCTTTATTTATTTATTTATTTTTTAAAAAAGACCTCCGTCTACGTATTATGAAAAACCTGTTATCCTCCGGCAAATTGTGGGGTTGAGTGAGTGAAGGGGGGGACAGTGAATGAAGGAGGATACATGTTTTTCATAATACGTGTTGCTAGCCCCAAACGCGCGAGCAACTGTGGCTTGCAACCATCCGACACATCCCCTTTTATTTATGTGCATCACACATGTTACATACAAATAAAGTTTATGTTTTGTTTTACCCTACTGTGGAAAGACTACGGATACACCACTCCTGCCCGGGCCTCACACAGTGGCATGACCCAGTCCTATCGAACTGAGCTCATGACGCTGGTGGCATTGCCCCGGAGGATAGCCATCCCTAGTCTTTGCTTGAGCCAGAGGGTTTCCCGGGGTTCTCCTGAAACTTCTCTGATTTTACGGCCTATTTCATTCACCATCTTAAGGGTGGTAGGGCCGAAGACTCCTGAAGTTTCGAATGCCAGGGGCTCGAACTGATGATTTCTGGCGATGGCTTGATATTTTTCTCGCTTTTTATTTTCTGCTATCCGGGCGGCTTCACCTGCTTTGTCGGCGTTTCTGGCGATGTTGGTTGTGGAGAAAGTGTCAACACATGTGGCATCCCACACGAGGCACCGGCCATTCTTGTAAGGGAAAGTGGTCATCCCATCTGGCCGTTTGCCGTCTTCTCTATGAAGTCCATGTGGTTCGAGGATTGATGCACGGTTAGCACTCTGCAGGGCCCGTTTTATGACATCATTTAGTGCAGAGTGTCTTGGCAGGCGGCCTGCGTTGTAATTACATGACAAGGCATGGTGACCTTAAGCATCCATCCCCCCACCACACTTGCAAGCGTGTGGGTGACAAACTGCCGCACCCACTCTGAGCGCGATGGCAACCCGGAGCGCTTCAGCATCCAAGTGAGTTCCAAGAGGTGGGATGGGGATGGCGTGTAACCACAAGCCACTCTCCGAACGGGCGGCTGCCTGGAGGCGTGCTTTTGCAACCTGGTCTGCATTGGTTAGGAGATTTTCTTGAGTTTTCTTCGCCGAGATGGTATCCCACGCTTTCTGCTTGCTCCTGGAGGTACCCTGAGGCTCCTCCTCTACTCCTGTACTTCCCTTCCAGGTGTTAATCGCTGCTGTTACGTCCCCATTAAGTGTCATTCCGGGTTGAGAAGAAAGGATGGACACTACAAGGTCGTTGGTCGTGATGAGGGAAGAGATAAAGGCTGGGGAGGCAATATCCGAGGCTCTCCGTATGCCCAAGCCCCCGAGGTGGACAGGAAGGGTGGCTTGTGTCCAGGTCCGTTCTTTAAATTCCACGTTGGTGATGCTGGTCACTGCTTCTCGGATTATGCTGTCTAATTCTTGGAGGCCACCATTGTTCGTGTAAGTCATCGATGTGCGCAGGAGGTATTGGAGTTTTGGGATGGAGAAACAGTTCTTGAGCAGCGCCAGAGCTGAGTGGGCATCGATGTGTATCAGGCGACTCACGAGACGTTGAAGCTCCTCCTTTTTAACTTGAAGTGCTGGTGGGATTGCTGCCAGAGTTAGTGGGGAACCTAATAGGGTTTGCTGGTGCTCCTGAAGGATCTTTACATCTGGAAATATGCCTCGAAACAGGGCCTGAGTCTCTTCTCCTTGTTCACGTGTGTGGTTGAGGAGGACAAGTTCACATTTGGTGTCATTTATCACTAGCCCAGCCTGGCCGAGGTCAGTTATGATGTTATTTAGGTTGGTTATAACGTTCTCTACTGACCCACCCAAGGTTGCATCGTCCAGGTACCATACATTCAGTTATGACCTTACTTTGTTAGCTGCTGCATCCACCCCTATTGAGAAAAGAGCAGGACCACCTGGATCTCCCTGATGTAACCCGGTCGCTGATGGGATTACCGTCTCGCCAAAAATCAGGATTGAAGGTTTGGAATAAGCCTGCCAAAGTAGGGGGTACAGAGTGGGGATGTGTTCTTGAGCTGCACGGAGGAAGACATCCCTGCGAATGCTGTTGAATGCGTTCCGCATGTCAATCTTTAGAAGCACTCGATTTTCTTGGGCTTGGCTGAGGTAGGTGCGGGTTGCGTGTACAGCAGCTTCACATCCCTCTGGAGTTCCGAAACCTAGTTGAACTGGTCTTAAGTGTTGACCTAGGCCATTCGAGAGTGGTTTCAAACCCACCTTTGTGGCAAGGCGGCGGAAGGTGTTCCCTACTGCTATTGGGCGCACACCGCCATCTTTTTTTGCCAGTACACAGAGTGATGCCCCCAAAAATAGGGGTGTGGCACAGTCGGGTACTTCCCCTCTTAAAACCATGTTGATGAATTTGGTGAGGGTTTCCAAGAGTCCCTCCCCAGCAGCTCCTGATCCCTGACCCAAGAGGCCTTTGAGGTGGGCGGGTCGGATACCATCTGGGCCCGCGGCTGAGCCTGCTGGGAATGAAGTCACTGCGGCAACCACCTTTAGTTATGCGGTTTGACATTTAGGCGAGACAAGGTCTTGAAAGTTCATGATGTGTACTAATTAATTAATTAATTAAAAGTTGTTTAACCAGACCACTGAGTCTAGAACAAGAGTCTCACAGGGCTGGCCCGAAGGATAAAATCACATTGCGATTACAAGGTTAAAATGGCGGTGATACCGGATTATGGGAAATAAGGAAAAAGTCGGAGAGTCAGATAAAATGTCAGCAAGGGATTTATTACCAAAGTAAGCAGTACGATAACGGGAATAAGCAGGGCAGTTACTAAAGACATGATGAATAGTGAGGGGAGTACGACAAGTGGTGCACTCACGGGACGGATCATGAGGGGTGGACATTAAGTAACCATGGGTTAGACGTGAATGACCTGTTCGGAGTCTCGTTAACAGTACCTCCTCACATCTATGAGACTGAAAGGAGGAGGGCCAGGGGCGCACAGTAGGTTTAAGGGCACAAAGTTTATTAGTACAGGGAGTAGCCTCCCAAAGAGACTGCCATGTAGAGAGGATATAAGGCTTCAACAAGGACAACCAGTCACCTAAAGGGAGATGAGGCTGCCGGAGTGGCTTGGTAACAGCAGCTTTCGCAGCCTTATCAGCGTCTTCATTACCCTGAATCCCAATATGGGCGGGAATCCAGCAGAGATGCACCCTCACGCCATTTGCGCGTAACACATGAAGAGAGTACTGGATGGATGATATTAAGACATGGGAGGGAGAATAGGTACTGAGGGCATCAAGAGCACTACGGGAGTCGCTGTAAATAACAAACGTCTGTGAAGGCAGACCGTGAATAACGTCAGTGGCAGATTGGATGGCAAGGATCTCGGCAGTGAAAATTGATGCACGTCGTGGGAGGGAAAATTGGAGGGTGGCGGTGCGGGAGACAGCTGCAAGCCCAACATCAGCAGGACACTTGGAACCGTCAGTGTATATGGCAACATGGGGGCCCTTACGGCGTATGTGTTCAAGGGCGTGTTGATGATGGTGGCTGGGTACAAACGGATACCTCTTAGATAAATAGGACAGGTGTATGCAAACACTGGGGAGGGAGATAGTCCAAGGGGGAGGACGATCTACGGGAGGGGAGACAAAAATATCTAGACCAGTGGTATTGAGAAGAAGGGTAGCACGGTGAGCGAAGCAAAGGAAGCGTGAATTTAAAGTAGAAACGTCAATGTTGTGGAAAAGGGAATTGGTGGGAGAGTCACTATATTGGATCTTTAGGGCACGACGCATTGTAACTAAGTTTCTGTGGAGGGAAAGTGGGGGTTCTCCACTTTCGGCTAAGATGAACACGGTCGGGGAAGATCGGACAGCACCAGTGCAGAGTCGTATGCCTTGTGTATGAACAGGATCCAGAGTTCTTAAGGCGGAGTCCGAGGCAGAACCATAAATAGGACAGCCATAATCAAGGATAGACAGAACAACGGCTTTGTAAAGCATTAACATGGTGGAACGCCTAGCACCCCAGGTAGTGTGAGACAGCTTTTTTAGGAGACCGAGAGCTCGCGTGCCTTTACATTTGATGTAATGGATATGATCTTTCCAATTAAGGCGTTGGTCAAAGATTAACCCAAGGAATTTAACGCTCGAGTGGAAAGAGAGTAGAGAATCCCCCATCCGAAGTTCGATGGTCTGATCGCGGAGCCAGCGCTTATCTCGGAAAAAAACAATTGCCTTGGTCTTCTCCGCTGAAAACGTGAAGCCGACTGATGAGGCCCAAGCAACAACCTTCTGAATGGAGAGGTTGAGAATGCGTTGAGCATGACGAAGTGTGCGGGTGGTGCAGTATATAGTAAAATCGTCGACATACAAGGATCCACGGACGCCTGGTGACAGTTGGCGGATAATACGATTTATGGCGATGTCAAAGAGCATGCTACTTAGTACACTGCCCTGGGGTATGCCATTGTGGAGAGGGAATATGGCAGAAAGAATATTCTCCACACGAGTTTGGAAAGTGCGTTTGGTAAGGAAGTTAGAGATGAATATTGGGAGATGACCGCGGGCACCACAATCATGGAGGGATTGGAGTATGAAATGTCTCCACGTAGTATCGTAGGCCTTCTTTATGTCAAAGAAGACCGCAACAGTGAACTGTTTCCGTTCAAATCCCTGTCTGATTTGGGCTTCTAAGAGTGCAAGGGAGTCTAATGTAGAACGGTTCTTCTGGGAACCGAACTGAAGAGGGGTGAGAACCGAATGTTGGCGAAGAAACCAATGAAGTCTAGCGTTAACCATTTTCTCCATTAATTTACAGAAGCAGCTCGTGAGGGACATTGGTCGATAATTGGCGGGGACGCTGGGATCTTTACCAGGTTTCACTATAGGGATGACAATAGCATGTCTCCAAGAATCAGGAAAAAGGTTGTGGGTCCATAAATGGTTATAAAGCTGTAAAAGATAAGATTTGGCAAGGGGGGCTAGATGAGTAATCATGTGGAAGCTGATGTTATCATGACCAGGAGAGGAATTAGTACAGGTAGAGAGGGCAGGGTCAAATTCATCCATCGAAAAACTAGCATTGCAGTCACAAACATCGAAGGATTGGAAATTGACAGGGACAGATTCAAGACGGTGCTTAACCCACCAGACCCGGTTGGGCTCTGAGAAACCCATAACAAATGCGCCCGCGGAACCCTGTAGGGCTCTGAGGCACCGGCAGCTTGAAATCCTGTAAGCTTGGTGTGCGAGGCGTCCGTCCAACGCATGTAAACAGCAGCCGGTTGGACCAACGCCGCGCATCTCCGACCACAAGAAGGAGAGGCGTCGCTTGTTCGTGTGTGGGTGTGTGTTATTGTTAAGTAGTGAAAAGTAGTGAAAAGTGGCTAACATCGCCACAAAGTTCTCTCCACGGAAATCGTCATCACAACTGAACCAGTTGTTGTTGTTGCTGTTCCCCAGGCTGCCTGGCCGAACAGCCCCAAGGCCCCGAGTAAGACCAAGGCCATAACCGAGCGCCCCCACAGAACCCTCCCTGCCTACCACAATAAAGCCTGGGTGACCGAAGCCACTCCATGGCGGGGAGCTGAGGAGGGTGCGGAAACGCCCGGGAAACCAAAGCCCCACCCAGGGCCCTGTGCCTCTCAGCAATTATGAAGAGAAAGTTGAGGGGCAAAGGAAAAATGTGACGCTTTGGCTTCCAATCTTGGTAGATTGGGAGGTCAATCCACGGAAGAGACGCCATCACTTGAGATTTAGAAAATATATAAGTAAAAGGAACAGTCAGATTAATCTATGGTATGGCAGAGATCGCTTAGTTCTCACTCTGATAGACCAGCCCATCACCACATGACTAGAACCCAATCCTCTCAGCATCAGCTAGGAAAGGCCCTAGAAAGCCGCCTTTGGCGGGGGGATAGCTCCCCTATTTCAACTCCTTTCGGGGTATGAAGTGGTAGTGGGTAGTAGTATACCTTAGTGGTTGTCTTCATAGCTTAATGGTTAGTGCGCTGGATTTATGTGTGAGTATCCTACTGTAGGTTTGAGTCCTGAGCCAGTCCTGAACTGAACCAGTTGACTTAGAGAGCTCTACTGAACGCCATTCTACAGGTACGAAACACATCTATGCTTGGGGATGTGCGGGAATGCGGAAGCAGTCAAAATAACAAAGATACGGTAGCCTAGGCGTAGACGTTTTTCGACCAAAACCCCCGGGTTTCGGGGAAATTATAGAATACAATAGCCGGGGCTGGAGGGTTAAGGAGACGGAAGCGTGCATCATAGTAAGTATCACTATTAACATCGGCAAGATGTTGGCCTAAGAGGTCAGATACTGCCTGGGGGCTATGAACGGCGCGGTCATTATTGACTAATGCGTGATGGGGAGGGGCAATGTGGAGACAATTAATTTTCCTAAATTTTTGCCAGACACGTGAGATAGGGGTGGATGGGGAGATGGAAGAGATATAAGATTCCCAGGAAGCAGACCGACAACAGCGTACTTCCTTACGGAATTTAGCAGAGATTCTGTTATAAAGGGGCTTAAGTGTACAGATATCTAAGGCAATGGAGGTGAGTGCATGTAAATCAGAAATAAGAAGGGGAAAGCGAGAAAGTAAAGTACGGGAACGTTTTTTAAAACGATACAAACGTCGACCAAGTTCACGTTTGCAGGGAACGAGGGTGGATAAGGATGCGGTCCACCAAGGGACTTGGTGACGACGAGCAGAAGACGAGGAGAAGTAGAGGAAAGGGGTATAGATTTAGAAGCTGCAGAGATGATAAATGCAGTGAAAAAGGTAGTAGTTTCGTTATGGTCACGGAATGGATGAAAGGGAGGGATTTGGCGCGTGTGCAGTCCAAACTTCTCCCAATCAGCTTTGTGGAAATTATAACGTGGAATAGCAGGAAGGGAACATGGTTGGAAATAAGACAGAAGAATAGGAAAGTGGTCAATGGAGAACGAATCATCACAGAGACGCCACTCAAACTTGTCAACTATCGTAGAAGAACAACCGAGGAAAAAGTATGATGAGTACTGGAGAAATAGGTGTAGGAATCAGGTTCGTTAAGGCAACAAAAAGAATCAAGGGATAGAAGGTTCTCAATGTGCACCCCAGCAGCATCTGCAGTGGAGGAGGAACGATTCCACAGGGGGCTATGCGTATTAAAATCTCCTAGTAGCAGAAGAGGGGACAGTAACACATTAACAAATCTGGAGAGGAGGGAAAGATCATAATGGAAGGCTATCTGGTTATATATATTACAGATGGTAACCGAGGTATCATCAGGGAGATGAAGAGTAAGAAGAGAATGTTGGAGATAACTATCACGGATGGGAAGTAGGTCGAAAGTCAAGCTATGGTGTACATAAATAGCAGTGCCATACTCGCCATTAGGGGAAAGTGAGTGGCATGCAAGGTGATAATTAAGGATGGATTTATTGTAATTCCTAGTGTGTTGTAGACACAAGCACATTGGAGCGTAAGTGTGGAGTAAGCGTTGGACCTCACCTAGACGAATTCTAGATAAGAGTCCATTCACATTCCATTGTATTAGATAGGAATTGAATAGGTTAAGTAAGAGAAGTCAGATTGTGTAGGTTAACAGTGCTATTGGAATAACGTAAAGGAGGCGGTGGATGGAGAGACGAATTAGAACGGGTAGATGGGTCTGGTGGTGCAAGGGCGGCGGACGGTAAGGAGTTCCGCCGTTCTGACGATCGAGAGGATGAGAGGGAAGTCACCTCACGGAGGATGGTAGACACTTTTAATCGAGATCGATCAGACTGGAGTTGTAAGTGGACTGCACATAAGCACGAGGGGCCATGTGTGGAAATATCGTCAGAAGTAGGCAATTGACGCTCACGCAAAAAATCATGGATAATTGCCAAGACAGATTCGTGGGTGGGATCCGGTACCCTGCGGCATCCCCTGACAAAACAGAGATGGCAGCCGCAATGAGGAACGTGGAGGTCAATCGTAGCGTGAGATATGGCGGAACTAACACAAGCCATGCACTCGCATCCTTCGGGATGAGGCGCACAGGGGGACGTGACTGGATCAGACGGAGGGGATGAAGAAAGGGAGGGAGTAACTTTAGAAGGTGAGAGCTGAGCAGATGAGACGGATCGGCTGGAAGATTTGGAGGTAGGAAGGGGAATTTTAGGTGTAGGAAGGGGGGTAGTGTTCAGTCGATCGGAAACAGGTGAATGTTTAGTCACGCGAGAAGAGTTGGGGTGAGGAGGGTGAGGGGAGGGAGAAATATCACTAGGTCGTGAAGAAGAAGCAGGCCGACGAGCCGCAAGGGATTTACGTTTCGACGGATGAGTCGAAAGTGCAGGGGAAGGAGAATCAAGAGCATCAGAGCGACGTTTGCTGGAGGATGACGCATAGTCCATACGAGGTTCATTGGCACAGAACGTAGTGGATCCGGGTGCAGGCAAGGAATTAACCTTAAGTGGTCGGGGAGAAGTCTTAGATACTCGTACAGGAGAGGACAACTTAGATTCATGGCGTTGACTAGGGCGGCAATTACTGGATGGTGGAGGCTGAGAGGAGGCGGTATTAGTCGTAGAAGTGCAATGAGAGGTAGACACAGGATGCATGGATGGATCAGAAGTTGGGAGCTCCATTAATGCATCAAACCTATTGGAAAGAGGAGCAATAGGAGGAGATACACTACGGGCAGTTTCACTGACAGGTGGGGGAGTGGGGAGTCTAGTCCTAATAGAGTCCTGAGTGGTCGTGGTCGCGATCGGAGACAATGGGTGAGCACGTGCCCTAACACTGTATGCAGGGTCCCGTGCAGGGTCTTTATACCCTCTGACTCTCAATTCGTGTTTAGCTTCTATGGCCGACATACCCGAACGATCCATGAGAAGCTTCAGTTCGGCATTGTAAGCGTAGTACACACATTGCTTTGACCTAGCGTGATGATCGAGTCCGCAATTGACACAATGAGGAGGGCCACAATTCCATTTAGTGGGATGTGTGGAGGAACTGCAGAAGGCACACACCTCACTCTTCTTGCATTTCGCGACAGAGTGACCAAAAGTAGAGCAGCGATGGCATTGAAGAGGTCTGGGGGTATATGGTTGCACCTCATGTCTTTGCCCCTCAATATTGATGGTAGTAGGGAGGGAACCACCTTCAAACTTAATACGGGCCACACGCAATGGACGAGATGGGTTATGTCTATTTGGGATATTGTAGACATCTACATCGTGAACATTAGAATACCGGATTTGGAGAGACGATAGCAGCAGGTGTTTATCAGGGAGACCATAGTCATCTCGGGTAGTGGGTAAAATGACTGTACCCGAAATGTAGTTTAACTTCATATGTTTGGCGACAGTTACATAATGTATGGCTGAGGTAACCTCACTTCCCACCACTTTTCTCCACCTATGGAGAGAGACTGTCGATCGATACTCTCTCTCTCTCTCTTGCACTTGCTTGCTAACAGTGATGACAATGCCCTGCTTGCAACTCGCTAATGTTAGCACGAAAATATACCACAGAATAAGGGAATAACAGGGAAAATAGGTGATAACTGAAGGAGGGGAGGAAAGTGGGGAAGGAGGGGAGGTGGAGGAGTGATATTTGGCATGGCCCAGGGGCAATAAAAAAAAAAAAAAAAAAAAAAATTTGGGGTGTTTTAAATGGATTTTTTTTTTTCCTGACTCTTAAGAGTCTTCCCGCAGTCCGCCGGGGGAACTCTTAAGAGTCTTCCGGCAGTTCCCGGGTTAAGGATCAAAGGAACACATGTTGAAATTATTTATCTAATTTTGATAGGCTAGGTTATAATTTAATTCAACATGATAGGCTACTAAATTTAGAGGGCAGGTGCCCGACCCCGAAAGGGGTTGAAATAGGGGAGCTATCCCCCCGCCAAAGGCGGCTTTCTAGGGCCTTTCCTAGCTGATGCTGAGAGGATTGGGTTCTAGTCATGTGGTGATGGGCTGGTCTATCAGAGTGAGAACTGAGCGATCTCTGCCATACCCATAGCTTACTCTGACTGTTCCTTTAACTTATATATTTTCTAGATCTCAAGTGACGGCGTCTTTTCCGTGGATTGACCTCCCAATCTACCAAGATTGGAAGCCAAAGCGTCACATTTTTCCCTTGCCCCTCAACTTTCTCTTCATAATTGCTGAGGGGCACAGGGCCCTGGGTGGGGCTTTGGTTTCCCGGGCGTTTCCGCACCCTCCTCAGCTCCCCGCCATGGAGTGGCTTCGGTCACCCAGGCTTTATTGTGGTCGGCAGGAAGGGTTCTGTGGGGGCGCTCGGTTATGGCCTTGGAATTGCTCGGGGCCTTGGGGCTGTTCGGCCAGGCAGCTTGGGGAACAACAACAACAACTAAATTTAGAAGATTAAGCTAACTTGTAGAGAAATTAAATTTTAGGTTAGGCCATCAAGATGCTAAATTTAGAATAAACCAACTTAAAGAAAATTCAAATATTAGGTTAGGCCAACATGTTGCTAAATTTAGAAGAATAGGCCAACTTAAAGAAAATTTTAAATTTTAGGTTAGGCCAACATGAAGCTAAATTTAGAATAGGCTAACTTGAAGAAATATTTAAATTTAGGGTAAAGTTAACCTAATTAGCCTACTGTATATGGTATTGGGCCAATTTAATGCGTATGCATAATTAGTTCGACAAACCTCCTGTCTAATATGGCTTCCGTATCGGCACCGAAAAACACCGAAGCTGTTTCCACCAACTCCCTGAACAGCCGGTCTGATGTGGGGTAATCCAAGTGGACTCCATCAGCCGCAAAATCGTGGGCTGACGTGTTCATGGAGGAGTACCGACTCCGGGTGTACGGCAGATTCCTCTTGAGCCACTGGTTGACCGAGTTCCTGATCTTATTGAACTCGTCAGCTCCAATACCCCTAGAGTTCTTCCGCTTTTCTATCCCGATAATGTGACAACTGCCCCGGTCACACTCTCTACATCCCTCTCCAGTTCCTGGGTTTGATTAGCCAGCTCCTTTGGCACAACTCCGCACATCACGTCGTTCCCCCCAATCACTAGGAATGTGAGGTGAGGTCTCCAGTTGACCAATCGGGTCCTGGCCTCTATTCCTCTTAGAAAGGTTACTGTGGCGCCAGGGGCTGCGAGAGGCTTGACTGTGAAGTAGGGATGATATATGGGTTTGTCTACGTACAGATCCCTGACAAAAGAGTGTCCTATTATGGCCACTTTCTTAATTATCCCAGGATATTCAGCCCTATCAGGTTCAAAGCCCTCTCCTACACCCTCCGCTGCCGCGCCATGCCTATAAAACCCTTGGGCCATGAGGCGACCCTCTCGGCCGACAACAACACGAACAAAATAGGGAAATAGAGGGACGAAACAACCGCTGTGACGCACCAGCCACAACAAAATGCCGCGCTACGACGCCAAACCACCGAGACGAGCAGAATTTTTTTTAAGAGGTTCGAAGGACCATTTATTATGTGGATATTATTGGAGGAAATGAACTGTAGAATTAAAGAACACCACACAATAGTAGAATGCAATAGTGAATGCAGGCCTATTTCGACAGTTAATGATAGCCTAGAGATGGTATTGAAAAGGGTAGATGAACTGGGAGCAGAGAATATGGCATTGAAGGAGCAGCTGAAGGAATACGAAGGACGATTCAAGGAAGTAAAGGAGTCAACTGCATGGACGGTGGTAGGTAAACAGAAATTCAAGGATTTGGAGGATACATACATACATAACATTTTAAGACTGAGTGTTCCACACATAAGTGCAGTTTCAGTCTCTTGTCCTAATGGCGGCGTTCCAGGCAACCCTGTTAAGGGCTGCTTCACTTGTCAAGTTCTTGGATTTGAGATCGGCGCGTATAGTCCGATCCCAGGTCTTCCTCGGTCCACCCCTTGGTGCAGCTCCCTCCACAATCACAGACCTGCATTTTTTCACCCAATTTTGTTCATCCATTCTCTCCACATGTCCATACCATCCCAGTCTACTTGTACGCATCACCTCGCTAATACTCTTTAAACCTAAACGTCTCCTCAGCTCAACATTTGTTATTCTATCCTGTAGCCTGTCCCCACACATCCATCTCACCATTCTCATCTCATTACGCTCCATTCTGTTGACATCCTCTACTTTAACGGCCCATGTTTCTGAGGCATACGTCATTGCACTTCTAACACATGAGGCATACACCTTTCCCTTCAGGGGGAGAGGCATTCTTTTCATGGTCAGGATTGGCATCAATTCTCTGAACTTCCCCCAGCCACACCTAATTCTAGCAACAGTGGCAGCCTCGGCCCCACCACCGGCAGAGATGGTATCTCCTAGGTAACAAAACTTCTTCACCAGCTCCAAAGACTCATTTCCAAAATTCACAGCCACAGGATCATCACTTAACACAAGCTCGCCTTTGCACACTACGCACTAAAATTTCTCTATTTCTGACTTATCCTTCGGCAGGGGCCCCTTTATTCTACTACAGCGCTTACTCCCATGGTGTACCCAACATCGACAGATGCTACATTGAATTGAGTTAACGCCCACTCCCTTTCCACACACTGCACATGGGTATGCACCGCTCTTTTCCACATTGCCTCGTCTCAAACTACAATGCATAACCTTGGTTTTGTTAATATTAACTCTTAAACCCTTGCTCGCCATGCCCTCTCTCCACTCTCTGAATTTGGCCTCAGCATCCTGCATACTGTCAGCTATTAGGACTAAATCGTCTGCATAAAACAGTTCCAATGGGAGTCCGCCTCTAAAAACTCTAGACAGCGCCTCCAAGACCATAATAAAGAGGAGGGGGCTTAACACTGAACCCTGATGGACTCCAACACGGACTGCGAACTCATCACTCAGTACACCCTTCACCCTCACCGAACTTCGCGAATCCTCATACATCTTCATTATCACACGCACCAGCCACTCTTCCACACCAAGTTTCCTCATAGCCCACTGTACAACATCTCTAGGTACCCTATCAAAGGCCTTCTCCAGGTCCACAAACACAAAGTAAAGATCCCTGCCTTTTAGTAAGTATCTTTCCTGTATCTGCCTGACTATGAAGATAGCATCGGTTGTACCACGTCCTGGCATAAAACCAAACTGCATATCATCAATAGAGATGCTTTGCCTGATCAAACCCTCAAGGACTCTCTCACAGACCTTCATGATTTGGTCAAGCATTTTCAGGCCCCTATAATTTCCTCTATCTAGCGCATCCCCTTTTCCTTTGTATATATTTACTATTACACTTTTGAGCCAATCCTCTGGGATTTTCTCATCTTTAATAATGGTGTTTATCAACTCAGTGACTAAGTTTACACCAATCTCCCCTGAGGCTTTTATCATCTCAGCGACAATGTCGGAGCAACCTGGAGCTTTACCGTCCTTCCTTTTATTGATTGCGTCGCTCACTACAGCTGGTGCTATCAAAGGAGGGGGCCCAGATATTGGTTTTACGATACTAAGCTGTTCCTTATCCCATTCAAACTCTACATTTAGCAATCGTTCATAGTGTACCTTCCATGCTTCTCTGATTTCATTTTCTGCATACACAATCTTCCCATTATCATCTCTAACACACTATTCACCTATAATATCCCTACTGTCATTTTTAACTCGCCTAGCTAGGTTGAAGATCCCATTGGGATTGTCAGTGTTACACACTTGTTCGAGGACCAGGTTCTTAATGCGATTTTTAGCATTGTAAATAACTCTTTTGGCAGTTCGTTTAGCTGCCTGGTATTCCTCCCTGCTGCCTCCTTTCTTCCATGCTTTGAAGCATCTCCTTTTCTCTTTCACAGCATGTTCTACCTCATCGTTCCACCACCAAGAGGTCTTATTCCTGGGGTGACCCTTTGTTTTCCCACAGACTTTGTCAGTGGCAGCGATAAGGCTATGCTTAAGAAAGTTCCATTGGCTATTTACATCGTTAGGCCTAGCTTCCTTATTTCTATTAATTTCCTCCAGTTCATTATGAAACCTATCCCTAACTTCCTTGTCCTTCAGCAGCCACACTTTCCTTTTGGGTATGTAAACCTTCTTGCGCTTAGGATCTCTGTATAAGCTCATGTCGCACACAAGTAGCTTATGCTGGGGGATACATTCTTCGCTCGGGATGACCTTTACATCTCGAACTAGTTTCCAGTCTTTCCTGTTAACCAAGAAGTAATCTATCTGGCTACTGGAGACACCAGAGTTATATGTGATCAGGTGGCTCTGTCTTTTCTTGAACTTTGTGTTACACACAACCATGTTGAGTGCATCGCAGGACTCCAATATATTCGCCTTCTAGATTTCTCCTTCCGTAACCAATTCCTCCATGTACCCCCTCGTATCCATCTGCAGATGCTCCCACGTGACCATTGAGGTCCCCCCCCACGACAGTTATTTCGTTCTCCGAGAGGCCTGAAATGACACTGACGGTGTCATTCCAGAAGTCCTCTTTTATCTCTTTCTGTAAACCAGCCTGTGGGGCATATGCAGATATCACATTCAGAATTCTTTCACCAACTTTCAACTTCAAAACAATCAGCCTTTCACTAACTCTCGTAATCTGAAGCACACTTTCCGCCAGCTCTTCAGCCACCAGAACACCCACTCCTCCTTTCGCTTTATCAGTCTCCACACCCATCCAGTATATCCTATATCTTTTCCTCCTTCCGACAATCCACTGTACCCCATGCCTCTTCCAGAGTGTTTCCTGGGTACAGCAGACGTCCACTCGCCTCCTCTCACACATCTCAGCCACTTCATTCGCACGCAGAATATTATTTATTATTATCACGCAGATATTATGAAAGAGCAAAAGGAAGAAATGAATATGACCAAAAAAAGTTTTGAGAGTGCAGTTGTAGGGGTCATGAAGAACAGGGAGGCCATGGACAGGGATAGGGGTGTAATCTTGTATGGAGATATAGAGGCTCATATGAATGATAATGGAGTGAGAAAAGTGAGGGATATGGAGACAGTGAAGGAGGTCATGAAAGGTGTGGATGAGGACAGATATGGATGGGAAGGGCAGGTGGAGGAGGTCAGTAGGATAGGTAGATATAAAAGGGGAGAGATGAGACCTATAAGGGTACAGTTTAAAACCAGGGCAGTGGCAGAGACGGTGACAAATTTTAGTTGGAGGCTAAATACAAATGAAAAACTGAAACATATAAGACTAAAGAAGGATTTGAGCATAGAACAAAGAAAAAAAAATTAAGGAATTACAAGAAAAGGCTGATGAAAATAATGGAAAGTTGGGTGAGGAGGATAAGAAATTTTTACTGGAGAGTGAGGGACGGAAAATTGAAGAAGTGGTTTATAAGAGTAAAAGGGAGGGGGAGATCAGGGAGGGAAGAGAATGTGATAGGAGTTGTGACGGAGGAGGAGAACGGGGTGGAGGTGTCACAGGGAGAGACAGGAGACAAAGTGGCAGACCCAGTAATGCTAACAGGGGAGTAGGGTACGGACAGGAGGAGCGGGATGGTGTAATTGCTGAAGGAATGGTAGATGGATTAAGGATTATGTTTAGTAATGTGGATGTGTTTACCCAGGACAAGAAAAGAGAACTGATATGTAGGTTGCAGGATGAAGAGGAAAAAACCCTGATGTCATAGCCTTACAGGAAGTAAGACCAAAAAAAATAGAATTGAAAGGGAACTGGTGGAGTATAGTTTGGAGGGTTTTGAGTTATATGAGAGGAATGCGATTAGAGCAGACGTCGGAAGAGGACTGTTTATTTATGTAAGAAAAGAGCTCAAGGTTAATGAGGTGGATATGAGACAGCAGTATTGTGAGTATTTGTGTATTGAAGTAAAATGTGCAAGAGGATCAATTATAATTGCCTCTATATATAGAAGCCCAAATAATAGTAGGGGAGAGGATGATAACCTATTGAAAGCAATGGAAGAAATAGATAATAGAGAGAACAAATATAAAATTTTGATTGGAGATTTCAATTTGCCAAGGATCAACTGGGCAAATTGTACTACTCCAGCGGGACAGGGTAGCCTGGAAAACAAGTTTATAGAGAAAGTGAGATTGTTTTTTAACGCAACATATTACAGAGATGACAAGATATAGAGATGGGACGCAGGGGAGTGTACTTGATTTGATTTTTAGCAATGAGGAGGATATAGTGGAACATGTCAATGTGGATAGCCCTATAGGTTGTTGTTGTTGTTGTTGTTCCCCAAGCTGCCTGGCCGAACAGCCCCAAGGCCCCGAGCAAGGCCAAGGCCATAACCGAGCGCCCCCACAGAACCCTCCCCGCCGACCACAATAAAGGGGTGACCGAAGCCACTCCATGGCGGGGAGCTTGAGGAGGGTGCGGAAACGCCCGGGAAACCAAAGCCCCACCCAGGGCCCTGTGCCCCTCAGCAATTAGGTTGTAGTGACCATGTCTGTATAAGCTTTAGTTGCAATATTAAAACAGAGAGGGATAATAGAAGCAATAGAAAAATATACATGTATGATAGAGCAGATTATGAGCTGCTGAGACGGTGTTTGGACATTGACTGGGGGGAATACTTGAACGGTGAAGACGCTGAAGGAATGTGGAGGAAAATTAGAGTCAAACTGGAGAATGCTGTATCCAAAAAGTGTACCAGTAAGGTAATATAAGGATAAAACAAAATTGAGGAAAAGAACGAACCCAGAATTGACAATGAAAAGAAAGCTTTGGATTTTTTTTTTTTTTTTAAAGAGACAATGAACGGAGGAAGGAAAAACACAGATAAAACAAAAAGGTCCATGTGCCTAAAGTCATCCTCCATTCATAAAATGTTTGTAACAACTGGATTTAAACATTTGTAGATTGTAAGTTTGTGGAAAGCAATTCGAGGGAAGTGAATTCCAAAGAGTAGTAGCTCTGGGGATAAATGAATTCTGATAAGCAGAAGTTCTGCATTGTGGAGGGGAAAGTGTAAATTCATGGGCGCTCTCAGCTGCCCTAGTTCTACGGGGAAAGATGTGGAGAGGCGGCACAATTGAAGAAAGTTCCTCGGAACAATTGCTGTGAAAATATCTGTAGAATAATGCAAGGGATGCAACGTTTCTTCGTATGGATAATGCAGGAAGGTCCTGTGTGATTGCAGGGTTATTGATTAATCTAATAGCTTTATTTTGAATTTTGTCCAACTGCCTCAATGCAACCACTCCACTTCCACCCCACAGAGGTGAACAGTAATCCATCTGAGAACGCACATGACTTTTATATATCACGGCCAACTGCTCGTCAGTGAAGAATTCTCGAACTCTGTACAGGAGTCCCAGTTTTTTAGAGGCATTCTTAGCAATGCTTCTAACATAATGTGTCCAGCTCAAGTTAGTAGTTAATGTTACACCAAGAATGTCAATACTAGGGGAAGTGGGAATATTTACATCATTAAAAAATATATGGGAGTCAGTGAGATTCTGTCGGTTAGAAAATTGAATGTACAGAAAACTTCCGTTAATCCGAAGGGCAGCGGACCGGCCCTCGTTCGGATTAGTGTATTTTTCGGATTATCGGACTTTACCCCTATGAACCTGTGTATGACGAAAACATTGAGACATTAGGCCACCCAAATGACACAATGGTGCACACACACATATCATATGTTCATGAAATCACTTCAAAAGTTTACCATTGTCATTGTAGCCTATTACCTACTTCAAAACATTCAGATTAATGGTCAAAGGAATCTGCTGATATAAACGTCTTCTTCTTCTTCTTCCGTCTACTAGCGAGTTTGTCTTGCTCTTGAAGATCAGATGTGGTTCGGGAAGTAATGCCTTAACAACGGCACTTCCCTGAGAGGTTCTTGTAATTTTCATTTTGTGATTTTCCTTTTGTGACATGCTCTGTTACATTATATTGTATTGAAAGCACCCTTGTCTTGTTGTCTTGAAAGCACCCTTGAGATGCTCCGATCACTGAACTATAAATAGTAGCGTATCGGAACGTCCAAAGGTGCGTTTTCAAGCTCAAGACTAATACGTCCAAAGGTGCGTTTTCAAGCTCAAGACTGAATGCGCTTGCAGAAAATGCGGTGCAAGCCAGTAGCACATCGGAGCGTCCCAAGGATGCGTTCAAGAGCAAAACAAACTCTCTAGCAGACGATGTGGAAGAAGAAGAAGGTGTTTACGTTTATATCAGTAGCTTCCTTTGACCATTAATCTGAATGTTTTGAAGTAGGTAATAGGTTACAATGACAATGGTAAACTTTTAAAGTGAATTCATGAACATATGATATGTGTGTGCTCCATTATGTGTCATTTGAGTAGACTAATGCCTCAAAAAGGGGACTTTGGGACTTCTTGAAATTCGGACCATCGGGTGAATTCGGATTTGGCCTCAAATTGAAAAATTCGGACTATTGGGAGATTCGAATCATCGGTCGTCGGATTAACAGACTTTTACTGTATTTGGTTTTCTGTGCATTAAAGGAAACTAGATTCTTTTGTCCCCATCCATTAATTCTAGAAAGGTCCTGGTTCAGAGAAATTGCAGTGTTTATTTTTGAATTTATAAGATCGGGTTGGGTGAAAGAATTGGTAAATGTGAAGGAACTGTGGAGTGTTGAATCATCTGCGTAGGAATGTATTGGATTATGAGTGGTAGATATGAGATCATTGATATGAATGAGGAACAGAATTGGGGCCAAAACTGATCCCTGGGGAACACCAGCATTTATTGAGTGAAATTGAGAATAAGGCCATCTACCATTACACGTATTTTTCTGTTATGAAGATAAGAAGAAATTAGTGGAACTAATGATGCAAGGCCGTAGTGTGACATCTTCGACAATAAGGATTGATGCCAGACTCTATCAAATGCCTTTGATATATCCAGTGCTATTGTATGTGTTCCACCATGTTGGTCTGTAGCTTGGTTGATTTGATGCGTAAGAAGGCAAAGCATGTCTGCAGTTGATCGACATCGTCTAAAACCATATTGCCTATCACTGATTAATTTATTATTCTCAAGATGCTTAATTATGTGATTATTTAATATAATTTCAAAGACTTTACCAAGAGTGGAAGTTATAGCTATTGGTCTGTAGTTTGATGGATCTGAAGAGGCACCTTTTTTAGGAACTGGATGGATGTTTGCTTCTTTCCAGGGTACTGGGAAGCATGAGGTATGAGTACACAGACGGAAATTTTTTGCCAATACAGGAGCGAGCACCAAGGAGCAATTCTTAAGTACTATTGGAGGAATTTCATCTGGACCAGGAGCCTTATCTACTGAGAGATTCTGCAAAATAGTTTTGACATGTCTGGTGTGGATCTTAAGTGAGGGAATTTCAGGCGAATTAAAATTAAGTACAGGGACATCTTGATTTATTTCATCTAAGGTTGAGTTGGTGGAGAAAATATCCGCAAGAAGGTTAGCTTTACCTCGTGGGTCACTTACAAGATTGCCAGTCGGAGATTTTAATGGTGGAATGGATGAAGCAGTAGTAAAGTTGGATTTAAATGAGTTAAAAGTAGACCAAAATATTTTGTTATTATTTGGATTATTTAGAAGTTTATTTGCCTGCTTGTGGAGAAAGTTTGATTTAGTTAGGTTTAATACAGTTTTGGCATGATTTCTGATGTTTCTAAAGTAATTAAAGGCTTCATGAGTTTTTGATCTTGTGTATGCATTGTAGGCTATTGCTTTTTGTTCAGTTACTCTAGCACAATTATGGTCAAACCATTTAGGTGAATTAGATCTTTTACTGTACTTTTGATGAGGAATAAAAGTTTCCATTCCAATTTTTACAAAATCTTGTATGTGGCTCAAGGTGGAGTGTGCATCATTAGAAAAGAAAGAGGTCCAGGGAATATCAATAAAGAATAAGTAATTGATTAGAAGAAAGAAACGATTGTGGGAAAGACTAAAATTGTTAAAAAAGAACAGGGGATCTAGTATAGAAGCTAAACAAGTGGATCTGGAACGCAGACAAATAAACAATAAAATAAGGTGGGAGACAAGGAGGGGGGTGAAGGAGAGGGAGAGAGAGATTGCTAGAAATGTGAAGGATAATCCAAAAATATTCTGGAAGTACATTCAGGAAAAGTTAACAAGAAGAGTAGGGATCCCAGAGCTGGTAGGGGGGTTGGATGATGGGAGTAGAGCGGAGACTGATAAGGAGAAAGCAGAGGTGCTGGGGAAATACTTTGGGGGGGTACTAACAGTGGAGTCGGATGATGCAGTGCCTACTATTCCCATCAAACAGGCACCGGCACTAGAACTAATAGAGTTTTCCCATGCTAGAATAACAAGGGCTATAGAAAAAATGAACAGAAGTAAGTCCCCGGGACCGGATGGGATACACCCAAGAATCATAAAGGAAGGAGGGGAGATGTTAGTAGAGCCATTGAAAATGTTATTTGAGGTATCGTTTAATACAGGACAAATCCCGATGGACTGGAGAGAGGCGAACATAACAGCTATATTTAAGAAGGGAAAGAGAAATGACCCAGGGAATTATAGACCAGTCAGTTTGACAAGTGTTGTGTGTAAACTAATGGAAACGGTAATTAGAGAAGGAATAATGGACCATATGAAGTCAAACCAACTTTTCAGTGGGAGACAGTTCGGATTCTTGCCGGGGAGGTCGACGGTACTACAGCTAATTAAGGTGGTAGATGATTGGATACAAATTCTAGAAGATGGTGATGTAATAGACGTGGTATATTGCGATTTTATGAAGGCCTTCGATACATAAAGGGTTAATAGAGAAAATTAGAAGCTAAAATATAGGGGAGAAATGTGTGAAATGGATAGAAGCCTTCCTGAAAGATCGGAGACAGAGGGTACTGGTGAATGGAATAGGCTCGGGGTGGAGGGAAATTACAAGTGGGGTACCTCAGGGATCTGTGTGGGGACCACTGCTGTTCGTTGTTGTTGTTGTTGTTGTTGTTCCCTAAGCTGCCTGGCCGAACAGCCCCGAGTCCCTGAGAAAGGCCATGGCCACGATCGGGCTTTCCCACAGAGCTCTCATTGAGTGTGTAGATTGTGTTGTTGGCGTAAGTGGTTGTGTGAAATGCAGTCTTCTATGATGTGTTTAATGGTATGGGGTGCTGTGTTACATCCCGGGCAGGCGTCGACAACGGAGTCATCCAGTCTCTTCTGATAGCTCAGGAGAGCTGGATGGTGTCCGCATCTCAGCCTGGCCAGGTGGACTCTGTCCTCGCGAGGAAGGGAGGATTCGGAAGGATGGATTTCGGGAGGTCGTGCATGCAGCTGCGTGTTGTCTGTGAGTGAGTGGATGGATCGGTGAGAGATATGAGTATGGATGTGCTTCTGGAAGTTGGTTCGGGGTGGGCAGGGAGGGAGAGAGGACAATAATTGTGTGTGATACCGTGTGCTGGGTGTTGTTTTGATATTTCTTGGTGTCTGTGGGTGTGTTGCCATGTAGTTTAGTGGGTGGTCTTGGTTCGTGGAGGCTGCTGCCAGGAATTGAGTGCCTCTCATGTCCAGATGGTCTTTGACTTTGAGGATTTTGGTTTCTTGATGTAGGTGATCTGTGGGTGCAGTAGCTGCGCAGCCTGTAATGATTTTCAGGGCTTTGTTTTGAATAGTCTGTAAGGTCTTATGATGTGTTTCAGCTAGGTTAGAAGCCCAGGCTGGGCTTGCGTATTCCATCACTGATCTTATGTATTGTTTATATACTGTGGTGGTAGTTTCTTTGTTGTGTCCAAATTTTGTGTGAGCAAGTGACCTGACGGCGTTAAGTCTGGGTGTCAGTTTCTTTTTAATGCTTGTGGTGTGCTTTTTGAATGTCATATGAGTATCATATGTTACTCCTAGGATTTTGGGTGTGTGTGTATGTGTTAGGGGTGTGTTGTTTATGGTGAGTTGAGGGATGTATTCGTGTTCTCCTGTCCAACTTGTGAGCAGGGTTGCTGTTCGTTATATTTATCAACGACTTACCTGAAGTTATAACTAATGGAAGTGAGGTATACATGTATGCGGATGACACTAAGCTGTATAGAAGAGTGAGGAGTAAGGAGAGAGATGTTTCTGGCTAACACATTTTTTGAACATCGTCACATTCATAGATATACATGGCACAGAGGTGAAGGTGAGCAGGAACAGAAATCTCTAATTGACTACGCCATGATGGACTCCGGACTAAAAGGAAGAATTTTAGATTCAAAAGCTGTAAGAGGTATGCTGACAGGATCAGACCACTATGCAGTGCTGACAAAAGTGAGGATAAGGAAAGAGTGGAAATATGAGAGGAAAGAGAGAAAACTGACAGTAGAGAGAATAAATGTGAGAAAATTAAATGAAGAATGTAATGCAACAAAATACAAGGACATCCTGAAAGAGACTATAAAGGACATGGATGTTATGATAGATCTGGGAAATACTGTAGACGAAGTATGGAAAGGTACAAGAGACTCCATGATTAAAGCAGCTGAGAAAGTATGTGGGAAGAAAACCTTTAAAATGTGGAAGAAGAAAGGTAACGCATGGTTTAGTAAAGAGATAGAAGAAATAGTGAAAAAGAAGAAAGAGTTCAGAAAGAGTATGCTGCAAAAGAATATACCTAGAGAAACTAGAGATGCGAGGAAAGAAGAATGTAAACATTTGAAACAAAGAGTGAAGAGGGCGATACAAGACGCTAAAAGGAAGACAGATGAGGCATATGGGAGAAAGATTAGTGAACAGTTTCTGAATGACAGGAAAGCATACTACAGAGCTGTGAAAGAAGCCAGAGGGAAGAAGACTGAGAGTGTCTCAGGTGGTAGGATGAGGGACATGAATGGGGAAGTGGTAGAGGGTGATGGTGTGGTGAAAGTATGGAAAGATCATTTTAGTAGCTTAGCTGTAAAGAGTAGGGGGAAGGCAAAGATCTCATCCATAGGAATGGAGAGAGGTAGAATAAACAGGGTAGTTGAAAGCCAGATAAGCAGAGAAGAAGTAAAAGAAGCAATCAATAGACTTAAAATGGGCAAAGCTGCTGGAGTAGATAACATCCCAGGTGAAATGCTGAGATATGGAGGAGAAGAAGCTGTTGACATAATGCATAGGTTATGCAAATTAGCATGGGAAAAGGAAAGTGTACCAGAGGACTGGAGGAAAGCAGTGATAGTACCCTTGTACAAAGGGAAGGGTAGTAAAGAAGAGTGTAAGAATTATAGGGGAATTAGCTTGCTTAGCATACCTGGAAAGGTACACGCAAGAGTAGTAACACAGAGGCTACAGAAGATAACGGATGACAAAATAGGCGAGGAACAGGGAGGTTTCAGAAAGGGCAGGGGCTGCGTTGACCAGATAGCCTCAATGCGATTGTTGGTAGAGAAGTATCTGGCCAAAAACAGAAAACTCTATGCAGCATTCATGGATTTGGAAAAAGCCTACGACAAAGTAGACTGGGAGGGCCTGTGGGATGTGTTAACAGTATATGGTGTGGGAGGAAAGTTGCTAATGGCAGTAAAATCTTTTTATAGGAATGCAATGGCAAATGTGAAGGTAGGGGATAAGTTAAGTGAAAGTTTTGAGGTCAATGTAGGTGTAAGACAGGGATGTGTCATGTCAGCTTGGTTGTTCAATATATACATGGATGGAGTGATTAGGGAATGTAGGGCTGTATCAATGGGTGTGGGAGCTAGACTGGAATCAGAGGGAAGAACATGGAAGATTTTAACATGCCTATATGCGGACGATGCAGTCCTGTTGGCGGAAAATGCTGAAGAACTTCAGAGAGTGGTCACTGACTTTGACAGGGTATGTGAAAAGAGAAAGTTAAAGGTCAATGTAGGGATATGTAAGGTAATGGTGTTTGAGAGAAGAATGCATGAAACTATAGATTTTAAGGAACAATATAGAATCAAGAAAGAACACAAGAAAAGTTGTAAAATAAAATTGAAAAATTAAGTACTAGAAGAGGTTGAAAGTTTCAAGTATTTGGGAGCTGTACTATGCAAATACGGTAAAATGGAGAGTGAGATAAAAGAGAGAAAAATGCAAGGGAGAAAAGTGATTGGAGAACTTGATAGTATTCTCAAAGGAAGAATGGTTAGCCAGGAAGTCAAAAAGTCACTGAGAAACAGTGTGCTGCTCCCAACACTCTTGTATGGAAGCGAGACATGGACGGCAAGTGACGAGGACCTCTTCAAACTAAGAGCTGTGGAGATGAGCTTTTTCAGAATGGCAGCTGGCATGAATAGGCTAGATGGGCCAAGTAATAGGGAAGTGTACGAGTCCTTTGGAATGGAAGAGCAGGCTTTGGGCATTGATTGTGGTGTGGTTGAGTGGATAAAGAGAAGTACTTTGAGGTGGTATGGTCATGTTCAGAGAATGGATGAAGACAGAATGCCAAGAAAGATATATGGGAGTCAGGTGAGTGGAACCGCTAGTAGTGGAAGACCACCTATGGTATGGGAAAAGAAAGTGGAAAAATATATTGAAGAAAAACTTCCACGTAGTGGAAGGGGCATTGTGGCACAGGAAAAGGAGGCATGTCTTGACAAAGTAGCTTGGAGACGTTTCTGTCATGGCCATCCTCTAGTGGGGGTTTCCCAGGGGGAAGCAAGGCGTCGGAGATGATGATGATGAGGAGTAAGGAAGATGTGTGTTTGCTTCAAGGAGATGTGGAGGGCATGAAGGGATGGTCTGAGCATTGGTTAATGCCTTTTCATCCAAAAAAATGCAAGTACATGCGGATTGGGACAAGCAAGATAGACAAGGTAGGATACAGTATGTATGAAGCGATGGAGGAAGTGCATGCAGAAAAGGATTTAGGAGTAGTGATAGACAATAAGTTAAATTTCTCAGAACATTTAGCGGAAAAGATAAACAAAGCCAATAGAATTGTAGGGCTGATAAGGAGGACATTTGTGTCACTTGACGAAGAAATCTTCAGGAATCTCTATACAGCGCTGGTTAGGCCGCACCTGGAATATGCGAACCAGGTGTGGGCTCCATATATGGTAAAGGATATAGAAGCAGTGGAGAAAGTGCAGAGGAGAGCTAGCAAGCTGGTACCAACGTTGAAGAATGCGGGCTATGAGCAGAGGTTGAGGACACTGGGGCTTCCGACACTGGCATATAGGAGAAAGAGAGGGGATATGATAGAGACTTTTAAGATAGTGTCAGGAAAGTATGATGAGGATGTGTGTGAAGGTATCTTCTTGATGCGGGAGGGAACAAGAACGAGAGGACACTCTAAGAAAATTTACAAAGAAAGAAATAGGCTTGAGAAGGCAAAGAACTCATTTTGTGATAGAGTGGTAAATGAGTGGAACGCACTGCCCCAGTATGTAGTCGATTCCGAATCAATAAGGGAGTTTGAAAGTAATCTTGATAAAGCATGGGGAAGACAAGATTTGAAGTTTGATTATAAAACAAAAATACAGAATAGTAAAAATGTTGCGTCTGCTACCGCCGCCGCCAACACCGTGAATGACCGCAGCAGTGCAAGTACTGGTACTTAGCTGGATACACAGGCCTAGTTTGCCTTTTTCCAGAGGATCTACTGTAAGAAAGTGTAAGATTACCTGGTAGCTGGATCGTAGGCGACGGGTTAGGTTATAGTGGAGTGGAAACAAGGCAACAGGTTGGCGATGGAGTTGTGTGATGACAAGTGGTGATCAAGAGGAAATTAGTGGATAGTTAATGATGGAAGGGGGCTTCTAGACTTAAATGATAATTTAGGAGGATAATAGATGATAGGTGAATTGATGGGAATCTACGTTGAGGTTAGTTCTATCGTGTTAATGGAATGAGATGAGAACAAGGGAAAATTGTACTGTCGGCGGTGGTAGTTGGAGAGCAAGTGAGGGTTCCTTGTCAAATTTGCGGAAGCCTCACCTTTTCGCGCATGCGCAATGAGGTCGGGACTTATTTCCCTTCCCAAGAATTATTACCTAAGTTTATAGGAACGATATATTACTTAATGTCTAATACAGAACATAATCCAATATTCTTCCCATTTGTGCTAAATCATATTACAGTATTATGATTCTTATTCCTACAAACTTATTACTTAATATTACACTCAAATTTAGACTGTCCAATACTTAGGGAGATAAAGTATGGACAATATATATTGTCACATTCCCCTGAACTTATATAACCTCAGTTCAGTTGTATGTGTGTTATAATATACATAACCTGTGTTATATTAAAATTAAAATGTAAAACTTGCAAACTAAACAAACCAAAATTGGGACAAGGACAATATAAAGTCAAATTAAATTATCAAAATCGCTATGTGGAAACAACGCTTACTAAAATGAAAATTATTAAATAAAAGAACACAATCCACCACATAGGGTGTACATCACTACATGAGCAAGTTAATCTGTTTCCCAAGCAAACCAATCGCACATATAACAACGCACTATCGTCACGTTAAAGGAAGTAGTCAAGTTTGGGAAGTCCGGGACGTTCTGGCAAATTTTACTAAACTCTGCATGAATAAAGAAACTACATGTTAAATGTCAAAATATTATTTAAAATCAAATTTGCAACATGACAAGACATTAACAATAGTAAAAATACAAATATTGATAAGATATCTATACTATTACAAAATAATATATAAAATACAGTACAGCACTCACTAACGATAGTGCTATCGGGTAGGTACCTGTAAGCATAGCATGCTTCAAGTGACCCCTATCAATAACTACCCTACAAATAACCTACATTTATAGCACAAATAAACTAAGGAAATCGCAAAAGTAAGCAATTGATACTATCGACAATGAATACATATAATATAAAGAGAAATAATTGCAAAATATGAAGTAACAACAGATTTAAACAAAGAGTACTCTTTTAACAAGAACAATAAATTTAAAAAATCATCAATATTAATAATAATAATAATAATAATAGAAAAAGAAAAAGATAAACAATAAATACAGACAAAAAGTAAGCAGAGGTTATACAAGAAACTTCAAGTTAAAAATGCTTGATTAAAATTATTGATGTCAAATTTTAGAATACAGTCACAATAATTGACCCTAAAAAGATTAAATTTATGGAACAATTTACTTGCCTCAAAACCTCTGTCCACTAAGAGTCTGTATAGTAACCTAGCTCTAGCCCAAAAGTCATCTACTTTAGTGCAGATTTTACAAAATCTTATTAATTGGGAATAAAAACAATTATAAGTTATTTTACTATCGATATTACTACTAGGGAAAGGAAAGTTTATTACGTTAAAATTAAAATCATCAACTTTGTGATATACTTTAAGTATGCACTGTTCATTAACAATCTCTATATTTATATCAAGAAAATTTTCAACTTTATAATTTACGTTACATTGTGTGAGGGGAATAGAATTAGGGTAAATAAGTTTAGCAACTTGATTAAAATTTAACAAATTGCAAACAAGAATATCATCAATATATCTACTATTATTACTTAACAGTTTAGCAAGTGCTAATTTTTCTGGAATTTTATTTTTCTTGCTACTGTCAACTAAGTCTTTTATATATTTAAATTCTAAAGCAAGCAAGAATAAGTCTGCAATTAAAGGGCTAGCATTTCCACCCATAGGAATTCCTAATATTTGTTTGAAAATGTACGGCCCGAATCTAACATAAGTATTGAAAAGGAGGAATTTAAGGGCATCTTTAAGTTTAGTTCTATCAAAATATACAGAACTAGTGGGAGTAGAGCTAAGTGATGCATTATTAAAATATGTATAAACATTTATGAAATAATTACCATTCCTAACGAACCTGTCAAAGTGCAAATCTATAATAAAGCAAAGCTGGGAGAGAGCCATCTTTTCTCTCTCTCTCTCTCCCTGCATCCTTCGTGTTGGGGTGGTGACGTCATGGTTGCCATGTGAGGGGCCTTGTAGAAAGGCTAGCTATCGCTTTTGTTGCCACGAGTATAATTACTTCTTTTGTTCAGCCCTTGGGGGATTATTTTGTTTATCATAAGTTTACACAATGATGCCTTATATTTACTTGATTACTTTTGTATAGTTAATGAGAGCCTAGGAGCTTAAAATAATTGTTGAGTCTAGCAATTTCTGGAGCCCTCCTCCCCTCCTGGGACTCTCGTGTTCACGCGATCATCACTCGTGAGACAGACACCATACTGAGCACATGTGCTGTGTGGGCTGTCACAGGCTGGCCTTATAGTTCCCTTTGTTTACCGCATTTACCATCTTGTTTCTTATTGAATAGTAGCAGGGCAAGTCTGGGAGTCATTTAACCTAACTTTTATTAATATAACTTTATTATTTTGCATACAGGAGTTTTCTGCATTTGTTAGAGATACTGCATTTCTTTTCCCTGGCAATCTAAAGTATAAGCTTCTTTTATTCTTCCATGTCATTTCCATTATTCTACCACAGTGTTTATTATATTTATGTGTGAATATTATTCCTGGTTGATATCTCTAGTGGTTTGAGGATTGGCCTGTTTACTTAGTTTTTGGTAGGCCTTTGAGGAACGAGGTTGTTGGGTGTGTGTGTAGGCCTCTGCAGTGCCATAATAGGCTACTGTCTTTTTCCCTTCCACCACACAGCATCCTCTAACTCGGGCCTTAGTTAACCCTTTAGGGGAGGCAGCCAATCTTCAACCTACTAAGATATCAACCCTTGTGCCTTGTTTAGTTTTAGCAGCAATACATTCGGTGCAGTCAGGGACTAGGGGTGGAGCCTGTTACTAGGTGAGGTTGTCCCCATTGTACTCGGGTGTATTGAGCTAACCCCAGATGATGTCGCCGAGCTGTGCTGAAGAAAGCCACTCGGTGTATTATTAGGACATAGGCTAGGGAAAATAGGCTTGGCACAGAGGTTTATGCACTGGACTTTCCATGGTTTTTGCTCTGTATTGTTCCCAATTCCTAAGCGATTGGGCATGATATAGATTGTTCTGGGAGTCTAGTAGTGGTATGGTTAGGTAATATTTGGGCAGTTTAGAATAACTTTAGAAGTTCTCTTGCATACTACACGCACTGTGGACTAGACTCGGGAACAATAGATATTTTTGTGTCTCCTTGTTACTGCTTTAATAGAGCAAAGAGGAAGATAACCATTTTTCCTAGAGAACCTGCGTGTCTTGGTGTTTGAGACAGATATTAAGAGCGTGTATGTTGCAGGGTAGTACGGTGCTGTGGGCTAGGCTAGTTAGAGCATCTGGTTGCCCCGGCTCCCCTCGTAACATTATATATATACAGTATATATATATACAGTATATATATATATATATATATATATATATATATATATATATATATACTGTATATATACTGTATATATACTGTATATATATATATATATATATATATATATATATATATTTATTTATTTATATATATACCGACTTTACATTTGACTAACCTCAAAGCAGTCGTCCACTTCCTCCTGGGTGTTGCTCTGGTAGATTTTGGCAGACATGGTGAACGTGTGCTTCTCCATGTTGAGGTTGGATTCTTCAAAGTTTCTCGGGAAGGCGATGTCGGAGGGGTCAAAGTCCCTCATGCTGACGCCGTCCACCATCCAGTCCAACATGGCTAGCACCGAGGGCCATGTGTGAGGGGACCCAACTGGAAAAAAATAAATAAATAAATAAAAATAAAAAGATAAATAAATAATAATAATAATAATTAAGAAACTTGACACCATAACTGAAATGCATGCCAAACACAGCAAACAAAACAATAACAATAATTGTAACGTAAATATTAGCCAAACAGAGATAACTATAGAATCACCACATGTTAAAAAGTACAATCAGTATAACATAAAATTAATGAGTATAGAGAACATATGTGTTACCGGTATGCCCTGATTTTCGTCAGGTTTAGCTATTGGATGAGATGAGTTCTTTCGAGACTGGAATAACAGAACTCATACATATACAGTAAAAGTCCGTTAATCCGACGACCGATGATTCGAATCTCCCAATAGTCCGAATTTTTCAATTTGAGGCCAAATCCGAATTCACCCGATGGTCCGAATTTCAAGAAGTCCCAAAGTCCCCTTTTTGAGGCATTAGGCCACTCAAATGACACATAATGGAGCACACACATATCATATGTTCATGAATTCACTTTAAAAGTTTACCATTGTCATTGTAGCCTATTATCTACTTCAAAACATTCAGATTAATGGTCAAAGGAAGCTACTGATATAATCGTAAACACCTTCGTCTTCTTCTTCTTCCACATCGTCTGCTAGAGAGTTTGTTTTGCTCTTGAACGCATCCTTGGGACGCTCCGATGCGCTACTGGCTTGCACCGCATTTTCTGCAAGCGCATTCAGTCTTGAGCTTGAAAACGCACCTTTCAAGAAGTCCCAAAGTCCCCTTTTTGAGGCATTAGGCCACTCAAATGACACATAATGGAGCACACACATATCATATGTTCATGAATTCACTTTAAAAGTTTACCATTGTCATTGTAGCCTATTATCTACTTCAAAACATTCAGATTAATGGTCAAAGGAAGCTACTGATATAATCGTAAACACCTTCGTCTTCTTCTTCTTCCACATCGTCTGCTAGAGAGTTTGTTTTGCTCTTGAACGCATCCTTGGGACGCTCCGATGCGCTACTGGCTTGCACCGCATTTTCTGCAAGCGCATTCAGTCTTGAGCTTGAAAACGCACCTTTCAAGAAGTCCCAAAGTCCCCTTTTTGAGGCATTAGGCCACTCAAATGACACATAATGGAGCACACACATATCATATGTTCATGAATTCACTTTAAAAGTTTACCATTGTCATTGTAGCCTATTATCTACTTCAAAACATTCAGATTAATGGTCAAAGGAAGCTACTGATATAATCGTAAACACCATCTTCTTCTTCTTCCACATCGTCTGCTAGAGAGTTTGTTTTGCTCTTGAACGCATCCTTGGGACGCTCCGATGCGCTACTGGCTTGCACCGCATTTTCTGCAAGCGCATTCAGTCTTGAGCTTGAAAACGCACCTTTGGACGTATTAGTCTTGAGCTTGAAAACGCACCTTTGGATGTTCCGATACGCTACTATTTATAGTTCAGTGATCGGAGCATCCCAAGGGTACTTTCAAGACAACAAGACAAGGGTGCTTTCAATACAATATAATATAACAGAGCACGTCACAAAAGGAAAATCACAAAAGGAAAATTACAAGAACCTCTCAGGGAAGTGCCGTTGTTAAGGCATTACTTCCCGAACCACATCTGATCTTCAAGAGCAAGACAAACTTGCTAGTAGACGGAAGAAGAAGAAGACGTTTATATCAGCAGATTCCTTTGACCATTAATCTGAATGTTTTGAAGTAGTTAATAGGCTACAATGACAATGGTAAACTTTTGAAGTGATTTCATGAACATATGATAATGTGTGTGTGCACCATTGTGTCATTTGGGTGGCCTAATGTCTCAATGTTTTCGTCATACACAGGTTCATAGGGGTAAAGTCCGATAATCCGAAAAATCCACTAATCCGAACGAGAGCCGGTCCGCTGCCCTTCGGATTAACGGAAGTTTACTGTACATGCAAAGAATACAATAGAGGATACATATAATACCAAAATATAATTTAGGAAACAGTTTATTCACTTAAGCTCTAAGTACATACATATATCTGGATTAGAACTGTACCAAACATGAGAACATAAATAATACAACCACTTATTATCTTCTAGCACGATCGCGGATCTAGAAAGAGCTCAGGTATATTCAAGCTATTTCGTTAATATTTATTTCACAGCTTACCTAATGGTGGTATATTTGTAGGACCATATAATGTTGAGAAGTATCAAATGCTCTGATATTCGCTTAATATTTCAATCAGATTAAGTTGTTATTATTGACGAGGATATGTGAGGTTGATAGGGTATACAGATAAAGTCCGTTAATCCGACGACCGATGATTCGAATCTCCCAATAGTCCGAATTTTTCAATTTGAGGCCAAATCCGAATTCACCCGATGGTCCGAATTTCAAGAAGTCCCAAAGTCCCCTTTTTGAGGCATTAGGCCACTCAAATGACACATAATGGAGCACACACATATCATATGTTCATGAATTCACTTTAAAAGTTTACCATTGTCATTGTAGCCTATTATCTACTTCAAAACATTCAGATTAATGGTCAAAGGAAGCTACTGATATAATCGTAAACACCTTCGTCTTCTTCTTCTTCCACATCGTCTGCTAGAGAGTTTGTTTTGCTCTTGAACGCATCCTTGGGACGCTCCGATGCGCTACTGGCTTGCACCGCATTTTCTGCAAGCGCATTCAGTCTTGAGCTTGAAAACGCACCTTTGGACGTATTAGTCTTGAGCTTGAAAACGCACCTTTGGATGTTCCGATACGCTACTATTTATAGTTCAGTGATCGGAGCATCCCAAGGGTGCTTTCAAGACAACAAGACAAGGGTGCTTTCAATACAATATAATATAACAGAGCACGTCACAAAAGGAAAATCACAAAAGGAAAATTACAAGAACCTCTCAGGGAAGTGCCGTTGTTAAGGCATTACTTCCCGAACCACATCTGATCTTCAAGAGCAAGACAAACTCGCTAGTAGACGGAAGAAGAAGAAGACGTTTATATCAGCAGATTCCTTTGACCATTAATCTGAATGTTTTGAAGTAGGTAATAGGCTACAATGACAATGGTAAACTTTTGAAGTGATTTCATGAACATATGATATGTGTGTGTGCACCATTGTGTCATTTGGGTGGCCTAATGTCTCAATGTTTTCGTCATACACAGGTTCATAGGGGTAAAGTCCGATAATCCGAAAAATCCACTAATCCGAACGAGAGCCGGTCCGCTGCCTTTCGGATTAACGGAAGTTTACTGTACTATTATGCACTTTAATATCACCTTGCGCACTGGTGGATAAGGTTAGAAGTTGAACATTGAGAATGGTGGACTCTAACTTAATTCAATCATATATAAAATCAGACAGAGTCGATGGTGAGGAATTTCGACTTATTTGAATTTAATTCCTTACGAATTTCAGAGATGAGTAATCACACTGGTTTTAACACTGGTACATCTATATATAGAATCTGAATCTATAGCCTTGGTTTCAATAACACTTTCATATGAATTGTTTCAAAATAAGGAACTTTCGGACTCTGGTTTATTTCTCACAGAGCGGAATTATGGCAGAGTCGATGCCTGCTAAATTCGGCTTATTTGGATTTAATTTCTTATGAATGTCAGAGAGGTGTACAAACACTGGTTTTAACACTAGTACACACATATAATGAATCTGTATCTAAAGACTCAAGTTAATTTAAACTTTAATTTATTTATCTTCAAATAAGGAACTTTTGGACTCTGCTGTATTTATAGTCACCGTGCGCACTGGTGGTCTTCAATAAGTTAATACTGAAGAACTTTAATTCACTTTCTCCTTGGTCACTTGGCATTGATTTATATTCACCTTATCAATGGTGATATTCACAGGTGCTGGATAGTTTAACTACTTGTTGTCTTCTGAGTCTCCGTAGGCTGTCTAGGGGGCCCGGTCGTGTGAAGTAAGTTACAGATGGGTTAATGGGCTTGAGGTCTTAACTGTGGTTCCGTAACTATAATTAAATAGTTGGTTACCACATCGGACTAACGCAAGTATTCTCACCCTATAGCTTTAGTGTAGAATACTTGTCTATCCTACAAAGGAGTACAAAGGAAATCAAGCAACAACAGATCTAGTGACCCTTCTAGGTTGCTTGTCCTCCAAAACACTGAGGATCAAGTGTCCAAACAGTGGTTTAGAGTGGGTAAGGGAACATTGGAAAGGGAATTACTGCCCTGGAACTAATGTCCGTGGCAGGATTAGGAAGTTAGTAGGGGACAGATGGGTTAGTAACTGAGGGGGGGATAAAATAAAGTTATTCATTTACAAACGCAGTCAGTCGCGGGTTTGAAGCGAGATATTTGTATAGGCGGAGTTTAAATGAATCAACGGTGATGCAGTCTATAACGTTTCGGGGAAGCCCATTCCACAAGTTGACAACTCGATTGAAGAAGAAATTCTTAGATTCGTGTGAGTTAAAAGATTTACCAATAATTTTGCAACCGTTTCCCCGCGTGTAATTAGATTGATCGATAGTGAAGTACACTCGACCCTCCATTTAACGGACAAATGCGTGCAAGCACCTGTCCGTTCCTGCTAAATGTCCGTTGCTGCTAAATACTGTCCAGTCCGGATGTAATCCGGAAATTCCTTGAGAAAAATCCGGTGTTGAGTACAGGTGTCCGGGATCGTGACATTTAACTGTTATGCATCCTTTTTTTTACTGTATCTGAAATAAATCCTGGTAATCCCTTGTGCTACACCCTATTGATAATGCAAAACTATTGAACACACTTAAAAGTGTATATTATTTGGTCTCTATATAATCTGTGAATCATTTCCGATATGATAGACTTAAAGATTTTATTTTCCACCAACTCTCAGCAAAAACGACACAAATGTCAGTTAAAAACAGGTAAATATCTTTACCCATCATTTTGTGTATACCGTGGGAAAAAAAAAAAAAAAATCTATCAAACGTAAATCTCCCGTCTGGGAAGCTCGGCGCATAGACGGAGGGGAAGGGTTGAAATATTTTGTTGACTATCTCATTTATTATTTATCTATGTGCTGGAAGGATATTATATTTTTCAATTCCATCACATTAGAAATTATTCAAAGATCACAAAAAGTCCAAATAAGACATAGTTATGTTAATGTATAAGGGATTTAGGTAGATGAATTAGAGATAGATAGATAGAAAGAGTGTGTATATCGAGGGAAAAAAACAAAACAAAAAATCTATCAAACGTAAATCTTCCGTCTCGGAAGCTCGGCGCCTAGACGGAGGGGAGGGTTGAAATATTTTGTTGACTATCTCATTTATTATTTATCTATGTGCTGGAAGGATATTATATTTTTTAATTCCATCACATTAGAAATTATTCAAAGATTACAAAAAGTCCAAATAAGACATAGTTAATGTATAAGGGATTTAGGTAGATGAATTGGAGAGATAGATAAATAGAAAGAGTGTGTATATCGAGGGAAAAAAACAAAAAAAAATCTATCAAACGTAAATCTTCCGTCTCTGCTGGCACGGAGGGGAGAGTTGAAATATTTTGTTGACTATCTTATTTATTATTTATCTATGTGCTGGAAGGATATTATATTTTTCAATTCCATAATATTAGAAATGATTCAAAGATTAAAAAAAGTCCAAATAAGACATAGTTATGTTAATGTATAAGGGATTTAGGTAGGTGCATTAGAGAGATAAATAGATAGAGCAACGGACTTTGCTCCAACTTTTTTATAGCAACGGACTATGTCCGTTGCTGGGTCCATTGTCCGGCCTACATTTTCTGACCGTTATTGCCGATATCCGTTAAATCGGAATCCGTTAAATGGAGGTTAGAGTGTACTTACTACAGTTCATATTGTCGATGCCTTTGATGATTTTGAACACTTGAATTAAGTCACCTCTTAATCTGCGCTGGGTTAAAGGAAATAGATTTAATTCTCTAAGACGCTCTTCGTATGGTTTGTTCTTTAGGCTAGGTATCATTTTGGTAACTCTACGTTGAACTCGTTCTAGCTTGTTTATATCTTTTTGGTAATAAGGGCACCAGGATTGAACGCAGTATTCCAGAAGAGGGCGGACTAAGGAATTGTAAAGGGTTAGGATAACTTCTTTGTATTTATGCTCAAATGACCTGCCTATAAAGCCAATTATTTTGTTTGCCTTCTTAACAACTTCTGAACATTGTTGACTCGGTTTTAGGTTACTCGATATTGTTACTCCCAGATCGGTTTCTCTGTTTACATTCTTAAGCTGAGTGCCATTCATCGAATAGTTTGCTTTCTCATTTAGGTATCCGATATGTAGTACTTTACATTTATCCGCATTGAAACTCATTTGCCAAATTTGGGCCCAACATGACAATTTATCTAGATTGTGTTGCATATCGTCAACTTGTTCTTTTGAGAGTACGCTATTTGCAATTTTTGTATCGTCAGCAAATTTTGAGATTGTACAGGTGAGGCCCTCATCTATGTCGTTGATGTAAATTAGAAAGAGAATTGGTCCTAGTACCGATCCCTGGGGTACCCCGCTACTTACATTGGTCCATTTAGATGCCTTACCGTTCATGACTACTCTTTGCTTTCTGTCGCTGAGCCAATTTTCTATCCATTTCAACACACCGTCTTGTATTCCATGCGCTTTTAGTTTTAGCAGTAAACGTTTGTGGGGAACTTTGTCAAAGGCCTTTTGAAAATCAAGGTATATAATATCTACAGCTTTACTCTCATCGTAGAGGTTGAGGATATCGTGGAAGAAGTCTAAGAGGTTTGTTAAACAGGAACGTTTTTTACGAAAGCCGTGTTGAGTATCTTTAAGTATGTTATTTTCCTCTAAGTGATTTACGAGTCTGTCTCGTATGACCGTTTCTAGCATTTTACATACAACTGAGGTTAAGCTAATTGGACGATAGTTACTGGGTAGGGATTTGCTGCCTTTTTTTAATATCGGTGTTGTTGTTGTTCCCTAAGCTGCCTGGCCGAACAGCCCCGAGTCCCTGAGAAAGGCCATGGCCACGATCGGGCTTTCCCACAGAGCTCTCATTGAGTGTAGATTGTGTTGTTGGCGTAAGTGGTTGTGTGAAATGCAGTCTTCTATGATGTGTTTAATGGTATGGGGTGCTGTGTTACATCCCGGGCAGGAGTCGACAACGGAGTCATCCAGTCTCTTCTGATAGCTCAGGAGAGCTGGATGGTGTCCGCATCTCAGCCTGGCCAGGTGGACTCTGTCCTCGCGAGGAAGGGAGGATTCGGAAGGATGGATTTCGGGAGGTCGTGCATGCAGCTGCGTGTTGTCTGTGAGTGAGTGGATGGATCAGGTGAGAGATATGAGTATGGATGTGCTTCTGGAAGTTGGTTCGGGGTGGGCAGGGAGGGAGAGAGGACAATAATTGTGTGTGATACCGTGTGCTGGGTGTTGTTTTGATATTTCTTGGTGTCTGTGGGTGTGTTGCCATGTAGTTTAGTGGGTGGTCTTGGTTCGTGGAGGCTGCTGCCAGGAATTGAGTGCCTCTCATGTCCAGATGGTCTTTGACTTTGAGAATTTTGGTTTCTTGATGTAGGTGATCTGTGGGTGAAGTAGCTGTGCAGCCTGTAATGATCTTCAGGGCTTTGTTTTGAATAGTCTGTAAGGTCTTATGATGTGTTTCAGCTAGGTTAGAAGCCCAGGCTGGGCTTGCGTATTCCATCACTGATCTTATGTATTGTTTATATACTGTGGTGGTAGTTTCTTTGTTGTGTCCAAATTTTGTGTGAGCAAGTGACCTGAGGGCGTTAAGTCTGGGTGTCAGTTTCTTTTTAATGTTTGTGGTGTGCTGTTTGAATGTCATTTGAGTATCATATGTTACTCCTAGGATTTTGGGTGTGTGTGTATGTGTTAGGGGTGTGTTGTTTATGGTGAGTTGAGGGATGTATTCGTGTTCTCCTGTCCAACTTGTGAGCAGGGTTGCGGTGGATTTGGCTGGGGCTAGATTAAGTCTGTTTGTAGTGCACCAACCATGTAGTGTGTTGAGATAGGGTTGAAGGAGATCTGTTGCTCTTTTTGGGTCATGGTGTGTGCATGTGAGTGTTATGTCATCTGCATAGGAGGCTAAGTTTATTTGGGGCGTATTGGGTGTAGTTATATCGTGCATGTACAGATTGAAGAGTGCGGGCGATAGGACGGATCCTTGTGGGACTCCGTTTGGAAAGTTTCTGATTTTAGATGACTGACCGGCAAAAGATACGTGTGCACATCTGCCTGCTAGGAAGTTGGCCAGCCACCTTTTTGTGTTGTTGTGCATGTTTGTGTTGTAGATTTTGTTTGTTAGGTTGTGGCGGGGGATGGCATCGAAGGCTTTACTAATGTCGAGTGTGGCTAATAGTGATCTGTGTGGTGGTCTAGCTGAGTTGATGCCGTCGAAAGCTCTTTGTGTAAGGTCTGTGAGAAGAGTGTTTGTGGAGTGCAGTGGCCTAAAGCCATGTTGTGTTGGAGCTAGGGGTAGGTCAGGTGTAATTAGTTGTAATACTAGGCATTCCATGACTTTGGAGGGGGAGCAAAGAAGTGTGATGGGGCGGTGCGAGGAGGGTAGCGTGGGGTCTTTGTTGGCTTTGGGGAATGTGATGATGATACCATGCTTCCAAATGTCTGGTATTGTGTTGTGTGAATAGCTGTAGTTTGATATGTTAGTGAGTGCTTGTATGCCTTGTGGTCCCAGGTGTCTGAGGTGTATGTTGCTTATGTTGTCTAGGCCACAGGCGGGTGAGTGCTTGAGATTGTTGATGATATGCTTTGTCTGGTGATTGGTGAAGGGTGTATAGTCAGGGTCTGTGGGGAATTGTCTCTTACGTCGGATGACACGTCGGTCGTCTTTGTGAGGTTTTAGGTGGCTGACATGTGAAAAGTGATTGATGAGAGTGTTTGCTTGTTGTTTACATGAAGGAGTAGAGTCTGTTGTTGTGATTGCAGCATGTGATTGTGTTGTGTTGCTGTTGGAAAGTGTGATGCTGTTTAGTGTTTTGTAGAGTTTTTTGGGGTTTGTTTTGTGATCAAGTGTTTGTAGGAAGTTATTCCAATTTAGTTTTTGTTCTTGTATTTTGTTGTTAGTTTGGGTGTTGAGTGCTTGAATTTGTTGTGTGATGTCTTGTGTGTGGGTGCTGGGGAGTGTTTCAGTATGTCGCGTTGTCTGATGAGGTTTTGAATTTCTGGTGTGAAGTTGGGGTTGTGTCTTTTCCTGTTACCTCTTGGAATGTGTTTCTTGTCAGCGTTTTGGATCGTTTTATTGAGTATGTGTACAGCATTGTTGATGTTAGTGATGGGTGTACTGTTTAGAGTTGTGAAGTGTTGTTCTGTCTCATTTGTGAATGCTTCCCAGTTAGCTCTTTTATAATTGGTGTATGTGTGTTTGTGGCTAGCTGGGGTGAGTCTGGTTTTGGTGGTGATAATGATCGGGAGGTGGTCAGAGCCTAAGGTTCTGACCACCCTCCAGGATGTTGTGGGGGCGAGTTCTGGGGAGCAAAAGGTGATGTCAGGAGATGATGGGTTATAGAGGGCTTGGTGAATATCGGTGTTACGTTGGCTAGCTTCCACTGATCAGGCATAGTTCCAGACTGCAAGGATTTATTGAATAGTAAAGTCAGTGGTTTGGAGAGCTCATCCTTAGCTTCCTTCAGAACTCTAGGCGAGATTGTATCAGGTCCAGGCGTTTTATTTACCTTGAGTTTATCTAAACAATTCAATACTTCTCTCTCTGTAACGGTGATATTGCTTAGAACATCTGAATTATCAATCTGAATCGGCGATGGTGTAGGGATATCACTGAAGTCTTCTGTTGTAAAAACTGATGCAAAGAAGGTATTGAGGGCATTACTCATTTGTACTTCGTCTTTGGTGTATTCTCCATTTTCATCGACTAACGGTCCAACAGTTGAAGTAACTACTTTTTTCTTTCTGATATAACTATAGAATTCTTTCGGGTTTGTTTTACTTTGATTCGCAATATGTAACTCTAAGGTCTTTTTACTTTGCTTAACCCTCCAGCCCCGGCTATGTATTATATATATTCCTCGAAACCCGGGTGTTTTGGCCGAAAAACGTCTAGGCTAGGCTACCGTATATTCGTTAATCAGACTGCTTCCCGCATTCACGCGCATCCCCAAGCGTAGCTGTGTTATTTACCTGTAGAATGGCATTAAGTAGAGCTCTCTAAGTCAACTGGTTGAGCTGTGATGATGATTTCATTGGAGATAACTTATGGCCAAAACAGCCACTTTACACCACTTTTCGATACTTAACAACAACATACAGGCACACACGAACAAGCGACGCTCTCCTTCTTGTGGCCGGAGATGCGGGGCGACGGTCCAGCCGGCTGTTGTTTACATGCGTCGGACCGACGCCTCGCACACGAAGCTCACAGGCTTTCAACCACTGGGCGTTCAAGATACCATCCGGGTACCTGTTATATGCTTTTTTATGGGCGTTCAAGAGCCCTTCCGTGGTGAGAGGGTTAATTAACTTTTTGGCTTTGCGTCGTAGCTCTACAAATTTCACCCGTTCTTCGTCATTTTGTGAGGATTTTAATCTATCATTAGCAAATTTTTTAGCAAGCAGGCAGTTTGAAATATCTTTATTCCACCATTTGGGCTTATTATTATGGCCTGGACGCCGTATTTTCGATGGTATGCAGTCTTGCACTGCTTTTAGGTAAGTGGTTTCGAATAACTTCCAAGATGTATTTATGTCATTATTGTTAATTAAAAAGCTCCAGTCAGTTTCTTTAAACATAGCTCTAAGTTTGTGGAAGTTTGCTTTCTTGAAATTAGGGACTTTTTCGATGCTACTATTTGGTTCGTTACTAGTAAACTTTAAAGTGAAAGTTATCGTACGATGGTCGCTGTTACCGAATTCATCACCAACATTCAAATTCTCTATTAATTCTTCTTTTGTTGCAAGTACAATGTCAAGAACGTTATTACCACGGGTCGGCGTTCGAACAAATTGATAAAGCGAACTCTCTTGCAAGTTCGTATACAAGTCATGTCCGGAGTGTGAAGTAAGAGTATCGCCCCACTTGGTCACAGGTAAATTAAAGTCGCCAAAAATTACGGTATCTTGTGAGTTACTTACATCTGCAATTTGTTCATAAATTTCTCGGTCAGTTTGCACTGATTGAGCTGGAGGTCTGTATATTAATGCAAGTATTATTTTTGTACCTTTATTATTCTTTATTAGCACAAAAGATGCGTCGACGTTCACAATTTGAGGTTTTGACAAGAGGGTAGGGTTAAGACTTTCTTTGATATAAAGTAAAACGTCACCTCCATTTCGATTTATTCGTCTTTTCTCAAACATTACATAACCGGGAAGTGAATACTCTGCTAAAAAGTCTCTATCTTCTGTATTGAGCCAAGATTCTGTTATGCCAATCACATCATAATTTTCTGTAAACACTAGCTCCTCTAAATCTGAAAATTTATTGCGTATGCTACGTGCGTTTGCATAGAAAACCTTTAAATTTGTTATTTTAGAACTCACGGAACGCTCTTTAATAATATTTTTGGTTCTTGTCGGATCTACATTTATGTTCATGGCTGTCCTCGGTCCTCGCTGTCTTCGGTCCATATCGCTGGTGGTCCTCGGTTGCCTCTGTTTTTTTCTTGGCGTTGGATGATTTATGTCACTGCTGCTTCTTCTCTGATGGCGTTTTTTGATCCATGGCTGCGGATTGCTTCGTGTAGGAGACGACCCATGCGTGCTGAACCCACAGGGTTTAGATGAGTGCCATCCTTGCGGAACAAAGTAGGCTGGTTGTAGAAGTTGTCCCAGAGGTTGATGAATTCAACTTCTTCCCTCAGACACAAATATTTTAGTCGGCTATTTGTGCTAAAGGCCTTGTCGTAGAATTTATCAGGTGCGTCGATCTTGGGGAGAATGCCTGAGATGATGATATTCCTTGACTTGTTTTTGTAGTGCTGGATCATCTTGCGATATTTCTCCATCAACTCTTCGGATCTGGTGCGCATGACGTCATTTGAACCAGCATGGATGACAAAAAGGGTATTTTCATTTGCATCCTTTGTGGTATCTTCGAAGGCTTCCACAATGTCGTCCAGTCCAGCTCCTGGGATGCAAAATCTTTTTCGTTGATTTGGGACTCTGTCGCAGAACTCTTCGACCTGTCCTCGTAGGATGGAATCCCCAACGAGCCTGGTCTCTTCTGGTTCGTCTTCCATCTCTACCAATATCTCAAATCTGTTTGACATTGTGACTGGTAGATGAGACCTTTTCTGCGTTGGCCGTGCACCGTTCCTCACTGGTGTAAATCCGGAAACCTGTGGTGGCGGGACTCTACGTACAGGTCGGGGAGAGGAGTGGTTAGAACGGGGGCGAGGGGTTGGTACTGTTCGTGCTAGCAGGCTTCTTGCACGAGGAGTGGGGGAGAGACTAAGGTGAACAGGGCGGCTGTCCTGGTTTGATGTCGGCTCAGGTTCGTCAGAAGCATCTGCTGCAGTGTCTACTGCAGGTGTTGGATTGTTGGCAGATGACGTTGGGGCGGTGGTGGATGCTGGAGTTGAAACAATTGGAGTTAGTGATACTCCAACGTTGAGTGTTACAAACTCTTGGAGTGATTCCAGCTTCCTGGTGAGGGCGTTGATCTTGTTGTGGGCTTCATCCAATTTTCCTGTCAAATCCTCTCGTTGCTGGCAGAGTCGGCAGACTTGTGGATCGGCAGGAGCAAACATGGAAGCACCAAACCTACCGGCGCAGTTCGTACAGGCACGAGGCATGGTGACGATCACTTTTTTCAGATCACTTAACTCACTTTAAAAACACTAAACTCACTTTAAAAACACTAAACTCACTTTAAAAACACTTCACTTACTTAAATAGGCCTAACCGAAAACAAAAAAATTTAAATACACACAAATAGGTTATCAGCGGTGATAGCCTAACCGAAAATTAAAACAAAACAAAATTAACTTTGAATACGCAGTGATAGCCGAACCGAAAACAATTTTATGTTTATTTAAACAGAAATAGGCCACCAGGGGTTATAGCCTATCCTAACCGGAAACAAAAATTATGAAATACCGGTACGCAGAAATAGGCCACCAGCGGTGATAGCTTAACTGAAAATTTAAAAATTGAAGTACGCAGAAATAGGCCACCAGGGATGATAGCCTAGACTAACCGAAAACAAAAATAACCGAAAACAAAAATTATGAAATACTGGTACGCAGAAATAGGCCACCAGCGGTGATAGCCTAGACTAACCGAAAACAAAAATTATGAAATACCGGTACGCAGAAATAGGCCACCAGCGGTGATAGCCTAACTGAAAATTTAAAAATTGAAGTACGCAGAAATAGGCCACCAGGGATGATAGCCTAGACTAACCGAAAACAAAAATAACCGAAACAAAAATTATGAAATACCGGTACGCAGAAATAGGTCACCAGCGGTGATAGCCTAACTGAAAATTAAAAAATTGAAGTACCGTATGCAGAAATAGGTCACCAGGGATAGCCTAGACTAACCGAAAACAAAAATAACCAAAAACAAAAAAGTATGAAATATGCAGAAGTAGGCTACCAGGGGTGATAACCTACCTAAAAAAGCCAAACAAATATATATATATATATATATAATAGAATATGTAACTAAATATACAATTCACCAAATAGAGATTATATAAAATAAAGTGTAACTGCACACAAGGGGTTAATATACTGTATCAACAGATGGCACTGGTGTCACTGTAGGCTAGTCAAGCAGGATTATATTTAGATAAACAAAGTTATCAGTCAAAGGTTACTACAAGATCATGCAAGCAACAACTAAAATTACAGATATATATAGATACAGTAGGATACTGAATACGATAACTACTAGAGTTAATAAGAAAATACAAAGCTAGGTCGATTAGAGGTGAGCGTGCGTCGTCTGCTACAAGCTAGGATAACAAATGTAAACAACAATGTTTATCAGTCAGAAAAGCAATAAAATAACATGCACGGCAACTACAGAACTATGTGGAGGTTAAACAAGCACTTAACTACTGTTCATGCAATGAATAAAGGAAATTGGGATATGAAATACTCAAATTAGGATCGAGTTTTCTCAGTGGCGATGCGGAGCTGTTGGCGATGCTAAAGCCGGCGGCCGTTATATAAACCGGTGATGGAATTCCGTTCAGGTACTCTTGAAGTGAGATCTTAATTATAGTGCCTCAGTTATGACGAAGTAGCACTATATCGGGCTAACGCGAGAAGACTGTGGAAATATCTATCTCGTCTGCCTCTGACCCTTTTAAGAGGTTCAAGGAATCTGGGGCGGTGTTGAAACCTTTTAGTTACAAAGTCTAATGGTATGCCACAGACAAAATGCACCTAGGACTTGTATAAGCAGAGTGCCTGTGAAGGTATCTCGCCAAGCCCTTCTTTCTATAAGTGACCGTGGTATACCAAAGTCCTTTGTAAAAGGGTGGAGTGTGGTGGTTAAACCTTTCAGTTGCACTAGTCTGATGGTATGCCAGTAGACTCAGTACACCTAGGACTTTTGTGCAGTGCCCGTGAAGGTATCTCACAAGTCCTTACCCTCACAGTAGATCGAGGTATGCCAGATCTCTTGCGAGGAGTTAGAGTGTCAACTTTTAATAATAGAAGATTGAAGGGTAGGTATGCCTGAGTCCTTCACCTCTCTACTATTAAGAGTAGAACCTATTGAAAGGTGTCTATGTTAGTTACTGGTAAGCCAGTAATAACAAGGATCCTTCCAGTAGGACACTAATATCCTATACAGGGTCTCAATGTCAGTCACTGGTATGCCAGTAATGACAAAGATCCTATTAACCCTTGTCTAGCGGGGTGTTTTGGGCTCATTTGGGCATATTCAGGCCCTCCTGCATGATACATCAAGCATCTGCATGAAAAAGAAATTATTTAGCAAAAAAACTAGGCACTAAAAGCTTCAAAATGAGACCAGAACGAGCTACGTAGCACTCGTGGTTCTCTTGCAGTGGTGCCACGAACATGGAAGTTTAGCATATATCGGTATTTATTAGTGGCCCCTCCATCATTGACGATTATGCCTATTACATAAGGCACCCTCTTCAAACACTCATCCGCCGTAGTTTGACTCTACCGCGCAGAGCATAAATAATTTGAGGAGCCTTCATCATGAGCGCACGCAACCTCACTCATGGTTTAGTCATTATGAATTTGGGTTCTCACTACGATAAAACTTCGTAACAAATAAAAAACAAAAATAAAATAAGAATAACTATTCATAAGCTTTCCATATAATCGTGGATGTACTTGTGTGGATCTTTGACCAGACGCTGACTCAGGCGTCATTCTTCCTTCTCTGCTCTGCGCTCAACCTACCCGGACGTGCCTCCCCACGCTCCGCTGGTTCCGCATTTGTTGCGTCCCTAGTGAGTTTTTTCTCATTTGTTTACTCCGGGATGTATCGAGTAAGGTTAGGATATGCGTAGCAGGAGGGTCCTGGGCGGCTTGCCCGCAGTGCAGTGTATTTTGGGTCGTGTGTTTGGGGCATCTATTTCGGGTGTACCCTCGTGGTCCCGTTGTGGACGTGTGAACTTTTTCGCGGTTAGCTAGCTTTGTGATGTAGGCGGCTTTCATTACGCGTTATTATTGCTTACTTTTATCTTTCTGATGAGGTAGCTTTTCATTTTCTGACGTTCCCAGCGTATTTTTCTTCACTTAGTGAAGTTTTTTCTGGGTCCCGAGTCAGTTCTTCCCTTTGCCGGGAAGTTTTTGCTACAGTGGTGTGTTGACGGTGGTTCCTGTTGTGATATAATTCAGTGCTTTTTGTTTATATTACGACATGATAATTTTTATTTCCGTGTGCCTAGGCCTAGCCAGCCTCTCGTAGCTTTGCCACATGTACAGTCAGGACCCCCAATTCGCGAGAATAGGGGTGACAGGAGGCATCGCGTATTGTGAATTCGGGTATTGTGGAACTAACTTTAAATGGGAATAATTAGATTGGGTGACATCTCTCAATTATGGCCTATTTTCGAAATTGTTGGCCCTATTTTCGACATTTTTGGCTCTACAGTACAGTCTATATCTTATATATAAGAAGAACAATGAATACAAATATGAAACCTTACCTTAAAATTAGTAGTAGATAGGCTAGGACTAGGACTAGGACCGTAGGACTTCACGATTTTCTCCAACTTCTCCCTCCCTAACCAAATCGTACGAACAGTTTACTCTGACAAGCCTATTGCACAGTTTCCTTCTCCTCTTTTCTTGCGAAACAACAATTCCACCTTCATTTTGTGTGTTATCTTCTTATATTGGCGTGGCATGGCGAAAAAAGTGGCAGGCACTACAAACGTTCGGTCACTCCGCACGGCTATGGGCGCCTGGGCGGGACTGTGGGGCGGAGGGTAAGCGGGAGGGAAGGCAGGCGTATGCCCGTCTTCTTCTTTTTTCAGAGCTACTCCTGGGCCTCGCGAAACGTAGACGTGCTCGCGTATCAAGCGGGAATAGCGGATTTGGCCCCTTCTTAGCTCTCGATTCGTGTATTGTGGTACCACCTCGCGTAATTAATGCTTAATTAATTCATGTTATTTTCGAGGGGTAACTCGTGTATTAGGGTTTTCGCGAATTGTGGAATCGTGTATTGGGGGTCCTGACTGTACAAGTGTTATTGTTTTATGTTATAAATATGTACTACTGTGTCATGTGTGTCCTGGTTTAGTTGTGTATTGGCTAATTCCACGGACTATATATGTGTCCTGGATTAGTTGTGTATTGGCTAATTCCACGGACTATTTGTGTGTCCTGGGTTAGTTGTGCTTTGGCTAATTCCACGGTCTATTTGGTGCGTTCAGATTGAATCTGAACGGGGTGGGTTGCCTTTTCCGGCGGGTTTTCTCGGATACACCATGAAAACCTGGCTGGTTGCCGAGTTTTAATCACGCGTGGTTAAAAAAGGCTTGTTCTTCCCGGCAAGTGGTGGCCTGAGGCTCTCCAGGACTGCGTCTCTGTGGTGGTGCCTGTGTTCAGGCTTACTGTGTTTCCCGGCGGGATGGCTTTACCCATTTAACTAAGTGTTCATGCGGACACTTGTTGAGTTGAGTTTTTCCCGGTTTTGCAAAGCCAGTAAAACTAGGCTTTTTGTTTTCTATATTCCAACTTACTTCCTCTCGGGCATAGGCTGAGAGCCTTAACATTCACCGCTTTACAATGAACAGTGAAGCCCGTGAGGTCTTGTTCCAGTCTAGGGAGTGAGACATGTGAAGCACGTAGAGTACAACGAGCACCTGCCATCTTGCCTTCACATGAGGCACGGTGCTCACTCATGGCCCGAAACGACCCCATCTCTGAAGCCACCTCGTTCGCGTGCTTCACTGTCTCACCCCCTACACTCGGACTCTCACACTTACACACTCCAGAAAGCCACGTAAATAAGATAGTGAGAGAATCACTAGCACTATTGGCAAATATCAGGATGTCTTTCAATTATCTTAATGAAAACACCATGAAGCAAATAATAACGGCAATAATAAGACCCAGGATGGAATATGCATATGTAGTGTGGTCCCCTCACTTGAAGAAACATATCCACAAAATTGAGAGGGTACAGAGAGCAGCTACGAAGATGATCCCAGGTTTGGAAAATTTGGAGTACCAAGAGAGGCTCAAGAGATTGAATCTACCTACACTGGAACAGAGAAGGAAATGAGGACAGCAAATTCAGATATATAAATGTGTTAGAGGTATTGACAAAATCGACCAAGAAAACTTCATAGAGAGGGATGGAGGTGAGAGGACAAGAGGTCACAGCTACAAACTAAAAGTGCTAAATAGTAAATCTGATCTGAAAAGTAAAAGATTTCCTACCAACTCGATTAGTGGGTGGAACAAATTGCCAGCCGAAGTAGTGTCTGCACCATCAGTGCATAGTTTCAAAGCACGGTATGACAAACATATCTTAGGAGGCGGGAATTAACGAGCATGCTCACTCCCGCAAATACAACTAGAGTAAGTACAACTAGTGTAAGTACACACAACGCCACCTGTTGAGCAGATAACTCACCAGGCATTGAACCCCTATAGCATATTTTGAATATGGGAATATTCATACAGTGCTATTTAATCAGGGAACAATGAGGGTATTTTATTGACGTTTCGGTGGGCTTGTGGTAATGCACTGATACCAGGTACAGCACAAATTCCATCCCAATAATATCTTCCCATTGATACATCGGGATTTGAACCCGGGACCTTTGGATTACCAGGCCAGTGGCAAGACCACTCCACCACACCTCCCTTGGTCTTTCCTCCCCGGCGATCTTTTGCAAAGAAGTGGGGATAGGAATAATTGGGGTTAACGTTAAAACTTAAATTCACACCCGGCGGTTGCACCTTGGGAGGGTGGGATTAACGGATTTGCAAAATTCAGTGTAGTTGACCAGACAATTACGGGATACGATAAGTATCGCCGCCATTCAACATACGGCGATCTAGAACGCTTCGGGAGAAGCCAGATCTAGCATTTAAGACAGGCTTCCCAGTTTTTTATCTGCGAGATAATACGGGGGCCGGCGTCTTTTAGGGTTTTTTCCAGTAAACTTAACAAACACCACTGGGAAGACTGCGTCATTTATAAAAAGCCATGCTGGTCTTTATATCATGTCAGAGGATATTCATAAATCTTTTGGACAGGTTAAGATATTCTGAAATCTTTATCTATGAACCTCCCGCGTATCGAGCCGTGATAGTTGTGTATTACGTCTCGTTACCCGGCGGGTTATTTAACACTTGTGTTCGAACATGATTGGTGTAGCCTTATGAGCATTAATTCCTGGAAATGTTCTTTTTTCCAGGGCTGAGTTCCGGCGGGTGTGACGTTAACCACTCCGTTAGAACCGCATGGCTTGTCCTACAGTGACTCGCTAGGATCGCCAGGGCAGTGGATGTGGCTACAGTTGATGTATTGTTATGTGCTTTATTTCATATGAAAGCTCGTGTCATGGGCAGTCCAGAAAGGCTTTTTGTTTTCACCCATGTCAAGGCTTTATTTATTAGTGGCCCCTCCATCATTGACGAACATGCCTATTACATAAGGCATCCTCTTCAAACACTAATCCGCCGTAGTTTGAATCTACCGCGCAGAGCATTTAAAATCTGAGGAGCCTTCATCATGAGTGCACGCGACCTCACTCATGGCTTCAGTCATTATGAATTGGGTTCTCACTACGAAAAAACTTCGTAAAAAGTAAAAACAAAAAGAAAATAAGAATAACTATCCAATAAGCTTTCCATCATATCGTGGATGTACTTGTGTGGATCTTTGACCAGACGCTGATTCAGGCGTCATTCTTCCTTCTCTGCTCTGCGCTCAGCCTGCCCGAACGTGTCTCCCCACGCTCCGCTGGTTCCGCATTTGCTGCGTCCCTAGTGAGTTTTTTCTCATTTGTTTACTCCGGGATGTATCGAGTAAGGTTAGGATATGCGTAGCAGGAGTGTCCTGGGCTGGTTGCCCGCAGTGCAGTGTATTTTGGGTCGTGTGTTTGCGGCATCTATTTCGGATGTACCCTCGTGGTCCTGTTGTGGACTTGTGAACTTTTCACAGTTGAGTTAGCTTGTGATGCAGGCGGCTTTCATTACGCGTTAGTTATGCTGCCTTTTATCTTTCTGATGAGGTAAGCGTTGCTTACTGACGTTCCCAGCGTATTTTTCTTCACTTAGTGAAGTTTTTTCTGGGTCCCGAGTCAGTCTTCCCTTTGCCGGAAGTATTTGCTACAGTGGTGTGTTGGCGGTGGTTCCTGTTGTTATATTTCCAGTGTTTTTTGTTTATATTTCAACATTTCTTATGCCGTCTACTTAGGCCTAGCCAGCCGCTCGTAGCTTTGCCACATGTACAAGTGTTATTGTTTATTTTATAAATATGTCCTACTGTGTCATGTGTATCCGGGTTTAGTTGTGTATTGGCTAATTCCACGGACTATGTATGTTTCCTGGTTTAGTTGTGTATTGGCTAATTCCACGGATTATTGTGTGGACCCTAGGCTAGTCGTGCTTGGCTTTCTCTCGAGTCCTATGTGCGTTCAGATGGTTTCTGAACGGGGTGGGTTACTTTCCGGCGGGTTTTTTCTCGGTTACACCATGAAAAAACCCGGCCGAGAGCCGTGTTGGGCCACGCGTGGTTTCAACACAGGCTTGTGTCCCCGGCGATGAGGTGTCTGTGGCTCTCCAGGACTGCGTCTCTGTGTTGGTGCCTGTTTTCAGGCTCCCTTTGATTCCCGGCGGATTGGCTGTACCCATCTAACATTGTTCATGCGGACATATGTTATGAAGTTTTTCTACCCGGTTTTACAAACCACAGGAAAAACCTAGCTGTTGTTAAGGGCTTTCCTCCCCGGCAATCTTTTACAAAGAAGTGGGGACAGGAACTTATGGGGTTAACGTTTTGACATCTCACCCGGCGGGTGCACCTTGGTAGGGTGGGATGAACGACTGGGTCATTCAGTTAGTTAACCGATCCATTTTAGTGATACTATATGTATCGCCGCCTTCACACTTACGGCGATCGAAGGTTCAATTAGGGTTAACATCTTTTTTCACACCCGGCGGGTGCTCCTGGGAGGAGGAAATAAGGAATTTACAATTCAATTTCGTTAACCACTTAATTGAGAGATATGTTAATGTATCGCCGCCTTCAAACTTACGGCGATCTTTTGTGACAATTCGTTAGAAATCAGATCTCGTATCAGCCTGCCCTGTGTTATTCTGCTAAATAATTCAAGGGCCGGCGTCTTTGTGGGGGGGTTGTTTTCCAAAATTGAATCTTGAAACAGTCACCACCGGAAAGACTATAAACGCCATTCTGGTCCTTTATATTATGTCAGAGGGTACTCTTCACTTTCTTAAAGATATGTTTAGATATTCTGAAATCTTTATAGAACCCCGCCGCGTAGCGAGCTGTGATCGTTGTGTCATTACGTCTCGTTACCCGGCGGGTTATTAACACTTGTGTGCGAACATGTTGGGTTAACCTTATGAGCATTAATTCCTGGAAATTTTCTTTTTTTCCAGAGCTGGGCTCCGGCGGACCAATACAGACCCTGCAGTAGTTTTCCCCACCAGTCTCTGTCATGGCTACCTTGGCCCCAGTTTTTGCTTTATGCATTACCCCTACCTGTGCCGGTATCCCTATTTTTGCGCACACTCTTTGCATCAAGTGTGTTAAATGTCTAGACCGTTCAAGGGGTCTGTGGGTGATGCGCAACTGTTCCTTTTGCTCCCAATTAAGTGTCAAGGTCCTCCGCGACAATGATAAGACCGCAGCGGTCGCCTTACGAGAGGTTAGGCAACAGATGTCAGCGTATACTACGATTGTGGCTCATAAGTCACTTCAATGTGACAACGTCCCTCTTTGGGATAGGCTTCTTTTCGAACACCCTCCCCCTAAACGTTCCTCTCGAGTAACTAGTCATAAGCCGGCGGAGACTGGTCAGGGTTCTGTGTCTTCTGCTGCTACTACGAAACGTCCAAGAGAGCCTACACCCCCGGCGGCAGCCTCCTCGTCTCGAGAGATCTCGGTCTAGGTCACCTCTCAGACACCAGCCACCTAGTCTTGCCTCTTCACCATCGAGTAAGAAGAGTAAGACGGAAAGTTCCACCAGTGGTCACGGCGATAAATCCTCCAAATCGAAGAGTAGTTCACGGTCACACCGCAGCCATAAATCTTCAAAAAAGGATTCCCATAATAGAAAGGCCTCCCGACATTCGCCAGTTTCTAGTGCTTCTCATCGTACCTCTACCCCAGACAGAGTTTGTGTTCGGTCTCAAGGGTCCAGTATAGTGCCTGTACCTAAAGATGATTTACCCATTAACATTTTAACCCTGGAATTGGAGAGTTCAGGGGGATCAGTGATTCAGAGTGTTTCAGACTCCCAAGAGAGTGTAGGCCAAGGCCTCGGTGTTTGGCGATTTTCTCGGCCGGGGTCTGACCACCCACTTCCGACTCAAACTATTCACACAGTGGCTGACGTCCACAGGGACGCGGCGATCCCATCCTCTATTCCTGACTTATCTTGGCAACAAGGTACCCCAGCTTCGGCGGGATCTTCTCAGGAGGAACAGGATGATAAAGACGAGGTTTCAATGATTTCGGATATGGAAGGGCAAGAGTCAGGTTCAGGTTTAGATGCCGCGCAGGATATTAATGATTCACCAGTGAGTACATCATCAAGTCAATTTGTCACTGCACAGGAAATTGATGGGCTACTTAGTAATGCTTTATCTAAATTTTTTGGCCAACAACAGGAAACTCCCACAGTGGACTTGGGAGCTCCCACGACAAGTTCTACGGTACGGCCTCTGATGACTTCTATTGCTTTAACTCAGATCCCTCACCCTCCCACTCTGTCACCATCAGTGGTTACTAGGCCTGCTACGGCGGCATTGACCACTTCGAATGTAAGGGTTATAACGGATGTCAATCCACCCCCTCTAGACAAGGCGCCTCTCAGAAAGGTAGCTATGCCCTTGCTTTACGGACCAGACGAGTCATGGGTCCTTTTGACCCCCACTAAACCAGAGCTCGCCCAACCTACCTTGTCAGGGGAACTCCCAGTACCGCGTGAGTGGGTCATCCAGGGCAATAAATCTAAGAAATTAAGGGCCTTGGATACTTTGGGAAATGTACTAGACGTTAATATAAAGACTATACCTAGTTATTATCACCAGGACTATTTTATTTATGCTACTAAGCCGGCTTTACCCCCTGCCTCAGCTTCAAAATTGTTTTCAGACTGGTCTAAGCTGGATGGGTTTAATGACATTAAGACTCTGTCAGCTCTCACTCCAGAACTTGATTTGCAAACCGTCACAGACGCAGCAGCTAATCCAGTCTTGAAGGTGGGGCAGTTGGGTCCAGGACCTTGGGTGGAATGGGAGACAGAGGCTCAAAACTTTGCGACCACATTTACTTCCAAAACTTCCCACCAGATCCCTCAAGATACTCATTCTTGGTTCTCCATGCCAGTGTGTTCTGCCGGCGGAGTCCCTTCAGCTTTGTTTGCTTTCTTAGCTGCCCCTAAAATTAATCTTTGTGAGCTAAAAGACCCTTTCACTACCCCTACCCCAACTCACCTAGACCGAGAATTTAGGCTAAGGGGGATAAGCTTTTCGCCTGTTCTCTCAATACATAGTGTCTCAACAGGTAGCAAAGTCTTTGCTCCGGTCCACTCAGGCAATCGCAGACGCGGATGCCAGACGATCGGTTGAATTGTCCCGGCGACTGCTTCTTCAGTCGTCAATCCAATCTCTGGGTGATATCCGCACCGCCTTGCTTGAGGCGGTACGAGCGAGACAAGACCTCAGAATGTCTTTAGTCCGCAAACTGCCTGATCGCATTGCGAATCAGGTGGTCATGTCACCAGTGCTCACTCCCTCTTTAATGTCCCCTGACGTGTGGCGAACGGTGTTTAATATGGCGCAGGCCTTTAAACACAGTCCCACCCCTTCTAAGAAACCTGCCTTTAACTTCCCCAAACCCAGGCCAGCCGCTAAGGCTCAGCCGGGGGATCTAAGCCCTTTCTTCCACCTAAGTCCTCCCCCTCCCCTCAAGGTCAGTACAGGCATAGACAGAGTAGGTTTTCAGGTCAGAGAGGACGCGGCCATAATAAGCCAGGTCAGGGCCCGTCTTCGGCCAACGCCAGCCAGCCGGCGAAGCGTCCAGCACCACCAACTCCACCATCAAAAAACTAAAGTCTCTCTCACTCCCGGTGCCAATCTTAAGGCCGGCGGATCCGAGGGTAGTACAGCCGGCGAACCCTTGTCTGCTAACTGGGTCGTTCCGAACGTGTCACCAAGCATGGCCGTTAAACACTTGGGCACGGATGGTGGCACGCAAAGGCATCACTTGGCAGTGGCTCCGGCGACCTCGCTTACGTCAGCCGACAACGGCAAATTTTGTTTCTTTAGAGGTGGAGTCACTGGTCCAGGAAATGATTGCCAAGAATGTCATCATCCCGGTCCCCCCAAATTACCCTGTATTCACGTCCAAGCTATTTTTGGTTCCCAAAAGGGACAGTGTTCAGATGAGACCGGTCGTAGACCTGTCTTATCTGAACCTTCACATTCACAACGAGTCATTCCGAATGTTAACAGTACACCAAATCAGGCTAACACTTCCGCCGGGAGGTTGGATGTGTTCCCTAGACCTGACAGACGCCTATTGGCACGTGTCGGTCAACAAAAGATTTCAAAGGTTTCTGGCCTTACGGATCAGGCACCAAAATTTTGTTTTTCAACGGATGCCATTCGGTTTGAACCTGGCACCTCGATTATTCACGAAATTAGTCCGGCAAGCCCTGATGCCGTTGTTAAAGCAAGGAATCAGAGTTTTGTGGTACCTAGACGACTGGCTGGTGGTGGCAGAGACAGAACAATTATGCATCAAACATGTCAACATAATTTTAAATCATGTCAAAACTCTAGGGTTCAAGGTAAATCTGGTAAAGTCAAACCTTGTTCCCTCACGAGTAATTCAGTGGATAGGGCTGGTCTGGGACACGGCTGCTCTCACTCTGAGTCAGAGTGTGGACAATCGCAACAGGTTTCGCAGGAAACTGTTCATGTTTCTTCACAGTCTGACTACGACGCGGAGGGTCTGGGAGTCTCTGGTCGGCTCTCTCAACTGGATTCAACTAACTGTTATGTTGGGCCGGTTGAAAGTAAAACGTTTAATATTGGAAGGCAACAAATATTTCCCACTCTTACCGGCGGGAAAATGATGGCCCATCCCGAAATTAATCCACACCTTACTAGCGGTCTGGGCGAAGAGGGAAACGTTGCACTCAATAATGTCATGGACCTCTCCTCCGCCAACGGTATGGGTAGACACGGATGCGTCAGGCAGAATAGGTTGGGGATTTCAGTCAAATCAGGGGCACCAGGGTCAGGGGCTTTGGTCCCACTTAGAAATCTCCCACATCAATGTCAAAGAATTACTAGTCCCCTTGTATTTCCTTCAGGCTCACGGCCCTGCTTTACGGGGCAAGTCGGTGGCCTTCAGAATGGACAATCTGAACGCAGTTCACTGTATTCAGAAACAGGGGTCAACGAGGTCAAGGAAGTTGCTAAACGTGTCGGAAGAGATTTTTACTCTAGCCAACAGACTAGACATTTATCTTCACGCATCTTATCTCCCAGGCGTAGCAAACGTCTGGGCAGACGCTCTGTCCCGGAGACAGAGCACGACAGTAGAATGGGAGCTCAAGCAACTCATTTTCAACCAAATGATTGCAGAGCTCTCCCATCCACAAGTGGATCTGTTTGCGTCCGAGGAGACTCACAAACTCCCTCTATACCTCGCCCGCCGGACGAAAACGCCGGCAGGGGGGCCAGACGCCCTAGTGACAGACTGGAACAGATGGAGCTCCATCTATCTGTTTCCGCCGCCAGACGCGTCACTAATGTGCCACGTAGTGAACAAACTACGAGATTATCGAGGCTTAGTCTCACTAGTCGCGCCCCTGTGGCCGGCGCAGTTGTGGTACCAGCAATTAAAGACGTGGTGCCCGCACCTGGTGTCGCTCCCGGTCGGGTATTTCCACTTAGACACGATTGGCAACCTAGCGACCTCGCTGACTCTTGCATTATGGACATTCAGGAGGCCAAGTGGCTAGCACCATACGGTAGAGATGTGACCAATAAATTATTAAATCAATATACTCAGTCTACGAAACGACAGTATCACTCACATTGGCAAGCCTTTACTTCTTGGATCATTAGAACAGAACAGACTGTGCCCTCAGTAGCATTAGTTTTTAATTATTTAAATTATCTGTTTGAGCAGAAACATTTATCTGTGGTAATGTTAAAAAATCACTTAACTGCAATTAGAGTGCCCTTTTTAGATCTTACAGGTCTCTCCATACCGGTGGCGGAGGAAACAGGTTTTATGAGGGCATGTTTTAAACTCCGCCCACCTCCCCGTCAGCTCATGCCTACTTGGTCTCTGGACAAGGCATTGTCTTTACTTCACTCTCGTCTGTACCAAAATACTGCAGATTTTGCATTACTCTTAAAAAAGGCTGTATTCCTTTTGGCTTTGGCCACCGGGAACAGAGTGTCTGAGCTGGCGGCGATGAGCAACACACCTAATTGCCTTAGGTTTGGTAGACTTAATGAATGTATTCACATTGCACCTTCCCCGGGATTTGTAGCCAAGAATGAGCACAGTGCACACGTGTTTTCTGAGTTCACGGTGCCGGCGTTAAAAAGGGGAAAGGTGCATCATAATCTATGTCCAGTGCAAGCTCTAACCAAATATTTGAGAGTGGCTCCTCTAAACCCCCAAGGTGCTTTATGGGTAGCGAGTACGGGTAAACGCTTACTGAAACGGAGATTAGCTTCTCTTCTGGTCGAAGTCATTAAAGAGAGTAATCCCGGCGTTGTGGGTCGGGCCCACGATTTACGCAAATGGGCAGCCTCTTTACGTTTCCTGAAGAATTTTTCAGTAGAAGATATTTCGTCCACACAGTTGTGGGCGTCTAATCATACGTTTTTGACTAGATACTTGTCAGTTGCTCTAGACAAACCTTCCTTACCATGTATAGCTTTAAGGCAGAGGGTCTAGGTGGCCCTTCAGTCACTTTTGTTTACTTTCAAGAAAAAGGGGGGGGGGGGGGGTGCAGTCAGTTAACATAGGACACCCTAGACCCCGCCGGAGTGTAAGAGCTGTGATACAATTTATGGTTAATGTGATATGAAAATTTCTCTGCGAGAAATTGTGCTAGTACAATGTTAGTACAAAACAACGGGGTTGTTATAGTAGTTTTAGCTGTGAAAGCAATTTAATATTAAACAGTGAAGATCTTTTGCAAATTATCTCCACGATTATTTTGGGGTTTATTATGTGCACATGTAAACTTATAACTTGTTATTTTCGTCACCACTCGTTGAGTGGGGTGCCTTTGTAACTACAGATCTGTTCACAGAATCTTCAGAGTTACCCTTTTTTTGTCAAGCAGGCTTCTTTGAAGCACGCACCTGCCTGAACCCCTTTCTTGTATATATATGGGCTGCGCCGTATTTAAATATATTTTCAAAGTAAGAATACTATGTGGTTTTTATTATCTGCTTTTCTAGAGTTATGATATGATTACGAATGTCCCCCTCCAGTCTTAGAAATCAGGCATGTTCGTCAATGATGGAGGGGCCACTAATAAATTATAGGTTTGACTCCTGTAAGGAGATAAAGAAAACCTAATATTTAGTAGTGGCCCCGTAATCATTGACGACTGGGGCCCTCCCGACCATCCCCTTCCCATTCGTTGATGTATTAAGGATTTTGGTTTACTTGATATGTCAGTGAAGGAAGAATGACGCCTGAATCAGCGTCTGGTCAAAGATCCACACAAGTACATCCACGATATGATGGAAAGCTTATTGGATAGTTATTCTTATTTTCCTTTTGTTTTTATTTTTTACGAAGTTTTTTCGTAGTGAGAACCCAATTCGTAATGGCTGAAGCCATGAGTGAGGTCGCGTGCGCTCATGATGAAGGCTCCTCAGATTTTAAATGCTCTGCGCGGTAGATTCAAACTACGGCGGATTAGTGTTTGAAGAGGATGCCTTATGTAATAGGCATGTTCGTCAATGATTACGGGGCCACTACTAAATATTAGGTTTTCTTTAGCTCCTTACAGGAGTCAAGCCTATAATATATTTAATTGCAAAGTATATGTTTTATCATTAAGTAGTAATGATAGGATTTGAGAGAGAGAGAGAGAGTAGAACAGAGTGTGGGGAGGCGCGCAGTGTTTTGCTATACTCGATGACGTCATAGCTGGCTGGCCTCGGGGATTGGTTAGAGGAGTTTTTTACCATGCTTGGTGACGTCATGTTTAGCTAGCTTCTTTAGCATTGGCTAGAGGACTTGTTACCGCTTTCCCACGCGGTTCGAACTAGTGCTAGTATATATACTGCTCTCTGGCCACTCTCTCCCTCAGATCTGGTTTCTAGAATGCATCCCTCTTATCCCTTTGATACCTGTCCCCCTCTCTGCACCTGAGAACCTTTTCCTCTGCCTATCTCTCTCATTTTCCATATCTTTCACCATCTTTTATTAATATTATACCCCCTCTGGTTAACTCTGCATAATCAGCTTCATGCTGGCCAGTTGTATTGTGCGTTAAGGTCTGATATAACCCATGTATGTTAGTTGTTAAGATAAGTTGATCACGAAGCATTGGTTGGCATTCATATTGTTCAGTACCGCTTCCTATAATTATTAGTGTTCTGCTAGATTAAATAATGCTAGACTAGGAGTCTGATACTATAAGGTATTGTTTCCGATGAGTGCTGGCTTTAGTTAAAAGCTGCACGACATACCTGAGAACTGGAGTTGATTGGGTAAATTCTAGTCTGTGTGCCATTGAGAGTAGAGCATGCACGAATGAGGGCTTTTTGCCTATACCATTCTGCACTGTTCTAGGCTCGGTTGTTTGTCTTTGAGGTACGCCAGGAGAACGCTTAATACTTCGGTATTAAGGTTTCTCAAGAGAGCTACCCTTCCCTATAACGTAATATTTGACGCACAGACTTGAGATTTGCACTAGGCTATGCAGCATGCCATGCGCACCAGTATCTCGTATCATTGACTCTAGCTAGACTTTATCAGTCATAGTAGACATTAAGTATATTAAACCAATTACTCTTTTTATGCATACCCATTTATGATCACACAAGCATTTCGCAGCCTAGTTTGATGTATTGAGACACAAACGACTTAGGCTCTTTTTGTTGATAGGAATACTGCATTGTCGTGGTGATTATTATTATTGTTGTGGCGTTTAGGATATTCTTGGCTCCGACTGCATTATATCTCCTGCCTTTTTGTGTGCATAGCCTGCACGAGCATTGTTCCGCTGCCTGCATTTTTGGGTTCCATTTCTGATTCGAGCATCTTGATAGCATCTAACATTTAACCCTTCCTCCCCGGGCTGTCGTACCCAATGACGGTCGCCCCTACCCGGGCGATATGGCCGAAAAACGTCTAGGCCTAGGCTACCGTATTTATGTTTATTTTCACTGCTAGAACTTTCCCACTCATCTATAATCGTAGTGCGGTTTTCAATCTGTATTTTGGCATTGAGTAGAGCTCTGTAAGTCAACTGGTTCAGTTGTGATGACGATTTCAGTGGAGCCAATATTGCAGAGATGTTGCCAATATGGGGGCTTTTTAGACACTAATTTCGTCATGACGTCAGAACAATAACATTGAGGAGTCTTCTCCTTCTTGTTTTCGGAGGTGCGGTGACGAACGCTTTGGTTTGTTGACATACGTCGTACGCACGGCGTTCGGACAAAGCTTAATTAGGCTATTAAGCTCATGCCTTAGATAAGGCATACCGGGTATTGGCCCTTCTTTTGTGCTGTCCTTACCTAAGGCAGACCGGGTAGGAAGGGTTAAAGAAGATTCCTTGTTGGTGTTGAAGGACTTTAGTGCACTTTCTTTCATGCAGGAGTGCCTGACATTTATTGATTAAAGTAACGTAAGCTGTAACTTCCCTTACCACCTTACTTTGCATACCATAACCAAGCACCCTCGGTTATAGGTAGGGATAGGCTGTTTTCACATAGCATTAAGCCTAGAGTAGACGCACATTTATTGAGAGTTTGATAACCTATTATTGCATATAGAACTCTGAAGAGTATTTGTGTTCTTTGTTCACTGGGAATATACATCAGAGGTTGGATCTAGCGCTTTCCGTTGTAGCATTTATGCCATTACTAGTCCAATGAATAAGAGCCCTGATATATTTAAACCTCAGTCGTAACAAATGGCGACCTTACCTAGGATTTGGTGAACCTATATTTATTAGCAGGGAACATTTGTTGTTTTGGGGAATATTTTGCGGGGATCAGCAAGAATAATTTTTTTTTGCAATATAGTATAGCCCTTGAGTATTTCCGAGAATATTTGTGTGTATATTGAGGTATAAGAGTTTGGGGTGCTTCTTTTCTGAATATTGAGGTGGGAAATTTTTGTGAGCATCATGTCTTATACCGGATCAGAGGAGAATGGAGACACAGTACGTAATGTCGAAACTGAGGAACAGCAGTATGATGAAATGGTTAATCAGGTGAACTGTGAGGAGGATGCTAGGATATTTTTGCAATGGCCTGTTACTGCCGAGCGGTTGGAGGGTATGGATCGGTACGGTCTTCAATGCCTGGCCACAGCTATCGGTCATGCGGGTACTAGCAGCATGACCAGGGATAACTTGATAACGTGTGTACTGGGCAGGGTGACTGGTGAGCGAGATGGGTTGAGTGCTCAGAGCCCTTCGGCCATGCTTCCCCTACACTCGACTCCCAGCCATCCCAGTGGTTTGCCGACCCCGAGTACACTTCCACAGTTGGGTGGTGACTGGCAGGGTGGGTTGCCCCTGGGGGGGACCACCGGTAATTTCAAACATTGTAGCACCTTCACCTCCTCAAGGGTTATCTCCAGAATTATTGTTTCGGCTCGAATTAGCTAAGATCGAAGAGAGAAAGGCTATCAGGGTATCTGTAGAGCAACAAAGGGCATGTGAGCTTCAGCAGCAACAAAGGGCATGTGAGCTTCAGCAGCAATTAGAATTAGCCAAGATAGATGAGAGAGCCAAGATAGAAGATAGAAAAACTATCAGTCAGCAGCACATAGAGCTAGCAAAAATCCAAGCTGATTTAGAGTCGACTAGGTACTGTGCCGACATGGACGTAGAGAAGTCGCGAGTAGAGACAACGGGACAGCGACTTGGGGCTGGTAACCGTGCTCATGATCAATCTCTCTCGCACTTATTGAAACTGGTTCCAGTGTTTGATGAGAGTGGGGTAACAGAATTTTTCGCACGCTTTGAGAAGTGCCAGGAACACCAGTGGCCAGAGATAAATGGGCAGCACTTGTATCCTCTAGATTAATAGGCAAGGGTCTTAAAGCCTACGATGCGTTACCTTTGGAGTCATGTATTGTGTATGAGGATCTCAAGGAGGCTGTCCTGAGGTCTTACGAACTACAACCAGAAACGTACCGTTTGAAGTTCCGGGGTGTAAGTAAGGGAAGAGATAGCACCTTTTTGGAACACGCCCGGGACTTGTCCGATGCTATGGGGAACTGGCTCCGATCTGAGAAGGTAACAACGTTTGATGGAGTTAAGCAGTTGATGATGTTGGAGCAGTTCTTTAAGAGCACGGGCGGTGATCTAACTTTGAACTTAAAGGAAAAAAACCCAAGAACTCTAGTCGAAGCAGCAGAAATAGCTGATCGACAGCTGTCGTTGATTCGTGGTTGCGGGTCCTCACAGAAGTACGATGTAAGTGCTAAGGACCGTTATCCTCCCCCTCCCCGTAGCAATGACACATTTAAACAAAAGAGCCATGAAACTAAAACTGAATCCAAACCTTACACCATGCCGTATAAGACAAGTCAGGGTCCTTTTACATCACAGTATAAGCCGAAACCGAAATTTATGTGTTTTAAGTGCCACCAGGAGGGTCATAAGGCAAATGAGTGCCCAAGTCAACCTCTTCCGGCATCCGTGTCTTTTGCTCACGGCATTGGAGTGTTCAAGAGGACATCGGAGTTTGTTAGAGGCAATTCTTCCGAGGTAAATACACTGCCAGTGCAGAAGGATCCGGAAGGCTTATTCCCTGTCCGTGATGCCTTTAGTGACCACAGGGGACTCGGTTGTGTGGAGTGGGGGGGTAGAAGACATGAGGTGAGAATTTTGCGTGACACTGGGGCATCGCAAACATTGTTGAGGAATTTCACTGGTAAACCTGTAAATACGGCGCGGGTGGTTGTGGTTCAGGGGGTTAATGCAACAAGGTCATACCCGCTTGTAAGAATGAAGATGGAAGTTGATGGTGTGACTCGTGACCTGGATGTAGGAATTGTGGAGAAGTTACCTGTTGGGGGCGTCGACCTCCTTCTCGGCAACGACTTTGCGGGGCCTACTTCTGAGGCTCCACCCTTAGTCGTTGCCGAGAAGCCGGCCGACGTGAGTAGGGAGGAGCAGGAGTGGGTTGAGAAGTGTCCGGTGCAACCTATGGCGTGTGTTGTCACTAGATCTCTTGCATCCAGGGAGACACATTCTGGTCAACAGTCTTTAGACAAGCGGAGGAAAGGTACCGAGAAGGGGTTGAAAGTTGATGCGGTTGAGAGTTTAGTATCAACGGACATTCTCGGGGACTCATTATTAGGACCAATTTTCGAGTCTGGAGAAGACCCATTAACTGTTACTGAGAAGGCAGAGGATGGGCTTAAAAAGACGAAGAGACAGCAACGATACACAGAGAGAGAGCAACGGGAGGCTAAATTCAGTGTAGGAGGGGGGCATGAGTTGTTTCGCAAACACTTAGATAAGCTTGCACCTTCGGACATTTGTAAATTGCACTTAGAAGACCTGGAGGTTCTTGAATGTGGTACCGGTACTGTCGAGTTGGAGGAGGACAGTGATGCACAGTCGGGAGATTTTTACAAGTATCCCCTGACCATCATGGAGGTAGCAACAAGGTACCCTGACGCGTACCCTATGAGAAATGGGTCAGCGAAGACGGTGGTCCGAAACTTGCTAGTGTATTTTTCCCGGTATGGTTACCCGCAGGTGATTCAGTCAGACCAAGGATCCAACTTCACTTCTAGCCTCTTTGTTCAAGCAATGCCGCAGCATGGGATTGTTACGGTTGTGTCATCTGCGTATCATCCGGAGAGCCAGGGTGTGTTAGAGCGATGGCACTCAGCCTTGGAATCTGTGCTTCGTTGTTGTTGCTTTGAGAGTGGGAATGGTTGGGATCTTGGCCTGCCATGTGTTTATTTGCTGCACGGGAGGTACCTGGGGAAAGTTTGGGATTCAGCCCTAATGAGCTCGTCTTTGGACACCGTGTCAGAGGGCCTCTCCCTATGGTTGAAGATATATGGGAGGGTGCAGGAAAACCTTGTTCTATGCTCAAGTATGTCCTCGACAGTCGAGAACGGATGTTGCGCAGTCTGGAGTTGGCTGGCCGTAATTTGTCTAGCTCTCAGGCCCTCATGAAGGACAGGTACGACCTCAGGGTTAAACTCAGGGAGTTTCACGTGGGTCAGGTGTTGATTCTACTGCCCCTTGTAGGTCATCCCTTATCCGCGAAGTACACTGGTCCTTATTCTTACAGTTTCTTACAGTAGATCCTCTGGAAAAAGGCAAACTAGGCCTGTGTATCCAGCTCAGTACCAGTACTTGCACTGCTGCGGTCGTTCACGGTGTTGGCGGCGGCGGTAGCAGACGCAACATTTTTACTATTCTGTATTTTTGTTTTATAATCAAACTTCAAATCTTGTCTTCCCCATGCTTTATCAAGATTACTTTCAAACTCCCTTATTGATTCGGAATCGACTACATACTGGGGCAGTGCGTTCCACTCATTTACCACTATCACAAAATGAGTTCTTTGCCTTCTCAAGCCTATTTCTTTCTTTGTAAATTTTCTTAGAGTGTCCTCTCGTTCTTGTTCCCTCCCGCATCAAGAAGATACCTTCACACACATCCTCATCGTACTTTCCTGACACTATCTTAAAAGTCTCTATCATATCCCCTCTCTTTCTCCTATATGCCAGTGTCGGAAGCCCCAGTGTCCTCAACCTCTGCTCATAGCCCGCGTTCTTCAACGTTGGTACCAGCTTGCTAGCTCTCCTCTGCACTTTCTCCACTGCTTCTATATCCTTTACCATATATGGAGCCCACACCTGGTTCGCATATTCCAGGTGCGGCCTAACCAGCGCTGTATAGAGATTCCTGAAGATTTCTTCGTCAAGTGACACAAATGTCCTCCTTATCAGCCCTACAATTCTATTGACTTTGTTTATCTTTTCCGCTAAATGTTCTGAGAAATTTAACTTATTGTCTATCACTACTCCTATATCCTTTTTGAGGTGTTTCCGTCACTAAAATATTCATTGTACCATTAATAGCATTAATACTTATCCATATGCACCTATTATGGGTTGATTATAAAGGTATTAACCTGAAACAACAATAAAACGAGTGAAAACAGCGTTTGGATGGTCAAAATCGGAGATATAGCCCGCGAGTTGTATAATGTATGGGTGAGGCAAGCTGCTTTCCCGCCAATTTCCCCCAAGGCCACTGAGACACAGTCGATCGATACTCTCTCTCTCTCTCTTGCATTCGCTTGCTATCAGTGATGACCACACCCTGCAACCGGATTTCTAATGTTAGCACGAAAATATACCTCAGAATAAGGGAATAACAGGGAAAATAGGTGATAACTGAAGGAGAGGAGGAAAGTGGGTAAGGAGGGGAGGTAGAGGACTGGGATTTTGAATGGCCCAGGGGCCAAAAAAAAACAAACAAAATAAATAAATAATTTTTTGTTTTTTTTCGATGTCAAAAGTTGATTTTTTTTTTCTCTGACTCTTAAGTCTCCCCGCAGTCCGCCGGGGGAACTCTTAAGAGTCTCCCCGCAGTTCCCGGGTTAAGGGTCATCAGTACGAATGTCCCCCTCCAGTCTTAGAATTCTGGCAGTTCGTCAATGACGAAGGGGCCACTATTAAATTATAGGTTTGATCCCCAAGGGGAAGAGAGAAAACCTAATATTTATGAGTGGCCCCGGAGTCATTGACGAGTTCGGCCCTCCCACCATCCCCTTCCCATTCGTTGATATTTTGAGAAGTCTTGATATATCATTGAAGGACGAAATGACGCGCAGGTCCCGACGTCAGGCTGCGCACACCAAGAATATCCACGATTGTTGGAAGCTGTTTTTGACAACTTTAGTGTATTACAGTATTATTATTTTTTATTTTTTCTAAAAGTTTTTTCTTTAGTGGTACCCGATCATTATGGCGATTCCATAAGAGATTAAGTGTGCACTTATGATGCGGGCCCCATCAAGCTACCTGCGCGGGCATTTCAAATGTGCGAAACGCATGGAGTTTGAAAGGGTGCCTTCCTTTAAGGCAGTTCGTCAATGACTCCGGGGCCACTCATAAATATTAGGTTTTCTCTCTTCCCCTTGGGGATCAAACCTATAGTCGTTCACGTATAACTACTAGTAGTAAATCAATAATTTTGATTCACAAAGATTCCCAGGTTACCACTCCTCCAATAAGGATACTATGGTATAATCAGTATCATTCAAGGCTAACGCTTGACTACTCAACTCGACAATAAACATTTCATATTTTAGGCTCCGGACCAACTCTTGAGTTGGTCAAGGACCCCAATGGAAATACGCCTAACGGCCTTATTGGGCTATCCTTAGTTGGAATTATGCAAAGCTGGTACATGTCATATTTGTAACATACTATGTGGTACCAACTCGGTAAATTGCTAACTGAATAAGTAATATTATTATTATTAATGATTCATTGAACCTCCCTCCGGTCCCAATTTGGGTCGGCGAGTGTCTGGGTCTGGAGCTCTTTTACATATCTCCGATCACTAGAAGACCACCATATTCTCTCTGAGTCAGGGCTTTAGCAGAGTAGGCTGAGAGAGGGACCCTCTTAGATATTTATAACATTGCCTTCTCTGCCGGAGTTCCACAAGTCTCATACTAGAGTTCTCCAATTAGATATTTTTCTCTACCATTTATTACGGAATAGGTTTTGTTCACTCTATTTACGTCCGAATCTTGAGTCCTCCATACCAGTCCGAGAAGACTATTAGGTACTTAGTAAATTTTACCCCCGCACCTATTAAACAACACAAGAGTTATTCCGTCAGTCATTACCGAGTAATTTCTTAACCCTGAGTCCTCATACTACAAAGGACAACACTGGGAATTAATTTTCCGTCTGGCAATTCCCAAGTAATACTTTCCCTAAGTCCCCACTATAACAGAGGTCACTTCTTTAGTAATGATTCATTAGCTTGTTTTCCTTACGCACGCCTCAGCACAACATGCTAGAGTTCTGGGTATCCCTAGCACCAACCATTCCTTTTAATAAATTGTTCGACTAGGGTCTGTTTTAAAAAACCTGACAGAACCGATACAGTCAATTGCTATCTTACCTTTACACAACTGGTTGTTCCGGTCCCACTTTGGGTCGGCTAACACTCAGTCCGGAGCTCTAATAATGACCTCCAGTCAGTTCCCCGCGTTCTCTATGAGTCCGGGTTGCAGAGGAAGTAGGCTGAGGAAGGGGGTCTCTTAGATAACTATTCATTGCCTACTTCGCCGGAGTTCCACATTCACATACCAGAATTCTCCAGGTAGACAATTTTATCTATCCTTTATTACAGAATAACTTTCACGGGGCTCAATCAACCATTTCCCAATACACCTCTTAATCACACAGGGTTATTCTGGCAATTTGGCTGAGTCAGATCCTTGACTCCGTGTCCCCATAATTGACGAGGATATTTCTTAAGAACAAAAGGTTGGGGAAGGACTTTACACTCTCAGATAAACAACCCATAGGCGATTATCCAACCTTTTGGTTTTATTATGTTCTCTCCACCAACATACTTTACTCCTAAACTCGGTTAATGAAATTAACAAACACATGTGGCAGTCCGGGGATTCGAACCTAGGCTGCTCACACTGAAAATCACCACTTATGCATTGCACCACAAAGACAGTTTTACAAGACAACTCACTCACACTAATGAGGAGTAGCAGATCCTATTCATGACACATACTCTAGGGCAACATTATCACACATAAGAGAAGTCTATCTTTGCAAAACCCTTCGAACAGTAGGAGAGGTCAGAACAGCCCTTTTCATGACGTCCAAAGCACGTCAAGACCTCCGTATCTTTCTATCTAAAAAACTCTGCCCAAAGACATCAAGACTAGAATCTTGATCTCTCCATCTATTCTAACAGATTAACAACCACAAATACTTGGTCTGAAGTATCAGCACTACTTTTTATAACCGTCTCTAAGGTTCTCTCGTGTTAACTTTATTAGATCCAGATCTCAACGACACTCAACAGGCCACAGTAGTCGGGACAGACTGGTTAATTCATCCCCAGACAACAAATTAGACAGACTCAGACACACCAACAGCAACAGTCTGACCTTTCAAGAGCACATACCGGTTCAAGGACCTAACTTAGTTCATCTTAGCCTTGCATCACATTATATCGCAAGGCACAACCGGTTCTTTCCAGGCCAGTTACACAGCATGACCGAAAGGACCTTGGTCCAGACATTTAATAAAGCATAGTCTGTTTTGGGACTGGGAGAGACGACCGTTCTTTCGTAAGTACGTATACAACGTCTCATACCAGTAAAGGTGCCAACATTCGTAAAAGTGATGCTTCAGTGAGGAATTTGAGTGAACATTCCTCCCACATCAAAAGTTTTCTGTCTCACTTAGTTCTAGTACCAAAACGAGATAGCCTACAGTTCAGACCAGTCATAGAATTATCAATCCTCAACAAGTTTATGGTAAACCACTTTTTCGAGATAACAATACAAAGGAAGGAGTACAAAGGAAATCAAGCAACAACAGATCTAGTGACCCTTCTAGGCTGCTTGTCCTCCAAAACACTGAGGATCAAGTGTCCAAACAGTGATTTAGAGTGGGTAAGGGAACATTGGAAAGGGAACTACTGCCCTGGAACTAATGTCCGTGGCAGGATTAGGAAGTTAGTAGGGGACAGATGGGTTAGTAACTGAGGGGGGGATAAAATAAAGTAATTCATTTACAAACGCAGTCAGTCGCGGGTTTGATGCGAGACATTTGTCTAAGCGGAGTTTAAATGAATCAACGGTGCTGCAGTCTATAACGTCTCGGGGAAGCCCATTCCACAAGTTGACAACTCGATTGAAGAAGAAATTCTTAGATTCGTGTGAGTTAAAAGATTTACCAATAATTTTGCAACCGTTTCCCCGCGTGTAATTAGATTGGTCGATAGTGAAGTACTTACTACTACAGTTCATATTGTCGATGCCTTTGATGATTTTGAACACTTGAATTAAGTCACCTCTTAATCTGCGCTGGGTTAAAGGAAATAGATTTAATTCTCTAAGACGCTCTTCGTATGGTTTGTTCTTTAGGCTAGGTATCATTTTGGTAACTCTACGTTGAACTCGTTCTAGCTTGTTTATATCTTTTTGGTAATAAGGGCACCAGGATTGAACGCAGTATTCCAGAAGAGGGCGGACTAAGGAATTGTAAAGGGTTAGGATAACTTCTTTGGATTTATGCTCAAATGACCTGCCTATAAAGCCAATTATTTTGTTTGCCTTCTTAACAACTTCTGAACAATGTTGACTCGGTTTTAGGCAGAGCTGGGCACCACAAACAAAAAGTCAAGTCAGCAAACACAAATCAGCAAACCCAGAACATAACTTCAGCAAACACAAATGTGCAAACCTTGTGAAATATCTAGTCCTCAAATGCAAATATGCAAACGCAAACCGTTTTTTATTAATTTTAAATTTAAACTACAGAATCAAGGGTAAATCAATAAATTCAATCTCTAATGTCAATAAATATATATATTTACTTAAATATAATGTTGCCCAACTTCCATGGACCTCAAGGATATACATACAGGCTTTTAAAGCTTGGAAATTGCTGTAAATTGCCAAAACATTCCAGAACATCACCCGCAGTGAAAGGGTTAATATATATAGCATAGGCCACTTAGTTTGTCCACATGGGCAGTAAAACATTGGGGCAACTTGTTTATGGGGAGAGTGCTTCAGTAATAATCAGTATTCGCAATTCCGCACCATTCAGGAGGAGGTACGCTGGATCACAGAGGTGCAAGGAGGCGATTTATTCGTGGTCCCCCCTTTGGGAATGGCAATAGGCTATATATGCCTAGATAGGTCTACTTTAGATAGATTAAGTAATTTAATAGAAAGTAGCCTAGGCCTATTAATTTTAATGCTCAGAATAAAGGCCTAGCTTCAGATCAAAATTTAATAAAATTTTATTGGAGGCTAAATTTAGTCTAGGCCTATATGATACTTTCAAAATTAACACTTTCTACTTGACACTAATAAAATGAGTGTGATTATAGGCCTAGGCCTATACATAGAAGTTAGAACATGCAATATTTAGCCTAGGCCTACATGCTTTGAGGCATTTTGATGGAATTAGTGACTGATTATAGCCTAAACCTAGGCCTAGGCTATATATTAAAGTTAGAACATGCAATATTTAGCCTACATGCTTTGAGGAATTTTGATGGAATTAGTGATTATAGCCTAGATCTAGGCTATATATATAGAAGTTAGAACATGCAATATTTAGCCTACATGCTTTGAGGCATTTTGATGGAATTAGTGATTGACTGATTATAGCCTAGGCCTAGGATAGCCTATATATTGTATATAGAAGTTAGAAAATGCAATATTATTTAGCCTACATGCTTTGAGGTATTTTGATAGGATTAGGGTACCCTAGGCCTAGCCTAATAAAATTACTTATATTAGTAATTAGCCTATAGGCCTAGGCTATATTTAGAAGTTAGAACATGCAATATTTAGCCTACATGCTTTGAGTCATTTTGATGGGATTAGTGATTATAGACCTAGGCCTAGGCTATATAGCCTAGCCTATATAGAAGTTAGACTTAGCCTAGGCCTACATGCTTTGAGGCATTTTGATGGGATTAGGGTAGCCTAATAACATTAGTTTAGGTTAATAATTAACAGGCTATCAATCAAATTAACGATAGCCTAACTTTATAATCTTAAATTAGGCTAGATTCTCCAGAGACATCTTCTTGGTAATTACAGGCCCATAGAAGGTTTCTAGGTGGGGCCAGGGGTGGCTTAGGTCCTCGATTTCTGCATGCTCTGCAGCATCACTGTCGGATGATGGTGGTGAACTGCTCCTCATGCTGTTGGCAGCTGCAGTAGGCATGATGGTAGACTCCATGTTCACTTCAATAGGCCGAAAATATAAACAAAGTTGAAGTGCTAGCAGGTTAGAACTTGGACTGCTGTGTGTTGTAGGTGTTAGCTCGACGCTTGCTACTAAGTAAGTGAACAAACGTGAAGAGCCGATGTATAGGCCTAGATTCCAAAACACAGGTAGTTGGCTTGGTCACATGACTTTTTTTGGCTGGAGCTGCAGGAGCGGCCCAGGGCTGGCTGGCGGCTGGAATTTTTATTTTGCGGACTCGAGGTTTGCAACATGGAGGTCCTTTCCAGAGCTTCAAACCCGCAAATAGGCAGCCATTTTGGCGCCAACGCTAATTCGCCAACAAAATGACACTTCTGCCATGGCGGAATTGGCTATTTGCGGAAGTGTTGGCTAAAGTGCCCAGCTCTGGTTTTAGGTTACTCGATATTGTTACTCCCAGATCGGTTTCTCTGTTTACATTCTTAAGCTGAGTGCCATTCATCGAATAGTTTGCTTTCTCATTTAGGTATCCGATATGTAGTACCTTACATTTATCCGCATTGAAACTCATTTGCCAAATTTGGGCCCAACATGACAATTTATCTAGATTTTTTTTTTTTTTTTTTTTTCTATGTGATTGAGGGAGGCAAAAGGCATAACTGCCTATAGCGAGTGCCTCCCCCATAGTTGAAAGAGTGACAGGGCCAAAATCAAGGGACGTTCGAGCCAAAATGCCTGGACACAAGGAGTTTGAAGCAATTTAAGTCATAGGAAGAGGGAAAGACTGATTCTGGGAGAGAGTTCCAGAGCTCAGCTGTTGAGTAGAAGAAAGTTTGAGAGTAACGTTTCACTCTTGGGTTGGAGAGTTGCACAGAGTAGGGGTGGGATTGAGTTGCAAGACGGGTACCACGTGCCCTACGTAAAGGAGGTGGTATGCACTGGGATAGCTCTGAGGAACACTGATTATTATAGTAGCGATAGAATAGCGAGAGAGATGCAACATTGCGGCGGAGAGAGAGAGATTGCAGAGAGTTGGTGAGTGGACGGGAGTTAATGATACGAAAGGCCTTCCTTTCAACTTTGTCTAGGAGAGCGGTGTGAGAGGAACCTCCCCACACATGTGAACAATACTCAATACAAGGGCGCACTATGCCCCTGTACAGAGCAAGAAGCTGTGCAGGGGAAAAGAACCCCCTAAGGCGGTTGAGCACACCCAGCTTCTGGGAGGATGCCTTAGCAAGACTGGTAATATGGTCCTTCCAAATGAGCAGAAGAAAAAGAGACACCAAGAATATTGAGAGAAGATGAAGGGTTGATTTTTGTATTGTTGAAGAATAAGGGATAGTCCGCTGGGAGATCCTGACGGGTAGATAGATGGAGAAATTGGGTTTTGGAAGCATTAAAGTTAACAAGGTTTTCTCTGCCCCAATTGGAAATAGTATTTAGATCAGAATTTAAGAGTTCTATGGCTTCATTACGTTTGTCGTTGAGGGATTGCTGGCTGGGGCGTTCTGAAAAACTAATGGAGTAGTGTAAGGTTGAGTCGTCTGCGTATGAATGGATGGGAATTAAGGTACAGTTAAGGAGATCATTTATAAAAATTAGAAAGAGAATAGGAGATAGGACAGAGCCCTGAGGAACACCGGAGTTTATAGGGTGAGGAAGTGAACAATGGCCGTCCACAACCGCGGCTATGGAACGGCCGGAAAGGAAATTAGAGACAAAGGCACAGATGGAGGGATAGAAACCGAAGGAGGGTAGTTTAGAAATTAAAGATTTATGCCAGACTCTATCGAAGGCTTTCGATATGTCTAGTGCAATAGAAAAAGTCTCACCGAAGTCCCGGAAGGAGGATGACCAAGAGTTAGTAAGATATGAAAGAAGATCACCAGTAGAGCGACCCTTAAGGAAGCCATACTGGCGATCTGAGAGCAGATTATGAGAAGAGAAATGCTTAAGAAATTTGGAAGCAAGAATAGTTTCAAAAACTTTAGAAAGACAAGAGATAAGAGCAATTGGACGATAGTTGGAGGGTTGAGAGCGGTCACCCTTCTTTGGGACAGGTTGAATGTGAGATTGTGTTGCATATCGTCAACTTGTTCTTTTGAGAGTACGCTATTTGCAATTTTTGTATCGTCAGCAAATTTTGAGATTGTACAGGTGAGACCCTCATCTATGTCGTTGATGTAAATTAGAAAGAGAATTGGTCCTAGTACCGATCCCTGGGGTACCCCGCTACTTACATTGGTCCATTTAGATGCCTTACCGTTTATGACTACTCTTTGCTTTCTGTCGCTGAGCCAATTTTCTATCCATTTCAACACACCGTCTTGTATTCCATGCGCTTTTAGTTTTAGCAGTAAACGTTTGTGGGGAACTTTGTCAAAGGCCTTTTGAAAATCAAGGTATATAATATCTACAGCTTTACTGGAGTGAGGAACTACATGAACGAAGGCGGTGCTGGTTGGGGGGAGGGGCGTCGACTGACTGGGGACAGAGGTGCATGGGGGCGGTTCGTTCGTGGCCACCCCTTCGGGGATCACGGCGTCAGGTAATAGATAGATAGATAGAGCTTTACTCTCATCGTAGAGGTTGAGGATATCGTGGAAGAAGTCTAAGAGGTTTGTTAAACAGGAACGTTTTTTACGAAAGCCATGTTGAGTAAAACAACAAATACAACAAATATCACAGCCCTACGTCTGAATAGTAAAGTGGGAACCCTAGGTTTACCTCAGTTGGGAAACCCTATCACACAACATACAACATTAAATACTTGACTACTACAAGTATGCAAGACAGTACATACAAAAAACAATTCCAAACGGCTGTGGGAGTCGTTAACCCTCTCACGACCATATGATGCAGAGGTTGCCAGATTAGCAATAAGAAATAGAGTTCTCTCACTCTTATAATTACCTCTCCAAAATGAGTTTTCTGCCCACAGCTAACTCAAAGACAACTGCAGAGGTTAAAGTAACTAAACTAAAGGTTTCTAAATACCCCTGATGGTAACAAGGCTTTAAAGTATCCCCAATAGGCTCAATATTGCGTCAAGGACGTGAGAGGGTTAATAGGGTCAAAATATTGGGTTCAGCTACCTCTTCCGTTGGACAAACTTCGCCTGAATCCTTACATCAGGCTGGACAACAGAGCTTTTCCGAGTCAATCAACCTCATACCCTAATTACATTCCCTCAGCATTTCATCAGACTTCTAAGCTTCTGGATAAGACCTGAGACCCCTTCCCCGACAGCCCTCTAGTCAGAACCGCCACCATCAGGGGGGGTCGTCTTGGACAAAGCGGGAGCTCCGAGCTGGAGTTACCAATCGTCCGACGGTCGCCAGACACAAAGTCGCTAGACCTCTCTCAATCTCTATCACTTAAATACAAAGGAACTAGTTGTCCCTCGATTTTCCTGAAAAATCATGCCCTTGCACTCCAACACAGAGTACAATAATAGCCTTTCACATGGACAACACATCAGCCGTGTCCTGTATCAACAGGCAGGGCCCAACGAAATTTCACACGCCCCTGAGATTATCGGAGTTAATATTTTTCCTTACTCTTCATTACCATATCACAATTCAAGCAGTTTACCTACCAAGCAAGGCGAATCTGTAGGCGGACACCTTATCTCGGGAGAAGGGTACCCTAGTCGAATAGACAATCACTCAGACGGTATTCCACAACTTGATAAGGCCGTTCCATCCACAGGTAAATCTCGTTAATTCACACCAATCGACAAAATTCCTCCGGCTTCTGACCTTCTGGCACGAGATCCAAGCGAGCGGAACAGATGCGTTCTCAGAGGTTTGGAACACGTGGTTATCGATATACCTCTTTCCTCCTCCGGACACACACGAATATCCAAAGTTTTGCAACATATCCACTTAATTCAGGGTCAAGGGTGCCTTATAACACCAGTCTGGTCAACATATGTGTAGTTCATTCATCTGTCTCTCGAATGTTCCATTCCAATACCATTTCCAACATCTTGTTTCCACTTAGAGCGGATTAGCAACCTACAGACTGGTCTACATTTATCTTTATGGATATTTTCAAAGTCAAATGGCGGAGCTCTTATGATTAAGCTGTTCACGAAAAATTAACCAAACAGTTTACGCCTTCCCCTATTAAACAGTAGGAATTACATCGGAAACAATTTACCACGTAGATTGTAGAGTCTGTCCAACACATAGCTTCAGTCAGTTTATTTTTAAAGTACAGTACTTCAATTACTCTTTTGAAGACAAACAACTGTCAATTTACACACTATACAATCAATTCTCAGCCATTAAAGAATCGTTCTTTGATTCCACTGTCTTCCGACTTACCCTTCAACAAGTTCAAAGGAGTTTTTCTTACAACTTGGTTTTAGTTACGAAATATTTTCAAAACCAAATAGCTAAATTCTTATGACCAAGCCGTTCACAACAAATTAACCAAACAATTTACACCTTCCACAATTAGACAGTATGAGTCACATTGGAAACAATTTACAACGTGGATTGTAGAATCCAACCAACAAAGTGCCTCAGTAAGTTTAATTTTAAAGTACTTAAATTACCTTTTCGAAGACAAACACCTATCAGTTAACACACTTCGCAATCACCTCTCAGCCATTAAAGAACCATTCTATGACCTTACTGGCCTTAGACTTCCACCTAAGTATGAAGGAGGTTTTATTACGGCTTGTTTTAAATTACGAGCTCCAGCGAGACAGATTCTACCTCAGTGGTTTCTGGGCAAAGTGTTAAATCTATTAAGTACTAAACCTTACACGGTCAACCCCTCTTATGACAAGTTATTATCTAAATGTGTTTTCTTAATTTCGTTAGCAACAACACATAGAGTGTCCGAACTTGCGGCCATGGCTAGAGCTGCGAACTGCTTACAATTTAAAGATCTGAGTGCTGTTACCCTCACACCAACTCCTGATTTCATAGCCAAGAATGAAAGAGAAGATCATATGTTCTCACCTTTTGATATAATGGTCCTCAAACAAAAGAATAAACATCAGGCACTAGGCCCAGTGTTAGCTTTGTATAAGTATGTACAACCAACTACACCCTTACACCCTTCTCATTTATGGATCTCTTCACATGGCAAATCAAGGTTATCTAAACGACAGCTTGCTTCAATTCTAGTGGACGTTATCAAAACAGCCGTACCGTCAACAGTAACAAGGGCCCATAATGTGAGAAAGTGGGCCACGACAGTCAGATTTCTTAACAATTACTCTATCCAAGACATTAAGCAAACAAGAGTCTGGTCATCTCACCACACATTTTTATCCAAATATCTTTCAGTTCAATTGAAGAGACCCACTGTGCCATGCATAGCCATGATAATTAGGCATAAGCATAACTGATCTCTGTTTATTGCAATAATGACATGTTTTATGTTACAAGTACGTGTGAGGTTCACCAAGTACAGTACTGACTTACTTTTAGGAGTTTTGGACAAAACAGAGGGGGGGGGGGGTTCCGAACTGGAGAACCTCTCACAAGTGTTGTTCAATGTTAATATTAGTAAGATTGATAATTTCTAATACAGGATATTAGATTAATAAATAAAAAAAAAAATTTTTTTTGGTGAGTTTAATAAGTATGAATAGATTTTCATCATCATCATCATCATCATCATCTCCGACGCCTTGCTTCCCCCTGGGAAACCCCCACTAGAGGATGGCCATGACAGAAACGTCTCCAAGCTACTTTGTCAAGACATGCCTCCTTTGCCCGTGCCACAATGCCCCTTCCACTACGTGGAAGTTTTTCTTCAATATATTTTTCCACTTTCTTTTCCCATACCATAGGTGGTCTTCCACTACTAGCGGTTCCACTCACCTGACTCCCATATATCTTTCTTGGCATTCTGTCTTCATCCATTCTCTGAACATCATACCACCTCAAAGTACTTCTCTTTATCCACTCAACCACACCACAATCAATGCCCAAAGCCTGCTCTTCCATTCCAAAGGACTCGTACACTTCCCTATTACTTGGCCCATCTAGCCTATTCATGCCAGCTGCCATTCTGAAAAAGCTCATCTCCACAGCTCTTAGTTTGAAGAGGTCCTCGTCACTTGCCGTCCATGTCTCGCTTCCATACGAGAGTGTTGGGAGCAGCACACTGTTTCTCAGTGACTTTTTGACTTCCTGGCTAACCATTCTTCCTTTGAGAATACTATCAAGTTCTCCAATCACTTTTCTCCCTTGCATTTTTCTCTCTTTTATCTCACTCTCCATTTTACCATATTTGCATAGTACAGCTCCCAAATACTTGAAACTTTCAACCTCTTCTAGTACTTCATTTTTCAATTTTATTTTACAACTTTTCTTGTGTTCTTTCTTGATTCTATATTGTTCCTTAAAATCTATAGTTTCATGCATTCTTCTCTCAAACACCATTACCTTACATTTCCCTACATTGACCTTTAACTTTCTCTTTTCACATACCCTGTCAAAGTCAGTGACCACTCTCTGAAGTTCTTCAGCATTTTCCGCCAACAGGACTGCATCGTCCGCATATAGGCATGTTAAAATCTTCCATGTTCTTCCCTCTGATTCCAGTCTAGCTCCCACACCTATTGATACAGCCCTACATTCCCTAATCACTCCATCCATGTATATATTGAACAACCAAGCTGACATGACACATCCCTGTCTTACACCTACATTGACCTCAAAACTTTCACTTAACTTATCCCCTACCTTCACATTTGCCATTGCATTCCTATAAAAAGATTTTACTGCCATTAGCAACTTTCCTCCCACACCATATACTGTTAACACATCCCACAGGCCCTCCCAGTCTACTTTGTCGTAGGCTTTTTCCAAATCCATGAATGCTGCATAGAGTTTTCTGTTTTTGGCCAGATACTTCTCTACCAACAATCGCATTGAGGCTATCTGGTCAACGCAGCCCCTGCCCTTTCTGAAACCTCCCTGTTCCTCGCCTATTTTGTCATCAGTTATCTTCTGTAGCCTCTGTGTTACTACTCTTGCGTGTACCTTTCCAGGTATGCTAAGCAAGCTAATTCCCCTATAATTCTTACACTCTTCTTTACTACCCTTCCCTTTGTACAAGGGTACTATCACTGCTTTCCTCCAGTCCTCTGGTACACTTTCCTTTTCCCATGCTAATTTACATAACCTATGCATTATGTCAACAGCTTCTTCTCCTCCATATCTCAGCATTTCACCTGGGATGTTATCTACTCCAGCAGCTTTGCCCATTTTAAGTCTATTGATTGCTTCTTTTACTTCTTCTCTGCTTATCTGGCTTTCAACTACCCTGTTTATTCTACCTCTCTCCATTCCTATGGATGAGATCTTTGCCTTCCCCCTACTCTTTACAGCTAAGCTACTAAAATGATCTTTCCATACTTTCACCACACCATCACCCTCTACCACTTCCCCATTCATGTCCCTCATCCTACCACCTGAGACACTCTCAGTCTTCTTCCCTCTGGCTTCTTTCACAGCTCTGTAGTATGCTTTCCTGTCATTCAGAAACTGTTCACTAATCTTTCTCCCATATGCCTCATCTGTCTTCCTTTTAGCGTCTTGTATCGCCCTCTTCACTCTTTGTTTCAAATGTTTATATTCTTCTTTCATCGCATCTCTAGTTTCTCTAGGTATATTCTTTTGCAGCGCATACTCTTTCTGAACTCTTTCTTCTTTTTCACTATTTCTTCTATCTCTTTACTAAACCATGCGTTACCTTTCTTCTTCCACATTTTAAAGGTTTTCTTCCCACATACTTTCTCAGCTGCTTTAATCATGGAGTCTCTTGTACCTTTCCATACTTCGTCTACAGTATTTCCCAGATCTATCATAACATCCATGTCCTTTATAGTCTCTTTCAGGATGTCCTTGTATTTTGTTGCATTACATTCTTCATTTAATTTTCTCACATTTATTCTCTCTACTGTCAGTTTTCTCTCTTTCCTCTCATATTTCCACTCTTTCCTTATCCTCAATTTTGTCAGCACTGTATAGTGGTCTGATCCCGTCGGCATACCTCTTACAGCTTTTGAATCTAAAATTCTTCCTTTTAGTCCGGAGTCCATCATGGCGTAGTCAATTAGAGATTTCTGTTCCTGCTCACCTTCACCTCTGTGCCATGTATATCTATGAATGTGACGATGTTCAAAAAATGTGTTAGCCAGAAACATCTCTCTCTCCGCACATACTTCTAAAAGGAAGTCACCATTCATATTCCTACCCTCCACACCCCATTTACCTACTATACCTTCTATCTCCTCGTTTCCAACTCTACCATTCATGTCGCCTACTAATATTACTTGTGTACACTCTTGCCTTTCTCTTATACATTTATTGACTTTATTCCAAAATTTTCTATTTTCTTCCGCACCTTTCCCAGTTTCTTGGTTGACTGGTGCATAGACACACATAAAAGTATACCTATCTATCCCAATCTTGCACTCACACCATACAATTCTTGAGTCCACGCATCCATAGTTTTTCACACACTTCCTCAACCTTTCTGACAAAATTACTGCTACCCCTTCCTTTTTCTTACGTTTATATCCTGCATCCAATCCAGACCAGACAACCCATCCTTCCCCACCCCACAAATCATGCTCACTCTCACCATCCCACACTCCAGAACCCAACAGGTGCGTCTCACCTACCCCACACACATCCACACATCCATCTTTAAGCTCTCGCATCAGACACTCTCTCTTGCTAAAATCATTTATGCCATTGGCATTGAAGGCACAGACACGGAGCACGCTTTCCTTCACCCGAACGACGCTTCCACCACTTTTCTGCTTTGTACCTCCACCCCCGAGGGGGTCCTGGCCGGCAGCATACCGAGCACAGTTGCTTCCCAGGAGGACTTGGGGCCTGGACATAATACCTCCAAACAGGGCGCCGGATTGTCAAAAGTATACTAAAAGAAAAACTAAAAACTGATACCAACATCAGTAAAAAAACATACAACACAGTAAAAATTAAAATATTAAGAAGATAGGGAGAACAAAAATATACAGGGGACAACAGAAATATAGTTACAAGGGGGATAATTTTTAGTGGAAATTAAAAGAGGATTTAAAATTAAAAACAAAGTGTGCTGCTGAAGAAAATAGCACACCCGCCCTCCCCTTTAGTTCCACCGTCAAGCAAAAATAAAAATGTTAGAAATTTAAAAGGGAGGATTAAAATAAGGACGGTGTAATAACGAGGCTACCTCGAGAAGGCGGGGTAGGACTTACTTACCGTAACTAGTCACGGTAAGCTACAGAGGTGCGTTTTAGCAAGACTTTAACCAATACCGTACTTATACGCAGATGACAGGACCTCTAAACCTCATTGGTTACGATACTGCCACTGCGCAAAGCTAGATTTTTCTTTTTACAAATCATTCTAGTACTATAGCATGTACAATTCTTATGTGTTACAATATTTAGTGGTTCTTTTATTAAGTTTTACTGCATCCTTATCTTTATCTACCTTTCTATCGCTTCCTAAGGCTTACTTAGAAACCCTGCCTTTATACTTTACACTTTTTCTTAATTCTAGTTATTTAATTACAACAGCGCGAGCCGTTAGTTTTGGTTCTTTTCAGTCTTTGACGTTGAGCATGAGATGTCACAACCACCGATCTTGGTATTCTTAGGCTCTCACGTCATTGACGGAGAGAACCATTACTAAATTACGGGTTTGACAACCCGAAGGGAAGGAAGGAAAACTAACTATTTAGTAATGGTTCCATAGTCAATGACGTAAAGCGGCCCTCCCTCCTCCCTCTTCCCATGCACATGCACAACTTTGTACTATGAAGGACGTATAAACCCAGCGTGACCAACTGGGGGACGCGTGCAAGGGAAGGACAGTATAACGGCGCACTAGTTGATTTAGTAAGACAACATTCATAGTTTCTACTCTTTACTCATAAAATGTTTCTTTCATTTTCTAATGGTTACCTTTTTTAATGACGTTCCCTAGGAACTAAGTAAAGGGTTTCACCCTAGGATGTACTTTTTATATATTTGGGTCGCGTTATGCTTTCTCCGGGACCCTCACGGGGGTCTCCAAGGAGCCCTTATATATATAAGGCTCTCACGTCATTGACGGAGAGAACCATTACTAAATATAGAACCAGCCCAATTCCGCTTTCCTCAATTTTAGTTAGGATAGTACTTCAGAGGCTATCAACCCCATCACGCCGTAAATCAAGAATATCGTTAGGAATGGAGCCCCTTTTCGAGAAATGTACGTCCTTCCTTTAATCTCGCAAATCTACGCTCCCAAACTAGCCCAATGGTGCGAACAAAAGAAGACCTTGGCAACACTGTATATGTTTATCACGCCGTGGTCAGCTGGTCACCAAAACCCTCGACCTTGAAAGGGCAGTGTTGTCAGTCTTTTTTTTCATCATCTTTTTCGAATTTCCTGCATCTCCACGTATGTAATTTGCTGCCACTGTGTTCAATGACATTCTGATACACATTGATTGATTTCCTGTCACTGGTGTAATAAGAAATATAGCCGGTAACCTATTTAGCTGCCCGATTTGAGAGTGGATTATTAAATTGGTAACCTATAGGTGCATGGGAGCTTGAGTTGTAGTCTGCGCATGCGTAGACATTCAACCGCCAAATGCTTCAAACTAAAGAATATAATACCATTTGTTCAGCCAATATCTACTGAAACACGTATTTGTTAGTAACTAAAAAGGAAGTAAATACAATACTTCAATGAGTATTACACATTTCGCCCAGCCTATTACACCACATTAGATGAAACTAAATTTGTAGGTCAGGAAGCTGATATTTATGTATCAAATTATGTTAATTATTATATATTCACTGCATTAACGAGTATATAACTATCATATTATGAATCTAGTAAAAATATACTACACAACTATGTGTCATAGATAAGTTGCGAACTGTATTAAACCTCTTAAATCACGAAAACCCTCAAAACACCTCAATAGTGCATCACACACGATAGTCATTTGAATATGACCCCCAGCGCCATCTGGATTTTTAGTACAGTTTTCTCTAATTGCCCAAAAATATTGTAAGAAAAAACACTCATGTAACACTGGCTGTGGAATCAAGTTAAACTTCATACCTGTGACAAACGATGATTTGGGTATCTGCACGGGGTAGTGTAGTGATTTCAACAGTCTCGGGATTTCTTCCTCAAATTTATTAGGAAGTGTGTAATTGTTGTCCAGATGGCGATAGATGAACTGAAAAGATGGAAAAAATAATTATACCAGTATAACAAAGCAATGTGAGAAAATTAACCCTTTCAGCAAGATAACACAATTTTCATCTTATTCTGGTATTAATTAGAAGATTTTCTGTAGCTTATAATCTATCTCTGATCGACTATGTCATGAATGACTCTGAGCTGAATGGATTTTTTTTAGATTCGAAGACTGTACGAGGCATGCTGATGGTATCAGACAACTATACAGTGCTGACAAATTATTTATGTCAGAAAGTTTGAGTAATTATTAGGGTGGGCTGTGAGCTGCAAGATGGCCGACCAAATCAAGAAGCAGGATGATCTAGATAGATAGATACAGTAAACCCTCTCTATGTCGGACCTCTAAATGTCGGAAACCCGTACTTGCCAGATCAGCATCGGCCTGTCGGATAAGTCCTCCCAGTTGCTGGACATTTCCGATATTGTTCCGACAGTCTCTAACCGTGTCGGAATATGTTCTCAGTTTTCGGAAAAATAAGGGCAAATGTCCGTCATAACCATCCAATGTATGTCGTCTGATATCTCGTATGTTCCCGAGATGTGTCCGACAGTCTCGTTTGTGTCGGATGACGCGCTCCCGTCCCCGGAAAATAAGGGTGAATGTCCGTCAAAACGGGGATACACCATTTTGATTCCGCGCTACAGAGGACAAGAGTGAGAGACTTTGACTTTGAAATGGTCGTGGCAGAGGGTCGAATTGGGGAACAACTAGGTTGATTGTAGAGAGGTACTGGTACAATAAGATAAACTAAAATGTAACTAGAATAAGATAGATTGTACACCACTTTGTAACTGTCACCTTTTGATTCCGGAACCCGGAGTCACCCACTTGGACCAACACGCGTCAGTACGCACTAGAAGCTGTTGTGTTACACATCTACTCCGTGCATTTTCCCGTTCATCATGCCTCCCAAAGAGAAGCTTAAGCGCAAAGTGACCTCGATATCACTCGAGATAAAGAAGGGGAGTGAGGTGGTCAAGGAGAGTGAGGTGGAGAAGGACAGTGAGGTGGAGAAGGACAGTGAGATGGAGAAGGACAGTGAGATGGAGAAGAACAGTGAGATGGAGAAGGACAGTGAGGTGGAGAAGAAAAGTGAGGTGGAGAAGGACAGTGAGGTGGAGAAGGACAGTGAGGTGGAGAAGGACAGTGAAGTGGAGAAGGACAGTGAGGTGGAGAAGGACAGTGAACGGACCTGTTTTCAATGAAGGGGTGAGTGTCTGTGTACATTACATTACAGTGCAGCACTATAATGTACTGTACAATACTTATTGTTCCATATAAACTACTGTACTGTTTGTGCCAGGGTTGGCATGATTAAAATAAAACCATTTTAATCCACTGATTTTAATCGATTATAATCAAAGAAAAAAATAATTGATTAAAAAAAAAAAAATTGTTTTATTAAATTATCACATTTTAACCCTCTCACATCCTTATGACGCAGAGGTTGCCAGATTAGCAAAAAGAAATAGATTACTCTCACTCATATAATTACCTCTCCAAAATTAGTTTTCTGCCCACAGTTAACTCAAAAGACAACTGCAGAGGTTGAAGTAAATAAACTAAAGGTTTATAAATACCCCTGACGGTAACAAAGGCTTTAAAGTATCCCTAATAGGCTAAAAATTGTGTCAAGGACGTGAGAGGGTTAAGTCATTATAAGACATTTTGCGCTAATCTTAATACTGTAGTCTACCAAAATGTTTACCCTCTTAAGCATTATATAGTTATAACTATATAGTTGTTGTTGTTGTTGTTGTTGTTCCCTAAGCTGCCTGGCCGAACAGCCCCGAGTCCCTGAGGAAGGCCATGGCCTCGATCGGGCTTTCCCACAGAGCTCTCATTGAGTGTAGATTGTGTTGTTGGCGTAAGTGGTTGTGTGAAATGCAGTCTTCTATGATGTGTTTAATGGTATGGGGTGCTGTGTTACATCCCGGGCAGGCGTCGACAACGGAGTCATCCAGTCTCTTCTGATAGCTCAGGAGAGCTGGATGGTGTCCGCATCTCAGCCTGGCCAGGTGGACTCTGTCCTCGCGAGGAAGGGAGGATTCGGAAGGATGGATTTCGGGAGGTCGTGCATGCAGCTGCGTGTTGTCTGTGACTGAGTGGATGGATCGGTGAGAGATATGAGTATGGATGTGCTTCTGGAAGTTGGTTCGGGGTGGGCAGGGAGGGAGAGAGGACAATAATTGTGTGTGATACCGTGTGCTGGGTGTTGTTTTGATATTTCTTGGTGTCTGTGGGTGTGTTGCCATGTAGTTTAGTGGGTGGTCTTGGTTCGTGGAGGCTGCTGCCAGGAATTGAGTGCCTCTCATGTCCAGATGGTCTTTGACTTTGAGGATTTTGGTTTCTTGATGTAGGTGATCTGTGGGTGCAGTAGCTGTGCAGCCTGTAATGATCTTCAGGGCTTTGTTTTGAATAGTTTTTTTTTTTTTTTTTTTTTTTTTTTTTTTTCTAAATTCCAACTTACTTCCTCTCGGGCATAGGCTGAGAGCCTTACCATTCACCGCTTTACAATGAAGCCCATGAGGTCTTGTTCCAGTCTAGGGAGTGAGACATGTGAAGCACGTAGAGTACAACGAGCACCTGCCATCTTGCCTTCACATGAGGCACGGTGCTCACTCATGGCCCGAAACGACCCCATCTCTGAAGCCACCTCGTTCCCGTGCTTCACTGTCTCACCCCCTACACTCGGACTCTCACACTTACACACACACAACGCCACCTGTTGAGCAGATAACTCACCAGGCATTGCACCCCTATAGCATATTTTGAATATGGGAATATTCATACAGTGCTATTTAATCAGGGAACAATGAGGGTATTTTATTGGCATTTCGGTGGGCTTGTGGTAATGCACTGATACTAGGTACAGCACAAATTCCATCCCAATAATATCTTCCCATTGATACATCGGGATTTGAACCCGGGACCTTTGGATTACCAGGCCAGTGGCAAGACCACTCCACCACACCTCCCTGTCTGTAAGGTCTTATGATGTGTTTCAGCTAGGTTAGAAGCCCAGGCTGGACTTGCGTATTCCATCACTGATCTTATGTATTGTTTATATACTGTGGTGGTAGTTTCTTTGTTGTGTCCAAATTTTGTGTGAGCAAGTGACCTGAGGGTGTTAAGTCTGGGTGTCAGTTTCTTTTTAATGTTTGTGGTGTGCTGTTTGAATGTCATATGAGTATCATATGTTACTCCTATATATAACTATATAGTTATAACTAATGGAAGTGAGGTATACCTGTATGCGGATGACACTAAGCTGTATAGAAGAGTGAGGAGTAAGGAAGATGTGGGTTTGCTTCAAGGAGATGTGGAGGGCATGAAGGGATGGTCTGAGCATTGGTTAATGCCTTTTCATCCAAAAAAATGCAAGTACATGCGGATTGGGACAAGCAAAATAGACAAGGTAGGATACAGTAGGTATGAAGCGATGGAGGAAGTGAATGCAGAAAAGGATATAGGAGTAGTGATAGACAATAAGTTAAATTTCTCAGAACATTTAGCGGAAAAGATAAACAAAGCCAATAGAATTGTAGGGCTGATAAGGAGGACATTTGTCACTTGACGAAGAAATCTTCAGGAATCTCTATACAGCGCTGGTTAGGCCGCACCTGGAATATGCGAACCAGGTGTGGGCTCCATATATGGTAAAGGATATAGAAGCAGTGGAGAAAGTACAGAGGAGAGCTAGCAAGCTAGTACCAACGTTGAAGAACGCGGGCTATGAGCAGAGGTTGAGGACACTGGGGCTTCCGACACTGTCATATAGGAGAAAGAGAGGGGATATGATAGAGACTTTTAAGATAGTGTCAGGAAAGTATGATGAGGATGTGTGTGAAGGTATCTTCTTGATGCGGGAGGGAACAAGAACGAGAGGACACTCTAAGAAAATTTACAAAGAAAGAAATAGGCTTGAGAAGGCAAAGAACTCATTTTGTGATAGTGGTAAATGAGTGGAACGCACTGCCCCAGTATGTAGTCGATTCTGAATCAATAAGGGAGTTTGAAAGTAATCTTGATAAAGCATGGGGAAGACAAGATTTGAAGTTTGATTATAAAACAAAAATACAGTATAGTAAAAATGTTGCGTCTGCTACCGCCGCCGCCAACACCGTGAACGACCGCAGCAGTGCAAGTACTGGTACTGAGCTGGATACACAGGCCTAGTTTGCCTTTTTCCAGAGGATCTACTGTAAGAAACTGTAAGAAAATAGTAACCTATATCAACAATATTTTGCATATTTCTAATAAACTTTTGAACTAGTTCAAGAATTTAAGAAATTAAATCAATTGTGTTCTTTCATAGAAAATTAATTATCTTTGCTCCTTAACCCTCCTTGCCCGGCTGGAATCCATAGCTCCATATCGAGTTTGCCCCGTACTGCCCAGCTGGCTTACATAGCTCCATAGTATTCTTTCATGGCTTAAAACCGCACTTGAGAAAGTTTTGTTGTCTTAGCGGATGGTCCGTATAACCAACAAGAACAAAAACACATAGCCAGTCAGTCAGGTGACTCCTTGCGTGCAGGCGTAACGAAAGCTTCTATTGATTTAGTGAGTCTCAAACGATGCATGAAAGCAGTCACAGTGAAATAGGAATGTTTAGAATGGTGAGAATGGTGAGATATATCAATAATCAATATTAATACAGAATACATAATCAATAATCAATTGTTGAACGAATGTAAATAGACCGTAGCCGTGGCTGCATCGTCGCATTCGAACACTTCTCAGTAGCATCACAAAACAGCCATTCTATTTCTCACCTCACACAAGATAACGCCGATTAGTGCCTCTGGTATGTATATAACCTAGGTTAAGCTATTTATTTGCAGATATAAGAGTATCTGTAAATGACGAAACTCGGTAATTTACACGGTTCTAGGCTCGCAGCAACCAAAACTGACCTACTAATTTTCACAATAAAAACTGAACCTCTTGGTCTAGAAACTTCTAGTCTTCACTCATCGCAAGATAACGAGTACTGCCTCTGGATATATATATATATACAGTGGTCCCTTGCATTTGGCGATTTAATTTGTCTAGCCAAACCATCGCCAAGTGTATTTCGACAAATGTAGATAGTACTTTAAATGGGAAAATTATCCATTAGTCTTTGACGAGGCCCGAGTGCACTCTACTCTTTTCAAACTGCCCGCCATGCGCATCGTCGATCGCTGACACACTCGGCGTCGTCTGCTTACTCTGTTTTTGCTAGAAGACATAGGCCTAGCCTATATATCTCCACAAAGAAATGACCTAACCTAGGTTAGATGTATATCAGGCAGCAGAACTCATTGTTATCTTGTGAATAGTCTTATTGATAAGGAATAACCACATAATCTTAGCAACAAGTTGCTAAGTCACTAGCTAGCAACAAATTGCTAAGTCACTAGCTAGCCAGACCAAGAAATGGTCTAACCTAGCTTAGATATATATCAGGAGGCATAAATCATTTTTACCTTGTGAATGGTGAAGACTAGAATTTTCTATACCAACTGCTTTTCGATTGAGCAAAATAATGAAATTGGTTTTGGATCCGTGGTCACTTCTTTGATTAATTATCGATTGGGCCCCTGAGTCAGCTGATGCACGCGTGTGTGTTTGTGTGTGTGTGTGTCGCGGACTGTTCGGCACAATAAACAAAGCAAAAACACGAGATATGAGGTTCACAAATCGGTTTGGTCAATATTACTCTGTTAATATACGTTTATGAAATATACCTGGGATATTCTCACTATCCAAGCAGCTCATTTAGGGTTTTGTGAGTAGGCCTAAGCCTATCTATAGCCTAGCCTCGGCCTAAGAGTAACTCTCAATACGGCGCTCTACTGTAGCCTACATGAAACATTAACAGCAATAAAAAAAGATAATAGATAACAGATTTTATTTACCATGAATTAAGAGTTAGGCCTGGTGAGACGAGCTTGCGGGCGGTGCATTCTGGGCCGACGCCATTCCGTGACGTCAGCATTCTCGCCAAAAGTGTATTTGAAGCGCCAAATTCGGATTCTGGTACCATATCCAACCTATCGCCAATACTGTGTTTCGCCAAGCTGAAACCCGCCAAACGCGAGGGACCACTGTATACAGTAACCTAGGTTAGGCTGTTTTTGGGTGTATTTATAAGCATACCAAAATCCTGAGAATTTGATGATTCATCCAGATTCAGCATTGGCGGGAAGGTTTAACACCCTAGCCGCGGGACCCGACATATGTCGATCGAGAGAACCATGGCCATCCCTGCGGGGCCCGACATACAGTAGGGTCTCGTAAGATGCGAGTTTATGGTCGATGGATGCGACCGCATCTTACGATACACGTAAAAACACGGAAAAACGTCCCGCCTAAGGCTCGCATTTTTTTTCTTTTTCGCATCTTGAGGTTTCTCCTCGGATTTAGCCCACTTTGAGCCTCCGATTCGCAAATTATGGTCAGTCTCGCATCTTAAAATAATTAATTTATTATTTGGGGGTCCTCGCATCTTATGCGAATTGCATCTTCTGATCTCGCATCTTACGAGACCCTACTGTATGTCGGAAGGGATGTTGAGCACATTATCGGCTCCGAGATAGTCCACGCGTTGGGAGGACGATAGGCGGGCTCTGACCACTCGGCAAGGACCTAGTCCCGCCACTGACGTAACCTTCGTACCATCCCACACCCCAGGCCTCGCGAGAACAAGGAAAAACTGGTGAATTTACCGTATTTTAGTTTTTTTTCCCCTCGTGTTGCAATATCGTTGCAAGAGAACCCGTGGTCGTACAAGGATGATTCAGGTCTCATTGGAAAGCTCTATTATCGTCCTTTCACGGATACATAATTGTATTACGCTCTGGCTCTTGTTTATGCATGAAAAAGAGCATGGAATGAAGCTCGTTTAGGGTAAATATGCTTGCCAGGCAGGTAGTAGAAGATACAAACATCCCCGGCCGTAAGGGGTTAAATTACTTTGATTTAACTGTTTTTCTGACATAATATAATCAAAGTAATAACCTTTAACCCCTCCTACCCAGTTGTCATTTTAAAATGACACCGGGGCAGATGGGCAGGAGCCCGGGTGTCATTTTAAAATCCGTAAGCTTGAAAGCCTATTAACCCGGCGCGCGCGCGCAGGGTGTAGTGAACACCACAGTTCTGGGCGGCAATATTAAGCTCCATTCCTGCCTATAATCGTCATTTTACGATAAATATTGTTATTAGTTATTCATATGAACCTATTTTACCTTTAATATGAAGATAGTAACCTGTAACAACAATAAAACAAGTGGGAACATCATTTTGATGGTCAAAATCGCGAATTGTTAGCGAGCGGTTTATTCAACAATTGTGAGCCAGCCGGCCTCACACCCTCTTCTCTCGAGGGTTGAAGCAGTATTGAGCTACTCCCTCACACTCTCCCAGTCTCTACCTTACGTAACACCAGAGCTGGGCACCACAAACAAAAAGTCGAATTAGCAAACTCAAATCAGCAAACCCAGAACATAACTTCAGCAAACACACATGTGCAAACCTTGTGAAATTTCTGGTTCGCAAATGCAAATATGCAAACACAAACCGTTTTTCATTAATTTTAAATTTAAACTACAGAATCAAGGGTAAATCAATAAAATCAATCTCTAATGTCAATAAATATAGTGTTGTACAACTTCCAATGACCTCAGGGATATACATTTTAATAATGCCATGGGATACAGTAATGGGTTGAGGGGGGCTTTGCCCCCTCATCCCCCCCATGACTTATTATCATCATATATATTGCCAGTAGGGGGGCAAATAACAAGTACGCCGCGGCCCAACCGACTGTACACCCGCTCGCTAACACTTCTCTTACCGTACCTACAGTTTATTTTAGCCTAGGTTACTGGAGATGTCGCCCCAAAAACTTGTCCCGCATTTTGTATAAGGAACTTGCCCCGTTTTGGTTAGGTTTGGCTAACAAAAATATATATATAATATATAGCCTAGACCTTTGGCCACTCCGTTTGTCCGACATGGGCAATAAAACGTTGGGGTGACTTGTTATCGGGGAGAATCATTCAGTAATAATCAGTATTCGCAATTTTGCACCATTCGGGAGGAGGTACGCCAGATCACAGAGGTGCAAGGAGGCGATTCATTCGTGGCCACCCCTTTGGGGATGACAATAGATAGATAGGTTTACTTTAGTTTGATTAAGTAATTTAATAGAAAGTAGCCTAGGCCTATATTCATTATGATGCTCAGAATATAGCTTCAGATCAGAATTAAATCAGAATTAAATTAAAGAGCAAAGTTATGGTCTTCGAAAGGGGTGAAGTCACAGAGTGTGAGGTGAAGCTGAACGGTCAGGCTATGGAGATCGTCAACTCTTTTAAGTATCTGGGCAGTGTGTTGAGTAAAGATGGGACTATGAATGAAGAGGTGCGGGAGAGGGTACAACAGGGGAAGAGGGTTGTAGGAACGCTAAAAGCAGTAACAAGAAATAGGGTGGTCAGTATGGAAGTGAAGAAGTCCTTGCATGACAGTGTGGTAATCCCGACACTGACTTACGGAAGCGAAGCATGGACGTTGGTTGAGAGACTCAGACCAAGAGTGAGAGCAGTGGAAATGAATTACTTAAGGAGTGCGTGCGGAGTTACATGGAGGGATAGACAGACTAATGAGGAAGTAAGAAGGAGGTGTGGTGTGGAGGTAGATGTGCTGGAAAGTGTGAAAAGGAACAACTTGAGATGGTTCGGCCATATGGAACGTATGGAAAGCGAGAGAATGACTAAGAGGGTGTATGAGAGCGAGGTGGAGGGACAGAGGGGGAGAGGTAGACCGAATATGAGGTGGAAGGATGGAGTGAGGAAGTACATGAACGAAGGTGGTGCTGGTTGGGGGGAGGGGCGTCGACTGACTGGGGACAGAGGTGCATGGGGCGGTTCGTTCGTGGCCACCCCTTCGGGGATCACGGCGTCAGGCAATAGATAGATAGATAGACCAGAATTAAATTAAATCTTATTGTAAATTATATAATACTTTCAAAATTAACACTTTCTATTTGACACTGATAATATGAGTCGGTCATTAGGCCTACCGGGTATATACTGTATATTAAATATTTAGCCTACATGCATTGAGGCATTTTTTATGGGATTAGGGTAGGCCTAGCATAATTAAATTAGTTTAGGTTAAGAAAACATTAACAATATAAGTCGAATTGCTAGGCTACTAACTGAAGTGAAGCGCCGCTATACAATAGGCCTAGGCCTATTATAACCGCTTCATTTTACATATAGGCCTAGGCATATTAGTTTATAAAAGGTAAGGCTAATGTACTGTACTATTCACTTCAAATACAACATGAGACTTTCCAACTATCTTATCTAATCATAAATAAAGATGGAGGCCTAGGCTATCACGTGGTCACGAAAGCGTGTTATAAACATAACACCAGCTACACAGCTGATAGGCATCACCATCGCCATCTATGGAGACGATGGAAAACCATGATTCGAATTGCCTTCCCTCTCACTTTACCCACCCTAATTCTCATTTTTATGATAAATATAATCACATTTACTCAAGGCTAGACACAATATAACACATTTTCCCATCTGCTCATAACAAAACTCTATGGACCCCACTATTCTTCCAAGCTTACTTTTAAGATTCGGCTATAATCTGGTTTTCTTTTCCAAATCACATTATGTTACTTAGGCTACTTAAAATACCTGTGCTAAGTGTTCCTACATCACTTTCGTTTTCACCAGTTACAAATAGGCCTATAGGCTGTCCTAACTCCAGGTTTATCGCATATTACATCTAATATTTGTCTTCATCGTAACTCAGCTCTCTACATCTCAGTATTCATGATATTTTGACAATATCCATATCCAAAAATAAATAATCTAGACTATTGATAATATAAATATATTAGCTCAAGAGTGGATTCAATTATGATTTGTGAGAGTAAGTTGCGCAATTAATAGGCCTACAATCGAATCTCTCCAGGTCTTCAAATATTTTTGTTTACCTTTAACCCGCTGAGTGCCAGGGACGTATATATACGTCCTAGGGTGTTGTCACGCCCAGTGCCAGGGACGTATATATACGTCCTCGCCGAAAAAAAATCATAGCAGCGAAACGACTGCACCTATGGCTTTCATATTTTTACCACATGTACCTAACCCTTTTGGCTAACCACCACAAAAATCCAAAATCCCTGCTCCCACCCACTCGCTGACTGTCGGTCCCGTCAGAAGGAAAAAAAAGGAAAATCTGTGGCGGAGAAACGATTGGACCAATCGGTTCCATATTTGTGTGACAAGTCTCTTACCCTTCTGCCTTCCCTCCACCACACCCCCAACCACCTCCCACCACCCACTTCCAGCATAGAAAGGAAAAAAAGGAAAAAAAAGGAAAATCCGTGGTGGCGAAACTACCTCACCAATCGGCTTCATATGTGTAACACAAGTCAATTACCCTTCTACCTTCCCCCCACCAATCCCAAAACCCTCCCACCCATACATTCCGATACCATAAAAGTCTCTGTAGTCTATAGTGTCTTTTCAGCTACTTTCGGGACCATCGGGGACCTGATTTCTGGCGAAAATGGACAAGGGGAGTGTTTTTTTTACCATTACCCTTCCTTTCTCTCCCAACTTGATAGATTTAGCCAAAAAAAAAAAAAAAAAAAACTCTGGCACTGGCAGAAGAACACCGTCAAAATTGGCTGGCACTCAGCGGGTTAAGCAATATTTATTAAGTAATCTTTATTATCATGTCTTCCTTAGCATTTTCACACATCAAATCACATACGAAAAATCACGAAATATAGAGAGTGCACTAGATTCCAGCACAAAAAGTAGGCTAGTTGGCTTGGCTTTTGGCGGGAGCTGGAAGTGGTGGGGGCCGCGGTGCCGTGTTTACCACAGGTGGGAGTTTTGCGGACTCAAGGTTAGCAACATGGAGGTACTTTCCAGAGCTACAAACCCGCAAATAGGCGGCCATTTTGGCGCCAACGCTAATGCGCCACCAAAATGACACTTTCGCCATGACGAAATTGGCGTTTTGCGTATGCGTATGCGGAAGTGCCCAGCTCTGCGTAACACACACATGACCACAGCCTAGGATCGGCTTGGAGATGTTTACACGAAAATATACCAATGAATAAGGGAATAACAGGGAAAATAGGTGATAATTGAAGGAGGGGGGGGGGGGGGGGGGGCTGTGGAGGAGAGGTATGGAGGACAAAAACATTTTTTTTTTTTAGGCCTTACCTCTTAAGAGGGTCCTCGCCCTTGCCCACCAAAACCTCTTAAGTGTTCTCGCCGTTAACGGGTTAAGCTTGGTTTGAAAGCCGTGCGTAGAACCGTATGTAAACAAAGCCTGTCGGAGCGACGCGCACCTTCGAAATAAAAAAGGAGAAGTCTGACTTTTGTTGTTATTGTTTTGGAGAACAAGATTAGTTGTTATTATTGTGAGATATTGCTAAAATCGCGGAAAAATTTGCTCCACGGAAATCGTCATCACAACTGAATCAGTTGACCTAGAGAGCTCTACTTAACCCTCTGTTCCCGGAAGGGCTCTTGAACGCCCATAAAAAAGCATACACGAGCTGCCCGGAAGGGCTCTTAAACACCCATGAGGTCAAAGCCTGTGAGCTTGGTGTGCGAGGCGTCGGTCCGACGCATGTAAACAACAGCCGGCTGGACCGACGCCCCGCATCTCCGGCCACAAGAAGGAGAGCGTCGCTTGTTCGTGTGTGCCTGTATGTTGTTATTAAGTATCGAAAAGTAGTGTAAAGTGGCTGTTTTTGCCATAAAGTTATCTCCAATGAAATCATCATCACAACTCAACCAGTTGTTGTTGTTGTTGTTGTTGTTCCCCAAGCTGCCTGGGCCATAACCGAGCGCCCCCACAGAACCCTGGGTGACCGAAGCCACTCCATGGCGAGATCTAGAAAATATATAAGTAAAAGGAACAGTCAGAGTAAGCTATGGGTATGGCAGAGATTGCTCAGTTCTCACTCTGATAGACCAGCCCATCACCACAACTCAACCAGTTGACTTAGAGAGCTCTACTTAACGCCATTCTACAGGTAAATAACACAGCTACGCTTGGGGATGCGTGGGAATGCGGAAAGTAGTCAGAATAACAAATATACGGTAGCCTAGCCTAGACGTTTTTCGGCCAAAACACCCGGGTTTCGAGGAATATTTATGTAATGCGTAGCCGGGGCTGGAGGGTTAATGCCAGTCTACAGATACAAAACACGGCTACGTTTTGAGATGCGTGTGAATTCTCTAGCAGTTAAAATAACAAAGATAGGGCCAGCCTATTACAACTTTTTTCGGCCAGATCGCTCGGATCTCAATAATGTCCTTAGGATGGCGAGCCCGGGCAAGAAGGGTTAAAATATAGGAATATAATACTTACAATATTATACAAGTTTTGCACAAAATGGAAGTTTGTGTACAAAAAAATTGATTTTAATAAAAATAATCAATAATTTTTATTTTTATTTTTATTTTTTATTTTTTTCCAACCCTGGTATGTAATATTATATTAAAATATTAAAAATATATTGAAATCTAGGGCACGAATAGGGTAGTCTCCGTTTTCTATGTTGATGCGGACTTCCCTCTTGAGGTCGCATTTTTTCCGTAGTCTCCATTTTCATGGTTGCATCGGATTTTTCCTCTTTCAGGTCGGGCACAAGCCGGAGTTCGGATATCTTGGAAAATCGGACACTACGGACTGGAACGTAGAAGGGAACGATACTTAATAATATATACGTGGAAAATCGCAGAGGGTTTTGTACCAAATCTACATACCCCAATAGCAATGAAGTTCAGTGATAGGAGAGGCTGGGAATGCAATATCCCCAAGATGAAATATCGGGGTGCTATGGGCTCTCTGCGAAAGGGCTGGTTATCACATAGAGGAGCACGTCTCTTCAACAAACTCCCACGGTGAGTAAGAGACATGAGAGGCATCTCGTTAGACAGCTTCAAGAGAGCCCTCGATGTCGAACTACAAAAAGTGCCAGACGAGCCTATCTTCGCAGGGGAGCGCTCCGCCCCTTCGAACAGTCTGCTGCACCAATTTTCAAACAACAACGAAGGGCTCTGCGCTCCTCGGTGCCACTAGCAAGAGTGGCGAACTCCACATAGGTAGGTAGGTATATTTCCCAAAACTGTGGTTCATTGTATATGTTTTCTAGAGTGTCAGAAGTTACCTCCCCGTCCGAAGTTATGGCATGTTACCGGTACGTCATTGCAATTTTAACACATGAGGCATAAACCTTTCCCTTCAGGGGGAGAGACATTCTTTTCATGGTCAGAATTGGCAGTAGTTCTCTGAACTTCCCCCAGCCACATCTAATTCTAGCGACAGTGGCAGCCTCGGCCCCACCACCGGCAGAGATGGTATCGCCTAGGTAACAAAACTTGTCCACCAGCTCCAATGACTGATCAAAATTCACAGCCACATGATCATCACTTAACACAAGCTCGCCTTTGCACACTACGCACTCAAATTTCTCTATTTCTGACTCATCCTTCGGCAGGGGTCCTTTTATTCTATTACAGCGCTTACTCCCATGGTGCACCCAACATCGACATTGCCTCGTCTCAATCTACACTGCATAACCTTGGTTTTGTTAATATTGGCTCTTAAACCCTTGCTCGCCATGCCCCCTCTCCACCTTCTGAATTTGGCCTCAGCATCTTGCATATTGTCAGCTATTAGGACTAAATCGTCTGCATAAAACAGTTCCAACGGGAGTCCGCATCTAAAAACTCTACAGTGCCTCCAGGACCATAATAAAGAAGAGGGGCTTAACACTGAACCCTGATGAACTCCAACATGGACTGTGAACTATCACTCAGTACATATTTCACCCTCACCGCAGTTCGCGAATCCTCATACATCTTCAAGTTATTAGTGGCCCCTTCATCATTGACAATGCGCCTTAACATTGTTTATGGCCAATCTTTGAACTCAAGCTTGTCTTTCAAACTTCCCGACCGGGAGAGATCAAAATACGATTGCCACACATCGTGAGCGAAACGCCCTTAACCCTTTCGCTGCGGGTGACGTTCTGGGACGTCATAGCAATTTACAGCAATTTCCAGGCTTCAAAAACCTGTAAAAATAGAGTGTCAGTGGGCGGGAGCGTGAGGGGCCCACCTCCGTTCCTCAGAGCAGCGAGCGGCCCACTGAGGTAGACTGTGTCTCGCGCGGGTCTCTCTCTGCCTCTCACAACAGTGTTGCCAAGCGAGCGAGTGCTAACAAATAGCGGGTTTCCCGCGTTTCTATGGCACCGCTGCGGGTGAACCAAACCACGTAAGAGGCCCGTTCTGGTCTCATTTTGAAGCTATTTTCGCCTAGTTTTCGGCAGAATACAGTTCATTTAATGCAGATGTTTGATTCATCATTCAGGAGTGCCTGAATATGCCCTAAATAGCCCAAAACACCCCGCAGCCAAAGAGTTAAAAAACACTCACGGACTCGTCCAATATGATGCGGGTACCACTACTAGAAAAAACTAGCAAAAAATAATGAAAATAAAAAGTTTAAACTTGATCTTAGCATTGCGCTTCCCAAGCGTCTGCTGTTCCGCACGCTTCGCCTCGCTCATCGAAGCAATCTCTTGCCCTTATTCCTACCGGGCCCACTAGTGTCGGACGTGTGTCGTGGTGCTCCGGCCCTCCTTTATTCTTCACCTCCCCTCGGTTATGGCGAGTCCTTACTCATATGTACATGTTAAGTGCTGAGGTCAGCTAGCTTATAGACTAGGAGTAGGCTGTGAGTGTCCTTTAGTGGGCCCTGGAAACTGTTCTCAGGGTTCACATACTAAAGCGAGTGTGTTAGGCGGAGTCCTCGTTGTGATAAGGCGAGGCTCCCACATGCTTGTTTTATTATCTTAGCTCATTATTAGTTCACTGTTTAGTCATGAGGTTTCTTATAGGGTGAACCGGGGCCTGTTGTTCGGTCCATTTTGGGTGTTCAACAGTATGCCACGTGGGCTAGTGCTCGTGGATTGTCTCACTTAGTTAAGGGGTCCTGCACGGAGCCATGCTGCTCTTCAACCTACACTTCGTGATTACTACGTGTTACTTACGGTCGACGCTGGATTGCAGGTTTGTGCTATTACTAACTGATATCATCGCCATCTGCCCCCATCTAGCTGGCCTCATGTAGGTTGTATATACAGTATATGGCTAGGGTGTGTTATCATTGATTTTATTTATTATTGATGTATAACTATGCCATGTATGTGCACGTTGTGTATGCCATTTTGGAGGGTTGGCCCTTCCGGCGGGAGTTATAAAAGTGAGACTTAGTCAACATGCCTCTCGTTGTTTCACATGGTTTTTCCGCCGGGAAACATCGAGAGTTATGTAAAATTCAGAATATCCTCGTTTGGTACAGGATAGAAATGGATTTTGTATGTTTTGTTTACGGCGTCTAGTATGATTTCGGCTTGACCGGCATTTTACTAAAATTGTTTCTTGAGAGTGTTCGGCTAATCCGCCTCCATTATAACAACTTATTCCGCCGCGTAAACCTAACAACAAAAAGGTTTGTTGCTTGGTGCTGTCCGAACGTTTACCCTGGTGGCTGGAAGTGGGTAGCCATTACCGCCGGGACAATAACGGCTGAGCCGAGAAACAAACTCACCCATTCCGATCTTGTAGCTTTCTTGCAGTTTCTTACAGTAGATCCTCTGGAAAAAGGCAAACTAGGCCTGTGTATCCAGCTCAGTGCCAGTACTTGCACTGCTGCGGTCGTTCACGATGTTGGCGGCGGCGGTATCAGACGCAAATTTTTTACTATTCTGTATTTTTGCTTTGTAATCAAACTTCAAATCTTGTCTTCCCCATGCTTTATCAAGATTACTTTCAAACTTCCTTACTGATTCGGAATCGACTACATACTGGGGCAGTGCGTTCCACTCATTTGCCACTCTATCACAAAATGAGTTCTTTGCCTTTTCAAGCCTATTTCTTTCCTTGTAAATTTTCTTAGTGTCCTCTCGTTCTTGTTCCCTCCCGCATCAAGAAGATACCTTCACACACATCCTCATCATACTTTCCTGACACTAGCTTAATTTCCTGACACTATCTAAAAAGTCTCTATCATATCCCCTCTCTTTCTCCTATATGCCAGTGTCAGAAGTCCCAGTGTCCTGAACCTCTGCTCATAGGCCGCGTTCTTCAACGTTGGTACCGGCTTGCTAGCTCTCCTCTGCACTTTCTCCACTGCTTCTATATCCTTTACCATATATGGAGCACACACCTGGTTCGCATATTCCAGGTGCGGCCTAACCAGCGCTGTATAGAGATTCCTGAAGATTTCTTCATCCATTGACACGAATGTCCTCCTTATCAGCCCTACAATTCTATTGGCTTTTATATTTTCCGCTAAATGTTCTGAGAAATTTAACTTATTGTCTATCACTACTCCTATATCCTTTTCTGCATTCTCTTCCTCCATCGCTTCATACATACTGTATCCCACCTTGTCTGTCTTGCTTGTCCCAATCCGCATGTACTTGCATTTTTTTGGATGAAAAGGCATTAACCATGTTCAGACCATCCCTTCATTCCCTCCACATCTCCTTGAAGCAAATCCACATCTTCCTTACTCCTCACTCTTCTATACAGCTTGGTGTCATCTGCACAAAGGTATATCTCACTTCCATTACTTATAACTTCAGGCAAGTCGTTGATAAACATAACGACAGTAGTGGTCCCAACACAGATCCCTGAGGTACCCCACTTGTAACTTTCCTCCACCCCGAGCCTATTCCATTCACCAGTACCCTCTGTCTCCGATCTTTCAGGAAGGCATCTATCCATTTCACACATTTCTCTCCTATACTATAGCTTCTAATTTTCTCTATTAGCCTTTTATGTGGGACCTTATCGAAGGCCTTTATAAAATCGCAATATACCACGTCTATAACATCCCCATCCTCCAGAATTTTCATCCAATCATCTACCACCTTAATTAGCTGTAATACCGTTGACCTCCCTGGCAAGAATCCGAACTGTCTCTCACTGAAAAGTTGGTTTGATTTCATATGCTCCATTATTCCTTCTCTAATTACAGTTTCCATTAGTTTAAACACAACACTTGTCAAACTGACTGGTCTATAATTTCCTGGGTCATGTATCTTTCCCTTCTTAAAAATAGCTGTAATGTTTGCCTCTCTCCAGTCCATCGGGATTTGTCCTGTATTAAAAGATACCTCAAATAAAAATTGTAATGGTTCTACTAACATCTCACCTCCTTCCTTTATGATTCTTGGATGTATCCCATCCGGTCCCGGGGACTTACTTCTGTTCATTTTCCCTATAGCACTCCTAATTCTAGCATGGGAAAACTTTATTAGTTCTAGTGCTGGTGCCTGTTTGATGGGAATAGTAGGCACTGCATCATCCGACTCCTCTGTAAGTACCTCCCCAAAGTATTTCCCCAGCACCTCTGCTTTCTCCTTATCAGTTTCTGCTCTATTCTTATTGTCCAAGTCTCCTATCAGTTCTGGGATCAGTTCTCTTCTTGTTAACTTTTCCTGAATATACTTCCAGAATATTTTTGGATTATCCTTCACATGTCTTGCTATCTCTCTTTCCCTCTCTTTCACCCCCTTCCTTGTCTCCCACCTTATTTTATTGTTTATTTGTCTGCGTTCCAATCCACTTCTTTAGCTTCTATACTAGACCCATTATTCTTTTTTAACAATTTTAGTCTTTCCCACAAACGTTTCTTCCTTCTTATCAATGTCCAAAGCTTTCTTTTCATTGGCAATTCTGGGTTCGTTCTTTTCTTTAATTTTGTTTTATCCTTATATTCTCTGACTGGTACACATTTGGATATAGCATTCTCCAGTTTGACTCTAATCTTCCTCCACATTCCTTCAGTGTCTTCCCCGTTCAAGTACTCCCCCCAGTCAATGTCCAAACACCTTCTCAGCAGCTCATAATCTGCTCTATCATACATGTATATTTTTGTTTTGCTTCTATTATCCCTCTCTGTTTTAATATTGCAACTAAAACTTATACAGGCATGGTCACTACAACCTATAGGGCTATCCACATTGACATCTTCCACTATATCCTCCTCATTACTAAATTTTTACTGGAGAGTGAGGGAAGGAAAATTGAAGAAGTGGTTTATAAGAGTAGAAGGGAGGGGGAGATCAGGGAGGGAAGAGAATGTGATAGGAGTTGTGACGGAGGAGGAGAACGGGGTGGAGGTGTCACAGGGAGAGACAGGAGACAAAGTGGCAGACCCAGTAGTGCTAAGGGGGGAGTAGGGTACGGACAGGAGCGGGATGGTGTAATTGCTGAAGGAATGGTAGATAGATTAAGGATTATGTTTAGTAATGTGGATGTGTTTACCCAGGACAAGATAAGAGAACTGATATGTAGGTTGCAGGATGAAGAGGAAAAACCTGATGTAAATATATACAGTGGAGCCCCCATCCTAGCTGCTAATCGGTTCCACAGAAATAGAGCTAGGATTGAAACAGCCAAGATCGGGGCACTGTTCTTATGGGGAAAATTTAATCGGTTCCGTGCTCATGCCAAAATTTGCGTCTTTTTCTATTTTTTGCCTATGAAAACATGTTTTATTGTACACAAATTAAATTTTATGCATTATACTGTATCATATAATACACCATAGAATAAGTTTTTAATAACTAGAAAAAAAAGGCCCAATATCTAAACAATTACCGCACTTTTTCCCAGTGTTAGGCTATGAAAACATGTTTTTTGTCTAGGCTACATCAAGTAGCCTAGGCCTAAATCTTATGCATTGTAAATAATAATGTAGACATGGCTAAATGACAGTCCTAACCATAAATACTGTAGATTGGGGCATTGTTTCTATCATGCAATTTTTTTTAGGCCTAGCCTAGGCCTAGGTTCTAAATTCGTCCAGCCACCCCTCAAGTACCAATTTCGCCCCAAATACATCCAATAAATACATATTATGAGGAAAAGACATATAAATACGTATTATGAGAAGATTACTTACCACATAGATTTTATTATAAATCATTGTCATATTTAGCCTAGCCTAGGCTAACATCGCCTAGGCTAGGCATTTCAATCGCTTTCGTCCGACATGGACTGATCTTTGCTCTGTGTTTTGAGCATGAAATTCCTTCATTGCTACCACCAGGCCAACCATCCCTATCACTAGATGTACTAGAGGTTATAATAAACGCGAGAGATAAGGGGTTCAGGCACAAAAAGGCTTGCAAACGGTTGTTTTGTCAACACAGATACTAGCTAAACTGCAAGGGTCTGCTTAGTGATGACGTCATGATGATGATGATGTTGATTGACGTCATACAAAGATGGCGGCATCTTGCGCATTTGACGATCGGATCTCGGATTCACTCGGATTTCGTCTCTAAACAGCAAGCTACTGGCAGATTCTTTCGTTATGTTAAAACAAATTTATTGTTTTTGTTTGTTTTCTAGTTTTATGTTGTTTTTCGTTATTTTTGCTATTTTTTCGGGTTTCGGCTGGGATTTTGATGCGAGAATTGAGGCTTTTGGCGCGAGAATTGAAATTGGGAATATTTGGTGTGTGGTGCGAGAATTGAATCAGTGAAGACCGGTGTAGCGAAGATGGGGGCTCCACTGTATAATATAAGGATAAAACAAAATTGAGGAAAAGAACAAACCCAGAATTGCCAATGAAAAGAAAGCTTTGGACATTGATTAGAAGAAAGAAACGATTGTGGGAAAGACTAAAATTGTTAAAAAAGAACAGGGGGTCTAGTATAGAAGCTAAAGAAGTGGATCTGGATAAGAAGGGCTATAGAAAAATGAACAGAAGTAAGTCCCCGGGACCGGATGGGATACACCCAAGAATCATAAAGGAAGGAGGTGAGATGTTAGTAGAGCCATTGAAAATGTTATTTGAGGTATCGTTTAATACAGGACAAATCCCGATGGACTGGAGAGAGGCGAACATAACAGCTATATTTAAGAAGGGAAAGAGAAATGACCCAGGGAATTATAGACCAGTCAGTTTGACAAGTGTTGTGTGCAAACTAATGGAAACGGTAATTAGAGAATGAATAATGGAGCATATGAAGTCAAACCAACTTTTCAGTGGGAGACAGTTCGGATTCTTGCCGGGGAGGTCGACGGTACTACAGCTAATTAAGGTGGTAGATGATTGGATGCAAATTCTAGAAGATGGTGATGTAATAGACGTGGTATATTGCGATTTTATGAAGGCCTTCGATAAGGTCCCACATAAAAGGTTAATAGAGAAAGTTAGAAGCTATAATATAGGGGAGAAATGTGTGAAATGCATAGAAGCCTTCCTGAAAGATCGGAGACAAAGAGTACTGGTGAATGGAATAGGCTCGGGGTGGAGGGAAATTACAAGTGGGATACCTCAGGGATCTGTGTTGGGACCACTGCTGTTCGTTATATTTATCAACGACTTACCTGAAGTTATAACTAATGGAAGTGAGGTATACCTGTATGCGGATGACACGAAGTTGTATACTGTAGAAGAGTGAGGAGTAAGGAAAATGTGGGTTTGCTTCAAGATGTGGAGGGCATGAAGGGATGGTCTGAGCATTGGTTAATGCCTTTTCATCCAAAAATATGCAAGTACATGCGGATTGGGACAAGCAAGATAGACAAGGTAGGATACAGTATGTATGAAGCGATGGAGGAAGTGAATGCAGAAAAGGATATAGGAGTAGTGATAGACAATAAGTTAAATTTCTCAGAACATTTAGCAGAAAAGATAAACAAAGCCAATAGAATTGTAGGGCTGATAAGGAGGACATTTGTGTCACTTGCCGAAGAAATCTTCAGGAATCTCTATACAGCGCTGGTTAGGCCGCACCTGGAATATGCGAACCAGGTGTGGGCTCCATATATGGTAAAGGATATAGAAGCAGTGGAGAAAGTGCAGAGGACAGCTAGCAAGCTGGTACCAACGTTGAAGAACGCGGGCTATGACCAGAGGTTGAGGACACTGGGGCTTCCGACACTGGCATATAGGAGAAAGAGAGGGGATATGATAGAGACTTTTAAGATAGTGTCAGGAAAGTACGATGAGGATGTGTGTGAAGGTATCTTCTTGATGCGGGAGGGAACAAGAACGAGAGGACACTCTAAGAAAATTTACAAAGAAAGAAATAGGCTTGAGAAGGCAAAGAACTCATTTTGTGATAGAGTGGTAAATGAGTGGAACGCACTGCCCCAGTTTGTAGTCGATTCCGAATCAATAAGGGAGTTTGAAAGTAATCTTGATAAAGCATGGGGAAGACAAGATTTGAAGTTTGATTATAAAACAAAATACAGAATAGTAAAAATGTTGCGTCTGCTACCGCCGCCGCCAACGCCGTGAACGACCGCAGCAGTGCAAGTACTGGTACTGAGCTGGATACACAGGCCTAGTTTGCCTTTTTCCAGAGGATCTACTGTAAGAAACTGTAAGAAAATATCAAATCTAGTACACTCCCCTGCGTCCCATCTCTGTATCTTGTCATCTCCGTAATATGTTGCGTTAAAAAACAATCTCTCACTTTCTCTATGAACTTGGATTCTAGGCTACTCTCTCCTGCTGGAGTAGTATAATTTGCCCAGTTGATCCTTGGCAAATTGAAATCTCCTATCAATATCTTATATTTGTTCTCTCTATTATCTATTTCCTCCATTGCTTTCAGTAGGTTATCATCCTCTTCCTTATTATTATTTGGGCTTCTATACATAGAGGCAATTAGAATTGACCCTCTTGCACATTTTACTTCAATATACAAATACTGTACTCACAATACTGCTGTCTCAAATCCACCTCATTTACCTTGAGCTCTTTTCTTATATAAATAAACAGTCCTCTTCCAACCTCTGCTCTAATAGCATTCCTCTCATACAACTCAAAACCCTTCAAACTATACTCCACCAGTTCCCTTTCAATTCTATAATTTTTTGGTCTTACTTCCTGTAATGCTATAACATCAGGTTTTCCCTCTTCATCCTGCAACCAACATATCAGTTCTCTTTTCTTGTTCTGGGTAAACACATCAACATTACTAAACATAATCCTTAATCTTTCTACCATTCCTTCAGCAGCTACATCATCCCGCTCATCCTGTCCGTACCCTACTCCCCCCCTAACACTACTGGGTCTGCAGCTTCTTCTGTCTCTCCCCGAGACGCTTCCACCCTGCTCTCCCCCTCTGCCACAACTTTTATCACATTCTCTTCCCTCCCAGATCTCCTTCTCCCTTCTATTCGTATAAACCACTTCTTCAATTTCCCGTCCCTCACTCTCCAGAAACATTTCTTCTTACCCTCCTCACCCAACTTTCTATTTTCCTCATCAGCCTTTTCCTGTAGTTCCTTTATTTGTTTTTTCTTTGTTCTATGCTCAAATCCTTCTTTAGTCTTATATGTTTCAGTTCTTCATTTGTGTTTAGTCTCCATCTAAAATTTGTCACTGTCTCTGCCACTGCCCTGGTTTTAAACTGTACTCTTATAGGTCTCATCTCCCCCCTTCTATATCTACCTATCCTACTGACTTCCTCCACCTGCCCCTCCCATCCACATCCATCTACATCCACAGCTTTCATGACCTCCTTCACTTTCTCCATATCTCTCACTATTCTCACTCCATCATCGTTCATATGAGCCTCTATATCTCCATGCATGATTACACCCCTATCCCTGTCCATGGCCTCCCTCACGACACTCTCCTTGTTCTTCATGACACCTACGACTGCACTCTCAAAACTGTTTTTTGTCTTATTCATTTCTTCCTTTTGTTCTTTCACAATATCCTCCAAATCCTTAACTTTCTGTTCACCTACCACCTTCTTTCAGTTATCTGTATAGCGTAAAATTAAGGCATTGGTCCGCCGCGGGTTAAGAACTTAGATCCATCAGTAGAATTGGTCGCCGGGTTTAGATCTTGCATAACAAGAAGGGATGAGGTCAGTGTTGGTCACTTAGGTAAGAAGTTAAATACACAGGTAGCATATGATAGGCTACGCTCTACTCACTTACATTTCTGGGAATGTACTTAACGTAAGGGGAACTAATATTGTTTAGTGTTACTCCCCCTTCGGGGATCACAGCGTCAGGCAATAGATAGATATAGAATTATTTTTTCTCATTATCGTTGGAGATATATTGGAATATTAGCTTTTCCAGCCTAGCGTGTCCTTATGAGCATTGATTCTTGGAATGTTCTCACCCACAGGTTCACATGTGGGACACCTAGGAGGATCTGCATCTCTCTGGTGGGAGGGGGTTAATCATGGATAAGAGTGCTTTCTCTTTCTGTTCTGCTTTGGGTTGTAAAAATTTGACAGTTATTGGGCACCTTCTCTGTGTTAAGTGTGTCCCCTGTTTAGACCAATCTCGTGGTCGTTGGCTTTCCCAATCATGTCCCAAGTGTTCAGCCGTTCGTAATGCATACTTAAACCATGCGGATGGACAATGTAAGACAATTTTGCTCCACATTCAATCTATATATGTAACGTACTGTAAGACGGTAGCTCACAAATCATTACAATTGGATGACCAAATACTAGAAGATTTGCTTAAAGAGCATTCAGTTACTTCACCCCCTGGGGGTAATACTCATGAAACTCCCTCCCGCCACCCTAAGCGACCTAGGACCTCAGATCCGCCGGACGCAACTCCGTCGTCCAGCAGGCGTGACAGGTCCCGCTCACCTAGACATCGACCCACGTCACCTTCTGTTGAACAAGCGGCAAAGAGGTCACGCTCTGATTTTGACGCCGCTCTTGCTGCTGGCGATGACAAAACCAAGAAGAGGCAGTCTAGGAAGTCCTCATCGTCGAAGAAGGAGGCGCAGCTACCACCCAAACCGGACAAACATTCTTCGTCACGCAAGGAGGCAACTAGAGACACATCCAGTCAGGTCTCCGGCCAATCAAACCGGTTAACTATCCCACACCGTGTTCAACCTGAGCCACCAGTTGTACCAGTCTTGGGATCGGAAAGGGGCAGCAGTGTGTTTTCTCGTCGGCAGGAAGATGAATGTTCCTCTAACCCTCCCGCCTCAGTCCAAGACCCATCAGAGTATGAGATACCAGATCTTAACATGCAGAACTTTTCTGAGTCCAACGTTCTCGATGACTCACAAACAGGAACACACGACTCCGCTGCCCGGGTCGGCGAGCCTCGGTTGGAGGCTTTACCGGCCTCCCCGACCCGGTCACCGGGTCCTTCTTTACACCAACATGGAGTACATGCCGAGGAGTAGACGTCTGGCCAACGCCCTTCTTCTCAGCACTCGGGAACGCAGGACTCAGAGATGTCACAGTCCGCGTCCCAGTCAGATCAAGAAAGTGGGGTCTATATTACAGGGGAACAATTCCAGGAGTGGTTTGCATTTATGAAACAGGTTAAGGGAGAGCGACAGGTAACAGTTCCAGTACCAGTAGCTCCGGCGGTGCGACCTCTAGGGCAAGTACTTGTTCAACCGCAGGTTAACGTAAACTTACCTCCCCCCACTGTCACTCCTACGCCTCCCACTTTGGGAGCCACAGCGATGCTGACGTCTAATTTAAAATTATTCTCTGAATTGCTTCCTCCCCCACTTGATAAATCGATCCTTATTAAGAAGGGCCCTATGCCCCTTTTATATGGACCAGATACATCTTGGACTGTCATTAACCCTCCAGACCCGGCGCCCTTAGCTCGCGACTGTACTGTACTGTGGTCCCGGGTGTTTTGCAAATTATTGGGCTATGTTCACTCACCTGTAACTCAATAAATAGGGCATGTATTGTTATGAATAAAAAAATAAAATGTTCCACAAACCTTCCTCTGTAGAATGCCATTGAGTAGAGGTCTCTAGCCCCAGTGGTTGCATAATGGCGAGCGCGGGAAGTAGAGTGATTTTCGGCGGCAAATTCTTCCCGCGTTCGGATGCGTCGCCCCGGCCCCGGCTACCGCTCGTCGCGCCAGAGTGTTTGCCTCCCATAGACGACTTTAGTGGTTGATACTGACAATGTGATATTTATTTGATATCTTCATAGTTATTTTGAGGCCCATTATATAAAGTATGTGTATTAGGGTATCACTGTCACTAATATTGCTCATTTTCACTCGATACCGTACGTTTTATTAGTAATTGAGGTAGGTTATTGTTATATTAGGCACTGATTATTCGTCATCACAGGTGGTTATTATACTTTGGCCATCAAATATTAGGTCTTGTGTCACTTTCACTTTGGTAAATATGCTTTAGAGTGTCACTGTCACTGATAATTCTCATTTTCACTCGATACCGTACGTTTTATTAGTAATTGAGGTAGGTTATTGTTATATTAGGCACTGATTATTCGTTATCACAGGTGGTTATTATACTTTGGCCATCAAATATTAGGTCTTGTGTCACTTTCATTTAGTCATATGCTTTGTAAACATTTTATATACAATTTAGTGTATTTTTTCACTGATTTATATATTTCTATAGGTTCTAATCATATGAATGTCACTTATTATATACATTTATGTGTCACTTTCACATATTATTATGGTGTTATTGTATTTGTATCAATTTTCTCATAATACATTTGACTTTTGCATTACAATAAATTGTTTTACTTCCACTTATTGCCTATATACTGTATATACATATTGTCACTGTCTTTGGTACTTTCACTATGATTAGAACTCCTGCTTGGAGTGGTAATCAAAGAAGCACCCTTCAGCACAGAGTGGCACCTTGCACTCCACACACACCATGGTGGACTTTTTCTCTGACCTCGCCCTCAGCCTGGTGTTGTAGCAGACATGGCACCGCTTCTGCTGCTTTTTTCCTGCTGCTGTCAGAGGCAGGGAAATTAGCCTGTGCATATTCATGTAATATGCACAGTGCAAGCGGTCAGTAGCGGCGGGCCCAGCATGTGCCACTGCCCTCTGTGGCATAGCATACTTCTCCAGGAGCTCCTTCAACACCTGCTTTTGGAACCTCCGCAGGCTATTGAACTTCCTGGGTGTGTTTTCATTCCGAAGCTTGTATACAGTAAAAGTCCGATAATCCGACGACCGATAATTGGAATCTCCCAATAGTCCGATTTTTTGAAAATGAGGCCAAATCCGAATTCACCCAATAGTCTGAATTTCAAAAGTCCCAAAGTCACTTTTTTGAGGCATTAGGCCACCCAAAACCCATCAAAATAACACAATGGTATACACGGCGGAGGTCTCCGCCGACCTCCGAGCTGTCAACACCTCGCAGCTGCTCCCCGATAATGAGTTACCTTGTGTGAAGTTGATAGGAGTGTCTAAGTGTTGTCCCGGAAATTTATATGTGCATTTCAATAAGTAATTAGGTGTTTTATGAGCAATTCAGATTTAATTGGATATTCCAAGTAATTGAAAATATGGATTAAGTAAAACAGTTCCTGGAGTGAGATGGGATAGTGGGGCGATTGTTGTTTTTAGGCTGGCAGACGACCACCTCGCGATGGCGGGAAGGCGTGAAAGCCTAGCTGGGGATGAGGAGGATTATGAATTTGAAGGCTTTATCACCGAGGACAAGGATGATCAGTTGGCAAGTATGAAAAAACAATTAATGGGTCTTGTGAGATGGAGGGGAGTGATGGAAAATTGGAGGAAGGAGTTAGGGGCTAAAGTAGAAGTTTTGTCCGATATGTGTGGCGTTACTAGCGGGGTGGATAGGCCTAGGCCAGTAAGTGACAGCCTAGAGGCAGTGATGGCCAGAGTAGACGAGTTAGCGTCGGAAAATGTGGCACTCAAGGCTCAGCTTAAGGAATATGAGGGCCACCTGAGTGAGGAAGTAAAAGGAATTAGTGAGGTAAAAAATGAGTGGACAAGGGTAGAGAGTGCCACGATGGTAGCCCTTGAAGAAATTGTGAAGGAGCAGAAGGAAGAGAGAGAAAAGGAAAAGAAAGAGTTTGAAAAAAATGTAGTGCAAGTTTTAAAGAAGAAAGAGAAGGTAGTGAGAGAGACAATAGATAGAGGTAAGTGTGTAGTAATCTTTGGAGATGTGGAAGAGCACCTGGCAGATATGAAGGTAAGAAAGGAAAGGGATGTTGTGAAAGTCAAGGGGATACTGGATTACTTAGACGAGGGTTATGGATGGGTAAAAGAACTGGAGGAGGTGAGAAGGTTAGGAATATATAAGAAGGGCGAGATGAGACCACTAAGAGTGGAACTAAAGTTTAGATCAACAGCAGAAGCAGTAGCCAATGTGAGCTGGAAATTAAATTCGACAGAGCTGAATCATATAAGGGTAAAAAAGGACCTAAGTGTAGAAGAACGAGAACAGTTAAGGGAACTCCAAGCTAAGGCTGATGAAGAGAATGGAAAGTTGTCTGAAGAGCAAAAGAAGAATTTTTTTGGAGAATAAGGGAAGGGCAAGTAAGGAAGTGGTACATCAGGAGCCACCAAGAACCGAAAGTAAGAGGAGTGATAGGGAAAGAGACAGAGAGACAAGTACGAAGTCAAAGCAAGGAGACGGAGCGAGAGATAATGCAGGGAGCAGGGGACCGGAGAGAGAGCCAGGATGTGGTGGAGAGGGTGGAACAGAGGGAGAGAGAGGGGGGAGGAGAATAGAATTAGTGGGGGAGGTGGAACTGGGTCAGGGAAGGGATGGAGGAGGAGGAGGTGAACCTGGTAGGAGGCAGAGAGGGAAGAGAAACAAGGAGGTGGATTCAAATATACTGTGCTACTACACTAATATAGATGGAATAAACAGTAAAAAGGTAGAGTTAGATAATATATTAAGAAAAGATCAACCATAGATAGTCTGTTTGACAGAGACAAAGCTGAACCAGGACTTTGACATCAACATAGTGTTTAGTGAAGGATATAATATATGGAGAAATGATAGAAAGGGTAAAAGGGGAGGTGGAGTGGCAGTATTAGTTAAGAACCCTATGACAGCAAAGCACGTGGAGTTAAATAATGACAAGGCAGAAATAATGGCAGTTGAACTCAATGATATAGAAGGAAAAAAGCTAGACATAGCAGTAGCTTACATGCCACCAAAGACCAGAGCATGGAGGGAGTTGGAGTTTGAGGAGATGGTAGAGGATATGATTCAGTCGTTGAGAAGATTGCTTTTAAGGAAGAATCGATTGATCTTGGTAGGAGATTTCAACTGTAGTGAGGTTGATTGGGAATCGGGAGATGCAGGGCCAAATCAGAGATCTTGGGGAAGTCGGCTAGTGGAGTTGGTTACGGAAAATGTACTTACACAACATGTGAAGGAAAATACAAGAATGAGGGGTAATAACGAACCTTCTAAACTCGATCTGATTTTTACAAAAGATCCTCACGAAATTAGTGATATAAACTATCTATGTCCTGTAGGTAAAAGTGATCACCTATTACTAAAATGGAAGTTGACCTCGAGTAATGCCAATAGATTAGACAATAGCTACATGACAGATTAAATTATAGTAAAGCTGATTATGTATCCTTGAAAAGATATTTAGAGGGAGTAGATTGGGATCTTATTTTGAAGGAACGGGACGTACAAGGTAAATATAGTAGATTCCTCGAAATTTATAGAGTAGGAACCAATATGTTTGTCCCAAGATATAAAACTGGAAATTTTACTAAGCAGAAAGATTGGTTTAATTTGAAATGCAAAAGAGCTTTGGGTAGGCGTGATGCAGCTTGGGCTAGATTAAGAAGAAGGAACACTGAGAGTAATCGGAATAAATATAAACAGGAGAGGAATAGATATGTTAACATAATTAGGCAAGTTAAAATGAACTATGAGAAGAACATAGTAAATAAATGTGAAAGTGACCCTAGATTATTTTATAAATATATAAACAGTAAGTTGAAGGTAAAGAAACAAATTACTAAATTAAGAGTTGATGCTAGGACGTATGAAAATGTATCGGACATGTGTGAGGTAATGAATAACAAATTGGGGTCAGTTTTTACTAGAGAGGAAGGTTTTGACGAACCACAGGCGGGAGTACTGGAGAGTGGTCTTAGTAAGATTGAAATAACTAGAGATGAGCTGTTATCTGCGATGAGAGGACTTGAAGTAAGGAAAGCTATGGGACCGGATGAAGTGTCTGCCTGGGTTTTAAAGGAGTGTGCAGAGCAATTAGTGGAGCCAGTGAGGGACATAATTCAAGCTTCCTTAGATAAAGGACAGGTTCCTGTTGAATGGAAAAGAGCTAATATCATTCCGATATACAAGAATGGAAACCCTGAGGACCCTCTAAACTATAGACCAGTTTCACTTACTAGTATTGTATGCAAGATTTGTGAAAAGCTAATTAGGAAGAGATGGATGAAAATGTTGGAGAGAAAGAAAATAATAACCCCAAAGCAATTTGGATTCAGAGAAGGGACATCTTGTGTTACCAGTTTGCTATGTTATTACAGTAGGGTGATAGATGTACTCCAAGAAAGAGGCGGATGGGTGGACTGCGTCTACTTAGACCTTTCCAAAGCATTCGATAAGGTACCACATAAGAGATTGTTATCTAAGCTTGAGACGCTAGGATGTGTCAGGGGGAGTTTGCTGAAATGGATGGAGAGCTATTTAACAGATAGGGAAATGAGGACCAACATTAGAGGAACTTACTCATCGTGGCGGAAAGTTGAGAGTGGTGTGCCGCAGGGATCTGTGTTGGCACCTCTCATGTTCCTTATGTACGTGAATGACCTGCCGATAGGCATAAACTCTTACATGTCAATGTTTGCAGATGACGTAAAAATTATGAGACAAATAACAAATAAAAGTAGTTGTGAGGAGCTGCAAGGGGATTTAGATAAAATATACGAATGGAGCACCAAGTGGAAAATGAAATTTAATATAAGTAAATGTCATGTGTTAAATATGGGAAGAAGTGTGAATAGACCAAATTGGGAGTACAGGATGGGAGATAATAAAATTAGCAAGGCCGAAAAAGAAAAAGATTTAGGGTTGATTATACAAGATAATTTGTCGCCAGAGAAACATATTAACAAGCTCTTTAGCGGAATGTATGCAATGGCCGGGAATATGAAAGTTGCTCTGAACTATTTGGATGAGACCATGGTAGCGAAAATTATGAAGAGTATGATTAGACCAAGATTGGAGTATGCAGCAGTGGTGTGGTCCCCGCATCTAAAGAAGCATATTCACAAGTTAGAAAGAATCCAGAGAGCAGTCACTAGATTGGTTCCAAGTCTCAGAGAACTGCCATATGAAGGGAGGCTAGACAAATTAAATCTACCGAGTCTAAAAGAGAGGAGAGAGAGGGGAGACATGATAATGATGTACAAATGTACCCGGGGGCTGGAGAGGGAGGATATATTAATTATGGATACAGGAATAACTAGAGGCCACAGCTACAAAGTAAAAAGACCTACCTGCAAGAACGATATCAGGAAGTTTAGCTTCCCCTATAGATGTATTGACAAATGGAATGGGCTGGAGGAGGAGGTGGTAGGGGCAAGGAACATCCATATTTTCAAGAAAAAATTGGATAAAAAGTAGACTGAGAGACGGGACAACACGAGCTTAGCTCAACTCCTGTAAACTACAATTAGGTAAATACAATTAGGTAAATACACATATCATATGTTCATGAAATCACTTTCAAAGTTTACCATTATGTCATATTGGATGTATAGCGTTATATTGTGCATATGCATAGCCTATATTGTGTTCAGGTTTTCGTCAGGCCATTAATACACAGGTTCATAGGGGTAAATTCCAATAATCCGAAAAATCCAGTAATCGGAACGAGGCCCGGTCCCCTGCTATTCGGATTACAGGTCTTTTACTGTATATTGTAGGCATTCAGAATGAACATGTCCACCATACAAGGTCCTGATGTGGCGGCGTCTACGCCGTGGGACCACCTCCCGGAGCTGCCAACCGCGGATGGCTGGCGACCCTCCACGGCCGGAGACAAGATCAATCGACCAGTGGAGGACAACCGGATGCCGGCCGCGGGGAGCAGTTTCGGGAGCCAAACCGTCACAACTATCCCCTGCCCCCTCCCTGGGGGCACGGGTCCTTGGAGCGGCTTCGGTCGCGCCGGGAATTTCCACACCTCTCACACCACACACACACATCACACAGTTTTCCTACACCGAGAAATGACTCTCCGGCTGTCATTTCTCGAAGACTTCTTTTAGCCGGAGACATTGAGAGCAACCCAGGACCCACGTACACATACATATGTCCAACTTGCTCAAAACCCATCACTTCGAGTCGCCACACTAAGGGTTCAGTTCTCTGCAATGCATGCAGGAACTGGACCCACTTCACCTGTACAACACTTGCCTCCAAGAAACACTACACGAACACCTGGACCTGTTCCTCATGCCCCTCCCTCTCCCAGTCAAATCCCTCGCCTAAAACCCGTCCACCTCTCCTCCCCAACCCACCTAGCCTTTTCATATCATCCACTCCCCCCCTAAAACCCATCCACCTCTCCTCCCTAACCCACCTAACCTCCCCATACCATCCATATCCTCAACTCAACATACCACACCCCATCCTAATCCATTCCAACCCCCATCTCCTGCTCCCCAATCCCCACCCCCACCTCACCCATCCCAACCTCCAGCCCCTCCCTCACCCCCACCCCATCCTCGTGCAGCAGCACCCAACATACATCGTGCACATAACATTAACATTCTCCAATTGAACATAGATGGCATTAACACAAAGAAACACGAACTCTCACACTTCATCAAACAACACAACATACACATTGCCATCTTACAAGAAACAAAACTCTGCACATCACAAAAAACACCCACATTTCATAATTTCACCACCATCAGACAAGACCGGGCTGTCGGCGGGGGCGGTGGCCTCATCACCCTGGTACACAATGAAATATCATACATAGTAACCAGTGTACAAACCAAATCCCTCCTCCCCCCAAATAATAACACAACAGAAATACAATCAATTAAAATACGCACTGGCAACAAATCCAACATAACCATCATAAACACATACATCCCTCCCCAAACATCCCCTACAGTACCAAATGAATACAGACCACACTTACAACACATCACAAACACCCCACACATCATCCTGGGTGGTGACATCAACGCCAAGACGTCGGCCTGGTTTGTCGACAACCCAGACACAGACAGAGGGCTGGTACTACAAAACCAAACAGATAACCTCATCATCCTTAACGACATCCATCAACATACCCATATTCCTCACCAAGCCCTCTATAACCCATCATCTCCAGACATCACCTTTTGCTCCCCAGAACTCGCCCCCACAACATCCTGGAGGGTGGTCAGAACCTTCGGCTCTGACCACCTCCCGATCATTATCACCACCAAAACCAGACTCACCCCAGCTAGCCACAAACACACATACACCAATTATAAAAGAGCTAACTGGGAAGCATTTACAAATGAGACAGAACAACACTTCACAACTCTAAACAGTACACCCATCACTAACATCAACAATGCTGTACACATACTCAATAAAACTATCCAAAATGCTGACAAGAAACACATTCCAAGAGGTAACAGAAAAAGACACAACCCCAACTTCACACAAGAAATTCAAGACCTCATCAGACAACGCGACACACTGAAACACTCCCCAGCACCCCACACACAAGACATCACACAACAAATTCAAGCACTCAACACCCAAACTAACAACAAAATACAAGAACAACAAAAACTAAATTGGAATAACTTCCTACAAACACTTGATCACAAAACAAACCCCAAAAAACTCTACAAAACACTAAACAGCATCACACTTTCCAACAGCAACACAACACAATCACATGCTGCAATCACAACAACAGACTCTACTCCTTCATGTAAACAACAAGCAAACACTCTCATCAATCACTTCTCACATGTCAGCCACCTAAAACCTCACAAAGACAACCGACGTGTCATCCGACGTAAGAGACAATTCCCCACAGACCCTGACTATACACCCTTCACCAATCACCAGACAAAGCATATCATCAACAATCTCAAGCACTCACCTGCCTGTGGCCTAGACAACATAAGCAACATACACCTCAGACACCTGGGACCACAAGGCATACAAGCACTCACTAACATATCAAACTACAGCTATTCACACAACACAATACCAGACATTTGGAAGCATGGTATCATCATCACATTCCCCAAAGCCAACAAAGACCCCACGCTACCCTCCTCGCACCGCCCCATCACACTTCTTTGCTCCCCCTCCAAAGTCATGGAACGCCTAGTATTACAACTAATTACACCCGACCTACCCCTAGCTCCAACACAACATGGCTTTAGGCCACTGCACTCCACAAACACTCTTCTCACAGACCTTACACAAAGAGCTTTTGACGGCATCAACTCAGCTAGACCACCACACAGATCACTATTAGCCACACTCGACATTAGTAAAGCCTTCGATGCCATCCCCCGCCACAACCTAACAAACAAAATCTACAACACAAACATGCACAACAACACAAAAAGGTGGCTGGCCAATTTCCTAGCAGGCAGATGTGCACACGTATCTTTTGCCGGTCAGTCATCTAAAATCAGAAACTTTCCAAACGGAGTCCCACAAGGATCCGTCCTATCGCCCGCACTCTTCAATCTGTACATGCACGATATAACTACACCCAATACGCCCCAAATAAACTTAGCCTCCTATGCAGATGACATAACACTCACATGCACACACCATGACCCAAGAAGAGCAACAGATCTCCTTCAACCCTATCTCAACACGCTACATGGCTGGTGCACTACAAACAGACTTAATCTAGCTCCAGCCAAATCCACCGCAACCCTGCTCACAAGCTGGACAGGTGAACACGAATACATCCCTCAACTCACCATAAACAACACACCCTAACACATACACACACACCCAAAATCCTAGGAGTAACATATGATACTCATATGACATTCAAACAGCACACCACAAACATTAAAAAGAAACTGACACCCAGACTTAACGCCCTCAGGTCACTTGCTCACACAAAATTTGGACACAACAAAGAAACTACCACCACAGTATATAAACAATACATAAGATCAGTGATGGAATACGCAAGCCCAGCCTGGGCTTCTAACCTAGCTGAAACACATCATAAGACCTTACAGACTATTCAAAACAAAGCCCTGAAGATCATTACAGGCTGCACAGCTACTGCACCCACAGATCACCTACATCAAGAAACCAAAATCCTCAAAGTCAAAGACCATCTGGACATGAGAGGCACTCAATTCCTGGCAGCAGCCTCCACGAACCAAGACCACCCACTAAACTACATGGCAACACACCCACAGACACCAAGAAATATCAAAACAACACCCAGCACACGGTATCACACACAATTATTGTCCTCTCTCCCTCCCTGCCCACCCCGAACCAACTTCCAGAAGCACACCCATACTCATATCTCTCGCCAATCCATCCACTCACTCACAGACAACACGCAGCTGCATGCACAACCTCCCGAAATCCATCCTTCCGAATCCTCCCTTCCTCGCGAGGACAGAGTCCACCTGGCCAGGCTGAGATGCGGACACCATCCAGCTCTCCTGAGCTATCAGAAGAGACTGGATGACTCCGTTGTCGACGCCTGCCCGGGATGTAACACAGCACCCCATACCATTAAACACATCATAGAAGACTGCATTTCACACAACCACTTACGCCAACAACATAATCTACACTCAATGAGAGCTCTGTGGGAAAGCCCGATCGTGGCCATGGCCTTCCTCAGGGACTCGGGGCTGTTCGGCCAGGCAGCTTAGGGAACAACAACAACATGTCCACCATGTGCAGAAAGAACTGTTTGTACCATCTGCACAAGGTACGCAGACAGTCAATGAAGCCTATCTGCATGTCGGACTTGTCCACCAGCCTCATGTTGATGTTGTAGTCCAGGACAGCATCGGGCTTGGTCACCCTGGCCTGGGTGCGGCGATCCACCTTGCCAGTCTCCACCATTTCCCCCTTGTGGACGGTGGTCAGGAGGTTGACCTTCCGCTGGTCGTGCCAGTGGATAGCCAGAATGGGCCCTGACTTCTTCCGGAACACATCGCCTTTCTTGGTCTTTGGAGGGAAAGGTGGCATGCCCTTCCTTCTCCCTCGTACTGTGCCTACAGTCCCCGTCTTTCGCTCATGGAGGTACTTTGAGAGAGTGGGGGACGGGGGATGTGTAGTAGTTGTCCGTGTAGAGGACGTGATTCTTATGGAAATAGCGGTCCATCATGGCTTGCACCACTGCTCCGCCAAAGCCAATGAGGGGTCCACAAGCACGTTCCCTTCCTTCCTGCTGTAGACCAGGAAGTCCAGGACATAGCCAGTTCGGCAGTCGCACAGCACAAAGAATTTTATGCCAAAGCGATGTCTCTTTGAGGGGATGTACTGCCGGAAGCTGAGCTTTCCCCGGAACAGCACAAAAGACTCGTCAATGACGACCTTGCGGAAGGGCTTGAAGTAGGAGGAGAAGCGGTGTCACATCATCTCGTACAACGTCCTAATCTTCCACAGCTTGTCTGGGCAGTGGACGTCGGTGTTGGTGACAAGATGGAGCGGTGCGAGGATGTCAAGGTACCGGTCGCGAGACATATATTTCCCGAAGGCAGGGGTGGATACGAGATCATTGGTGATCCAATAGTCAGGCAACCTATGCTTCTTGACATGAGGCATTAGCATGGTGAGTGCCAAGAAGACCATGAACTTGTGATGAGTCACTTCGGTCCACTGCCTCATGTGGCCCTTGGTCACCTTGTCAAACATGTGGATCTGGAATTGGTGCTGTTTGTTGGTCTCCTTGATGAAAAATCCGGTAACCTCCTCATCAAATAATGCCTCAAAAAGCTCATGTGATGGAGCATTGGGGCCTGCGGGAAAATTGGGGGTAATTCCTGAACCCTCCTATACCTCATCAAAAGCTGGCACATCAGGTTTGTAATTTTCCCCGTCAGCCAGTTCTTACCACTGAAAAACGTAGAATGGGTCTTGGCGACGCCCACGAGGAGCTCCATGTGGTGGCCCAGCACACCCACGGCCAACTCTGGAGGCGCGCGCCCTAGGGCGGCCAGGGCGGCGGGCCACAGCACGACGCCCCCGGGTGGAGCGGATGGGTCGAGGGTCGTCCATGTAGTCGTCGTCGTCAGAGTGGTCTTCTTGCCCTGACGGTGGACCTATATAGTCATGGCCAGAGTCATCTGTGAGGTGCCCTTCATCGTCAGTGTCCCCCACATAATCTGGCGGGGAACGAGTGATGTGCGGGGGGGGGCGAGGTGGGGAAGGAGTGGCAGGTGAGGCTATGTCCCCCCCGAGGTTCTGGGCTCCTTTGCCTGCGACGAGTGGCAGGAAGCAATGTTCCACTGTCACTAGGCCCAGGTATTGGTGATGCGAGCTCAAAAACTTCGTCAGGAACACATGTTGATGGCTGGAGAGGTGGGGAGGACCGTGGGGAAAGTTGCGGGGGCGTATGGCTGGGGCCGGCAGGGGTGGACGCCGAGGGAGCCTCGAACAAAGCCCGCCTAGTGTGCTGTCCTTTTTTCACATATTTCCTGCCTTTCCCCTTTTTGGCAGCAGTATGTCTCCTGTCGGGGGACCTAGGAGGCAAATAGGACGAAAGTGGGGGGTCCTCAACCCTTGGCAGTGGTGGGGAAGAATGGGGGGTGCCCGGGTCATCTTGGGTGGCTTGGGGAGATATGGGAGACAATGGCGGGCGAGATGAGTCACCACGCTCACCCTCACTCACAGCCTCATCCTCACCAAGTCTTTGGCTTCTTCCCTGGCTACCGCGGCCACCTTCTCAAGTATATACCTGCTTCTTATAAAAGCGTAGCTTGAAAGGCGATTTAGCTGGCGAAGGGCTTGGAGTCGTGTCACTCAAGTGAAACTTGGAGATTGACCTTGAACTCTCCCACTCACTCACTTTCCCCACTTCACTTTCTTCAGCTAAAACAGCTTCCGCGAAAGCTGTTACATCACCTTCATCACTCTCATGTTCACTCGCAAATCCCCTAAATTGAGTACCATTCACCTCCAATTGTATAATCCATCACCTCCATCACCATAATCACTAGACTTATAATTGTACGATTCATCACTGTCTTCATCATCAACAATATGGTCTCTTTCAGCATGCTCATAAACTCTCAATGTCTCCTCAATACCTCCTGGAGATAACACATTTAGGCGGTGTCGTCTGCGTAAGATGCGACGAGCTTGGGCGGGCGTCGTAGGGAGCACGGTATCGGACACAACGGAATTACTGTTTGGCGTACTATCCATGATGGCGTCGGGGTAGAGACTGATGCCGTGGCGTAGTTCACGTCTGGTGGCGCTGTCTACCACCCAACAACAACAACATTTTACGCGTGCCATTCGAAAGCATATACGCAAGCACCCGGAGCCTCAGAGCCCTACCGGGTTCCGCGGGGGGTGTTTGTTATGGGTGCCTCAGAGCCCAACCGGGTCTGAGGGGTTAAGCCTTTACGCCCCGAGGTCGCACAACCCACAGTTACGGGAGAGTCCCCTGTGCTGGAACATTGGGTTATTGAGGCGAGTGAGGCTAAGAAACTAAGGGCCAAGAACCAATCTGGGGAAGTACTTGATGTAATTGTAAAAGTCATTCCCACAATTTACAATCATGATTATTTTGTGTACATGCCATCCCTGCCTTGCCTCCCGCTTCCGCCGGAAAACTATTTTCCGATTGGACTAAGTTAGATGGGTTTAATGATTTAAAACTGTTGCAGGGTTTGATCCCGGAGTTAAATTCAATACCCTTCAGGGACTCTGCGGGTTCTTCTGTAGTTCAAATTCAAGGGGGTGAGTCAGGGCCGTGGGTGGCATGGGCACATGAGGCCCAGCTGTTTGCCAACACTATAACTAACAAGAGCAGTCACCAGCTCCCGCAAGAGGACAATCATTGGTTCTCTATGCCGGTAGGCAAGGCGGAAGAGATCCCTCAACATATTTTTGACTTTTTGGGGGCCTCTAAACTTTCTTTATGCCAATTACCTGAACCTTTTTGTCCTCCCATACAAGTCCAGATTGATAAAGATTATAAGATGAGGCAGAAAGCCTGGAGGCTAGCGTCCCAATACATTCATTTTTTCCCCGCAGCATCCAAGAGTGGAATCACCTCCCATCTCACTTAGTTAATAGCCCCACTCTTCATTCCTTTAGAAATAGGATCACTACTCATTATCTCCCTAATCCTTGACCCGATCCTATCCCTTTCTCATAATTCCCCTGCACAACCCCCGCATATCATGCTGCCCGAGAGCAGCCCTCTGCGGGTCCCCCTAACAAGAACAAGAATACCTGCTCAGCCGCCAGCTTGCGGCCTCTCTGGCCAGGACGACTGAGTCGTAAACGGACGCTGGCACCCAGAAGGCTCTCTCTCTGACTAGGCGCCTTCTTCTCCAAAACTCTGTTCAGTCCCTTGGCGACATCCGAACGGCGGTACGGGTTCGTCAAGATCTGAGGGTGTACTTGGTGAGGAGACTCCCTGCAGAGATTGGTAGGAGACTAATATTATCAAATGTTTTCACCAAAACCCTAGCCTCAGACGATGCCTGGCGCACTGTCAATTTCCTTTTGGACTCCCAACCTGCCACTACTTCTAAGCCAAAGAGTGAGCAGTCAAGTAAATCTAAATTTAATGCTAAGAGTTATTTTCGTGGTCAGTCCCAGTCATTTCAGTCATCCAAGACATACACAACTCCTGGCAGTAACGGGACGTCTTGAGGTCGAGGTCAATCCAGGGGTAGAGGGCGTTGGTTCAGGGGTCAGTCAAGGGGTAAACCCGGTAGTGATGGTAGCAAGGCCTCCCATCCCCCCCATACCAAAATCAGAGTCACAACCCTCCAATCCAAAAAACTGAGACACCACAAGGCTCTCTCACTCCCAGTGCCAAGGCAAGGCGAGACGGATCCGAGAGTAGTACTGCCGGACAATACCAGTCATGCGACTGGCAACTTCCGGGAATGTCAGCGGGCATGGCCCCGGCGAACATGGGCAAGGACAGTGGTCAAGAAAGGCCTCTCATGGCGGTGGTCCCGGCGACCCCGTTTAAGTATCCCCACAGAATTCAATCATGTTTCATTAGAGGTGGGATCCGTCGTCAACGAGATGGCCCAAAAGCAGATCATTATCCCCAGTCATATGTCACAACCCGTGTTCACATACCGGTTGTTCTTGGTGCCAAAAAGGGACAGTGTTCAGATGAGGCCGGCGATCGACCTCTCTTATCTCAACACCCATATTCACAATCAGTCGTTCAGGATGCTGACGGTGAATCACATCAGATTAACACTCCTGCCGCAGAGCTGGATGTGCTCCATCGATCTCACAGAAGCCTATTGGCATGTCCCTATCAACAAACGTTTTCAAAAATATCTAGATTTGCGCAACGGGGATCAAACATTTGTATTTCAAAGAATGCCCTTTGGTCTAAATCTGGCACCCCGAGTATTCACAAAATTAGTCCGACAGGCTTTGCTACCATTACTACAGCAGGGGATCATGGTGTTATGGTACCTCGACGACTGGTTAATAGTAGCTCAAACCAAAATAATTTGCCTCCAACATGTACAACAGCCGTTAACTCATGTAGCTGCCTTGGGGTTCAAGGTGAACTTAGCAAAGTCCTCCTCGATCCCCACCAGGAAAATTCAGTGGGTGGGTCTTATCTGGGATACCGAGTTACTCACTCTGAGTCAGAGCGAAGACAACCGTCAGAGATTTTGGAGGAAACTCTTTTGGTTTCTTCATTCTCTGATAACACCGAGGAGGATCTGGGAATCTCTGGTAGGCTCACTCAATTGGATACAGCTGACGGTCCCGTTAAGTCGTCTGAAGGTCAAACTAATTATTTTGGAAGGAAACAGGTGCTTTCCGCTGTTACCAGCGGAAACACTGCGGAGAATTCCAAAGTTAATCCACAACCTACTGGCGGCTTGGGCGAAGCCAGAAGTAATACACTCCTCCTAAACATGGACAGCTCCGCCTCCGACGGTCTGGATAGATACAGACGCGTCAGGTACCCTGGAATGGGGTTATCAGTCAAACCTAGGACATCAGGGTCAGGGTCTATGGTCCAGGTCAAATCACCTTCATATCAATGCCAAGGACTTGTTAGTCCCTTTATTCTTTCTACAGGAGCACGGCATGAGCCAGGCAGGAAAATCCCCTGCCTTCAGAATGGACAATCTGACTGCGGTGACATGCATTCAGAAACAAGGGTCAGTGAGATCTCGAGTGTTACATGGGTTGTCGGAAAAGATCTTTCGACTGGCTGCAAGGCTAGAGATTTATCTTCATGCAACATATCTGCCCGGCGTGGCGAACGTGTGGGCAGACGCTCTGTCTCGGAGACAGAGCACTCAAGTAGAATGGGCTCTCAAGCAAAACATCTTCCAAGAGATGATTGCCGAACCCTACCATCCACAAGTGGACTTGTTCGCGTCAGAGGCAAACCACAGGCTGCCTCAGTACCTCACACGTCGGAGTCAGACTCCGGCTGGGGGTCCAGACGCATTTCTGGTGGACTGGAACAAATGGAGCTCCATTTATCTATTTCCGCCGCCAGACCCATCCTTAATGTGCAAAGTAGTTCACAAACCACGGGGTTATCGAGGCATGGCCTCCATGATCGCTCCGTTGTGGCCGGCTCAAGTTTGGTACAATCAATTAAAGACGTGGTGCGAGAACCCGGTCTTGCTCCCGATCTCGTACTTCCACTAGACACAAGTGGAAACCTCAAGACCTCGCTGACTTTTGCCTTATGGATATTCAGAAGGCCAAGTGGCTAGGCCAGTTTGGGGAAGCCGTGACTCACAAGTTGATTAATCAGTATGCTAAATCAACTCAAAGACAGTATCAATCTCATTGAAAGTCGTTTACTACCTGGATCGTAGAAACTGATCAACAACAGTCCTCGGTGGCTCTGGTGTTTAATTATTTAAATTACCTATTTAAAATGCAAAAGTTGTCAGTTGTCACATTAAGGAATCACCACAGCAATTCGGACACCTTTTTTCGATTTAACTGGTCTGCCCGTGCCAGAGGCGGAGGAAAAAGGGTTCACGCGGTCTTGCTTCCGGCTTCGCCCTCCTCCACGCCAACTCACACCCACCTGGAGCGCGTTCAGTATACCCAAACACGCAAACGGGATAGCTCTACTAAACGTGATCGCCTCTGATTCGACGAATCAAGTTTGTGATTGTTTGCAATCAGACGGCGATCACGCTAACACTCCCTGGAGGTGACTAGCGAAGCTATCATACCAGTAGGCCTAAATCTCACCTCGACATTATATTATCATAATTAAGCTTAATTAGCCTCCCTCCATGTTATTTATGTGTCGCAATCTCAATTATAAGGTGGCACACCTATAAAAATCATAGTTATCGTGACCATTTTGCTATATATAACATAAAACAAGCAGCTTGGAGCGCAAGTCTCACAGCTACTTCGTCAGGCCTTCAGTGTGGTAAGCGTAGCCTAGTTGGTAACGACTTCGCTTTTAAATCCGTAAGCCTACTCGCAAGGGTTCGAGGCTCGATGAGCTAATGGGTTTTTTTTGCAGTTTTTATTTAATTTGTATCGTTATATATTGGTAATGTTACTATGCCAATGATGTATTGTAAAGGGTTATAACTTGCTGTACAGGTTTTTGAGCGTTTGTCTATATTATTGATTGATTATTATGTGTTTTATGCGGTTTGTATTTCATTTGTATAGTTATATATCGGTAATGTTACAGTTGCTACTGTGCCAATTGAATGATAGCCTATATTTTAACGGGTTATAGCCTAGCTTGCTGTACAGGTTATTCGGCGCTTGTCTATAATTGATCGATTACTCTATTTACATTTCTTAAAAACAATTTCTGAGGCATAATTGCATCGAAGTATGATAGGTCAGTTAAGCTATGTTTAGTAAGGTAGCCTATCCACGCTATAGTTAAATTTTCAAAGGTAATGTAATGGTTAAAAAATAATATTAATGAACCTTCCATAAATATAAGCTTGCATATAGCCTATATACACATAGATCGTCAGGAAAAGAAAGTATGCCTATACATACATCGCCAGAAAGAGATAATATATATAGGCTACTATTTAATTCAGCCTGGCTACATCGCCAGGGAAAGAACAATATATATAAACTATAGAATTTAGCCTATTCATAGTCCTACATCGCCAGGAAAAGAACATCTACTTTATTTCCCCAATAAACTAACGGAGAATTGTTTGAAAATTACACAGGGAATAAAGAGCTACCTTTGCCAGATAAGAACCGTAATAACTTTGTCAACATTTTCTTATAAGATTATAAGGTATAATAGCCTGATGGTAGCCTAGCCTACCGTCTGTCTTGAGCTTGAACAAGGCTGCCGACTGTAGCTGACAGTATGACTACCTTAGCCAATAGTCTATATTGATGGATAATAATATCCAATATTAAAATGTATTGATTTGACAAAACCATTTGACTTTGATTGAAATTAATAGACCGAAGAAGCACTGTTACAGGCCTAAAACCTTCGCAGACATCGCCAACAAGATTTGAATTTCGTGCTCATAGCCACTGACCAATCTGCGACGAGAATCAATGATTGCCTATCAATGTCGTTCAGTCTGCGCGATCATAAACAGGATTGCTCAAACAGAAACAGGATTGCCTGATAGGGTAGACTGAACGCGCTCCTGGTCTCTTGATTTAACCCTTGAAATGCTTCAATCCCGTAAATATCGTCATAATCCTCCTTTCGAGTTAAGACTTAAGAAAGAAATTTTTCTAATGGCATTGGCCACGGGTGATAGGGTGTCTGAGTTGGCGGCGATGAGTTCAGAGCCATCTTGCTTAAGATTTTCGAGGCGCAACATGAGTGTACATATTGCTCCTGCTCCCAATTTCATTGCTAAAAATGAACACAGTAATCATGTATTCACAGAGTTTGAAGTTCCTGCTCTGAAACAGGGCGATAAGCACCATTTACTTTGCCCGGTGCAATCACTCATTTTATTTATGCGGGAATCTCGGCCAGCTCAGGCAGGGTCCCTCTGGGTTTCACGGACAGGTAAACGTCTTCAAAAGCAACAGTTGGCTGCGTTATTGGTAGAAGTAATTAGAAAGAGTAATCCGGGCGTTCTTGCTAGATCACACGATATCCGGAAGTGGGCTGCATCACTCAGATTCCTACATAAATTACTCACTCGATGACATTCAACAGACCAAACTATGGTCATCTAATCATACTTTCTTAACACGTTCCCTGTCAGTGAATCTCATGAAACCTTCTTGTACATGTATAGCATTAAGGCAGAGTCTAGTTTTAAGCTATTTTTGTAAAGAAAAGGGGGAGGGGGGGGAGAGGTATCCTAGCTAGGACCTCTAACCTGCCTCTTATGTGATACAACATGATAACGAGAATGAAGGTCATGTAATAACCCATTCCTTAGACTAAGATAAGTCTAGTCAGGAAAAAACATTTATGTTTACTTTATGTATGGCAATAGAGTTTCCATTATGCTCATTAATCTTAAGGTTAGGATTAAGGGCAAGAGTACAAATATTTGTGTAATATAGTACCTGTGGGCCTTATGAATATAGGCCATCATATTATCAGTATTTTGTAAGAGATGAGATATTGATTTATTTATGTATTCATAAGCTAAAATGTATAGTTTATGTGTGTGACACCAACTGTTCTATCAAACGTAACGGTGCCGGCGGGTGCCCAACCCCGAAAGGGGTTGAAATAGGGGAGCTATCCCCCCGCCAAAGGCGGCTTTCTAGGACCTTTCCTACCTGATGCTGAGAGGATTGGGTTCTAGTCACGTGGTGATGGGCTGGTCTATCAGTGAGAACTGAGCGATCTCTGCCATACCCATAGCTTACTCTGACTGTTCTTTTTACTTATATATTTTCTAGATCTCAAGTGGATTGACCTCCCAATCTACCAAGAATGGAAGCCAAAGCGTCACATTTTCCCTTTGCCCCTCAACTTTCTCTTCATAATTGGTGAGGGGGCTCAGGGCCCTGGGTGGGGCTTTGGTTTCCCGGGCGTTTCTGCACCCTCCTCAGCTCCCCGCCATGGAGTGGCTTCGGTCACCCAGGCTTTATTGTGATCGGCAGGGAGGGTTCTGTGGGGGCGCTCGGTTATGGCCTTGGCCTTGCTCGGGGCCTTGGGGCTGTTCGGCCAGGCAGCTTGGGGAACAGCAACAACAACAACAACATAACGGTGCTACACAACAGGCAACCTTTAAGAGATGCCACCTGTAAAACCTTTTATTATTTTTATTAAACTATGATCTTTTTCATACGAGTTTCTCTTTTAACCTTAGTAATTTATTAGTGGTTATGATGTTCATGATGAATGTCCCCCTCCAGTCTTGAGATATCAGGCGCATCGTCAATGATGAAGGGGCCACTAATAAATTATAGGTTTGAGTCCCGAAGGGAAGAAGGAAAACCTAATATTTAGTAGTGGCCCCGGAATCATTGACGATTTTGGCCCTCCCTTCCAACCCCTTCCCATTCACCTGCTATGTTTTGAGAGTCTTGATATATCAGATTAAGGGCGAGAGAGATTGCTTCGATGAGTGAGGCGAAGCGTGCGGAACAGCAGACGCATGGGAAGCGCAATGCTAAGATCAAGTTTAAACTTTTTATTCTAATTATTTTTTGCTAGTTTTTTCTAGTAGTGGTACCCACATCAAATAGGACGAGTCTGTGAGTGGTTTTTAAGAGCGTTTCGCTCACGATGTGTGGCAATCGTATTTTGATCTCTCCCGGGCGGGAAGTTTGCAAGACAAGTTTGAGTTCAAAGATTGGCCATAAACAATGTTAAGGCACATCGTCAATGATTCCGGGGCCACTACTAATTATTAGGTTTTCCTTCTTCCCTTCGGGACTCAAACCTATATTATCACATGCACCAGCCACTCTTCCACACCAAGTTTCCTCATAGCCCACTGCACAACATATCTAGGCACCCTGTCAAAGGCTTTCTCCAGGTCTACAAACACAAAGTAAAGACCCCTGCCTTTTAGTGTGTTTCCTGTATCTGTCTGACTATGAAGATAGCATCGGTTGTACCACGTCCTGGCATAAAACCAAACTGCATATCATCAATGGAGATGCTTTGCCTCATCAAACCCTCAAAGACTCTCTCACAGCCCTTCATGATTTGGTCAAGCATTTTCAGGCCCCTATTTATTAGTGGCCCCTCCATCATTGACGATATGCCTATTACATAAGGCACCCTCTTCAAACACTCATCCACCGTAGTTTTGAATCTACCGCGCAGAGCATAAAAATGTTGAGGACCCTTCATCATGAGCGCACGCAACCTCACTCATGGTTCAGTCATTATGAAATTGGGTTCTCACTACGAAAAAACTTCGTAACAAATAAAAAACAAAAAGAAAATAAGAATAACTATTCATAAGCTTTCCATATAATCGTGGATGTACTTGTGTGGATCTTTGCCCAGATGCTGACTCAGGCGTCATTCTTCCTTCTCTGCTCTGCGCTCAACCGACCCGGACGTGCCTCCCCACGCTCCGCTAGTTCCGCATTTGTTGCGTCCCTAGTGAGTTTTTCTCATTTGTTTACTCCGGGATGTATCGAGTAAGGTTAGGATATGCGTAGCAGTTGTGTCCTGGGCGAGTTGCCCGCAGTGCAGTGTATTTTGGGTCGTGTGTTTGGGGCATCTATTTCGGGTGTACCCTCGTGGTCCTGTTGTGGACATGTGAACTTTTTCACGGTTAGCTAGCTTTGTGATGCAGGCGGCTTTCATTACGCGTTATTATTGCTGCCTTTTATCTTTCTGATGAGGTAGCTTTTTATTCTCTGATGTTCCCAGTGTATTTTTCTTCACTTAGTGAAGTTTTTTCTGGGTCCCGAGTCAGTTCTTCCCTTTGCCGGGAAGTTTTTGCTACAGTGGTGTGTTGACGGTGGTTCCTGTTGTGATATAATTCAGTGCTTTTTGTTTATATTACGACATGTTTACTGTGTATTTCCGTCTGCTTAGGCCTAGCCAGCCTCTCGTAGCTTTGCCACATGTACAAGTGTTATTGTTTTAGGTTATAAATATGTACTACTGTGTCATGTGTGTCCTGGTTTAGTTGTGTATTGGCTAATTCCACGGACTATATATGTGTCCTGGATTAGTTGTGTATTGGCTAATTCCACGGACTATTTGTGTGTCCTGGGTTAGTTGTGCTTTGGCTAATTCCACGGTCTATTTGGTGCGTTCAGATTGAATCTGAACGGTGTGGGTTGCCTTTTCCGGCGGGTTTTCTCGGTTACACCATGAAAACCCGGCTGGTGGCCGAGTTTTAATCACGCGTGGTTAAAAAAGGCTTGTGTTCCCCGGCGAGTAGTGGCCTGAGGCTCTCCAGGACTGCGTCTCTGTGTCGGGCCTGTGTTCAGGCGTACTGTGTTTCCCGGCGGGATGGCTTTACCCATTTAACTAAGTGTTCATACGGACACTTGTTGAGTTGAGTTTTTCCCGGTTTTTGCAAAGCCAGTAAAACTAGGCTGTTTGTTGATTGGTCTTTCCTCCCCGGCGATCTTTTGCAAAGAAGTGGGGATAGGAATTTTGGGGTTAACGTTAAAATTCACACCCGGCGGTTGCACCTTGGGAGGGTAGGATTAACGGATTTGCATAATTCAGTGGAGTTAACCAGACAATCGAGGGATACGATACGCATCGCCGCCATTCAACATACGGCGATCTAGAACGCCTCGGGAGAAGCCAGATCTAGCATTAAGACAGGCTTTCCAGTTTTTTATCTGCGAGATAATACGGGGGCCGGCGTCTTTGAGGGTGGTTTTTTCCAGTAAGAACTTAACAAACACCACTGGGAAGACTGCGTCAGTTATAAAAAGTCATGCTGGTCTTTATATTATGTCAGAGGATATACATAAATCTTTTGGAAAAAGTTAAGATATTCTGAAATCTTTTATTCATGAACCCTCCGCGTAGCGAGCCGGGATAGTTGTGTATTACGTCTCGTTACCCGGCGGGTTGTCTAACACTTGTGTTCGCAACATGTTGGTGTAGCCTTATGAGCATTAATTCCTGGATTTTTTTTTTTTTTTCCCAGGGCTGAGTTCCGGCGAGACTTTCGAGAACCTGGAGTAAAACCGGGGGTGGGTTCGTGTTTTTCCACCAGTCTCTGTCATGGCTACCATAGACCCTGTTTTTGCCTTGTGTATTGCTCCCTCCTGTTCAGGTATCCCTATCTTTGCACACACTCTTTGCATTAGATGTGTTAAATGTTTAGATCACTCAAGGGGTTTGTGGGTAACGGGGAACTGTACCTTCTGTACTCAATTGAGTGCCAAAGTGTTGCGGGACAATAGTAGACCCGCGGCGGTCGCTTTGAGGGAGGTCAGGCAGCAGTTGTCATGTTATGCAACCACAGTGGCTCATAAAGTGCTGCAATGTGACAATGTAATTCTTTGGGATAAATTACAAATTGAGCACTCCCCTATTAAACGTCCCGCTAGAGTAACTGTACGAAAGTCGGCAGAGACTGGGCAGGGTACAGCACTTTCTCTGGTCCCTACAACTTCTAAGAGACCTCGTGAACCCACGCCCCCGGTGACAGCCTCCACGTCACGGGCGCGGTCCAGGTCCAGGTCTCCCCTCCGACAACAGCCGCCTAGTCATTCCTCTTCACCAGCAAGAAAGAGGAGTAAAGAGGAAAAGTCCAAGGACAGCTCTAGTGAAAGATCGGAAAAGTCTAAGTCACACCGCAGCCATAAATCTTCCAGGAAAGATTCTAAGGAACGAAAGGCCTCCCGGCGTTCGCCGGAGCCTCGTGCCTCACTTTTTGCCTCTACTCCCGACTTATCTAGTATCCAATCTGATGGGGCGGGAGTGGAGTCAGAGACTGTGGTGGGGGTGTTGCCGGCGGACAGGTTACCAATGGATATTACATACTTAGAGTTAGAGAGTTCGGTAGGCAGTGATCGCCCTTTGGAAGAATCTAATGGGGGCTCAGTGGTTGATGGTGTATCTGACTCCCAAGGGAGTTCGGGCCAAGGCCTGGGTGTATGGCGTTATTCCCAACCAGGGCATGAAGGCCCACGTTTGGTTCAGGAGCCACAGGTACGGACGGACGTCCACCGGGACGCTGCGATCCCATCATCCATTCCTGATTTAACTTAGCACCAAGACGAGGTTCCGGCTTTGGTGGAACCCTCTCATGATGGGCCAGATGACAAGGATGAGGTGTCTATAATCTCTGACATGGAAGTGCAAGAGTCGGGTTCAGTTCTAGACGACCCGCAAGAGAGGAATGATTCACCTCCGAGTTCTTCATCCGCCAAATTTGTCACGGCGGAGGAAATAGATGGGTTGTTAGTTACGGCTCTAACAAAAAAATTTGGCCAACAGCCGGAGACTCCTACAGTGGACCTGGGAGCTCCCATGACAAGTGCAAGTGTTCGGCCTCTGATCGCTTCTATTGCTTTGACCAAGATTCCGCACCCTCCCTCTATATCACCTAATATAGTCGCTAGGCCTGCTGCGGCGGCACTGACTACTTCTAATGTAAGGGTGGTAACAGATGTGAATCCTCCCCCGCTGGATAGAGCACCGTTAAGAAAGGTAGCTATGCCCCTGTTATACGGACCAGATGACCCATGGGTTCAAATGATCCCAACTAAGCCAGAGACGGCGCAGCCCACTTTGTCAGGAGAACTTCCAGTGCCACGTGAGTGGGTAATCCAAGGAAATAAATCTAGAAAGTTACGAGCCTTGGATATTGCGGGTAATGTACTTGATGTTAATATTAAGGCCATTCCGAACCATTATCACCATGACTTTTTGTGTATACAGCTACGCCTGCACTGCCCCCTGCCTCAGCTTTAAAACTGTTTTCTGACTGGACCAAGCATGACGGTTTTAATGATATAAAAGCACTGTCAGCTCTCACTCCAGAATTAGATTTACAAACGGTCACAGACACAGCCGCTAATCCAGTGTTGAAGGTGGGGCAGTTGGGTCCAGGACCTTGGGTGGAATGGGAGGTAGAGGCTCAGAACTTTGCGACCACCTTCACCTCAAAATCTTCGCACCAGATCCCTCAGGACAGCCATTCTTGGTTCTCTATGCCAGTCTTTTCAGCCGGCGGAGTTCCATCTGCTTTGTTTGCTTTTTTAGCTGCCCCCAAAATCAATCTATGCGAACTTAAAGATCCTTTCACTACGCCTTCACCAGCTCACCTAGACCAGGAGTTTAGGCTAAGGGGGAAGGCGTATAGACTTATTTCCCAGTACATCGTTACGGACCAGGTGGCAAAATCATTGTTACGATCCACTCAGGCAATCGCGGACGCGGAAGCCAGAAGATCGGTTGAACTATCTCGGCGATTACTCCTTCAGACTTCGATTCAGTCGTTGGGGGATATACGCACAGCCTTGCTCGAGGCGGTGCGGGCGAGACAGGATCTTAGGATGTCCCTGGTGAGGAAACTTCCTGACAGAATTGCGAACCAAGTGGTCATGTCACCGGTGCTAATTCCCTCTTTAATGTCCCCTGTGTGGAGAACTGTTTTCAATATGGCTCAGGCCTTTAAGCACAGTCCCACCCCTTCTAAGAAACCTGCTTTTAACTAACCCAAGCCAGTCGCAAAAGCTCAGCCGGGTGGGTCAAAGCCCTTTCAGATACCTAAGTCCACTTCCCCCCAAGGTCAGTTTGCAGGTCATAAAGGACGGAACTATAGCAAACCGGGCCAGGGCCCATCTTCTGCCAACGCCGGCCAGTCGGCTAAGCATCCACCACCACCACCATAAAAAAACTAAAGTCTCTCTCACTCCCAGGGCCAGTTTCACGGCGGGTGGATCGGAGGGTAGTACAGCCGGCGAACCCTTGTCTGCTAACTGGGTCGTTCCGGAAGTGCCACCGCGCATGGCCAGTAAATACTTGGGCGAGGATGGTGGCACGCAAGGGCATCACCTGGCAGTGGCTCCGGCGACCTCGTTTACGTCAGCCGACAAAGGCAAATTTAGTTTCATTAGAGGTGGGAGTCACTAGTCCAGGAAATGATCGCCAAGAATGTCATCATCCCGGTTCCTCAAAATTACCCAGTTTTCACATCCAAACTATTTCTAGTGCCCAAAAGGGACAGTGTTCAGATGAGACCAGTCGTAGACCTGTCTTATCTGAACCTACATATTCACAACATGTCATTCAGGAAGCTAACAGTAAACCAGATCAGGCTAACACTTCCGCCGGGAGGATGGATGTGTTCTTTAGACCTGACGGACGCGTATTGGCACGTCTCGGTCAACAAAAGATTTCAAAGGTTTCTGGCCTTAAGAATAAAGCATCAGACTTATGTCTTTCAGAGGATGCCGTTTGGATTGAACCTAGCACCTCGCTTATTCACGAAATTAGTCCGGCAAGCCCAGATGCCCTTGTTAAGGCAAGGGATCAGGATTTTGTGGTATCTAGACGACTGGCTAGTGGTGGCAGAGACGGAACAAGTATGCATAAATCATGTCAACATAACATTAAAACATGTCAAAACTCTAGGGTTCAAGGTCAACCTGGTAAAGTCAAACCTTGTTCCCTCAAGAGTAGTTCAGTGGATAGGGTTGGTCTGGGACACAGCTACTCTCACTCTGAGTCAGAGTGTGGACAATCGCAACAGATTTCGCAGGAAATTGTTTCTGGTCCTTTACAGTCTGACGACGACACAGAGAATCTGGGAGTCTCTGGTCGGCTCTCTCAACTGGATTCAACTAACAGTAAAGTTGGGCCGGTTAAGAGTCAAACATTTAATATTGGAGGGCAACAAATATTTTCCGCTATTGCCGGCGAAAAAATTATGGCCCATACCAAAATTAATCCACAACTTGCTAGCAGTCTGGGCGAAGAGGGAAACATTACACTCAGTCATGTCATGGACCTCTCCTCCACCGACGGTATGGGTAGACACGGATGCGGCAGGAACGATAGGTTGGGGCTTTCAGTCAAACCAAGGGCACCAGGGTCAAGGGCTTTGGTCCCATTTAGAAATCTCCCACATCAATGTCAAAGAATTACTAGTCCTCTTATATTTCCTTCAGGCTCACGGCTCTACTTTACGGGGCAAGGCGGTGGCCTTCAGAATGGACAATCTGAATGCAGTTCACTGTATTCAGAAACAAGGGTCGACGAGATCTCGGGGGTTGCTAAACGTGTCAGAAGAGATTTTTATTCTAGCCAACAGGCTGGACATTCAGCTTCACGCATCTTATCTCCCAGGCGTAGCAAACGTCTGGGCAGACGCTCTGTCTCGGAGACAGAGCACAACAGTAGAATGGGCGCTCAAGCAAACCATTTTCGACCTAATGATTGCGGAGCCTTACCATCCACAAGTGGAATTGTTTGCGTCAGAGACTCACAAACTCCCACTGTACCTCACCCGTCGGACGATAACGCCGGCGGGCGGGCCAGATGCACTGGTGACAGACTGGAACAGGTGGAGTTCCATTTATCTGTTTCCGCCGCCAGATGCGTCTCTAATGTGCCACGTAGTAAACAAACTACAGGATTATCGGGGCATAGTCTCGCTAATCGCGCCCCTGTGGCCGGCGCAGTTGTGGTACCAGCAATTGAAGACGTGGTGCCCGGACCCGGTATCACTCCCGGTGGGGTTTTTCCACTTAGACACAATTGGAAACCTAAAGACCTCGCTGACTTTTGCATTATGGACATTCAGGAGGCCAAATGGCTAGCACCATATGGTAGAGACGTGACCAATAAATTCATGAATCAATACACCCAGTCTACTAAGCGACAGCATCAATCGCATTGGCAAGCCTTTACTTCTTGGATTCTTAGAACAGAACAAACTGTGCCCTCGGTGGCTTTGGTTTTTAATTATTTAAATTATCTGTTCGAGCAAAAACGCTTATCTGTAGTAACGTTAAAAATCACTTAACAGCGATTAGGATACCGTTTTTGGACCTTACCAGTCTCTCCATACCAGTTGCGGAGGAAAAACGTTTTATGAGGGCATGTTTTAAACTTCGCCCACTTCCCCGTCAGCTCATGCCTACCTGGTCTCTGGACAAGGCATTGTCTTTACTTCATTCCCGTCTGTACCAAAATACTGCAGATTTTACATTACTTTTAAAAAGGGCAGTATTCCTTATGGCCTTGGCTACCGGGAACAGAGTATCTGAGCTGGCGGCGATGAGCAACACTCCTAATTGCCTCAGGTTTGGTAGGCTTAATGAGTGTATTCACATTGCACCTTCCCCAGGGTTCATAGCCAAGAATGAGCACAGTGAACACGTGTTTTCAGAGTTCACGGTGCCGGCGTTGAAAAGGGGAAAGGTGCACCATAATTTATGTCCAGTGCAAGCTCTAACCAAATATTTGAGAATGGCACCTCTAAATCACCACGGTGCTTTATGGGTAGCAAGTACGGGTAAACGCTTGATGAAACGTAGACTGGCTTCTCTCTTGGTCGAGGCCATTAAAGAGAGTAATCCCGGCGTTGTGGGTAGGGCCCACGATTTACGCAAGTGGGCGGCTTCGTTACGTTTCCTTAAGAATTTTTCTGTTGAAGATATTACGTCCACACAGTTGTGGGCCTCTAATCATACGTTTTTGACTCGTTACCTCTCAGTAGCTCTAGACAAACCTTCCTTGCCATGTATAGCTTTAAGGCAAAGGGTCTAGGTGGCCCCTAAGTCACTTATTGTTTAATTTCAAGAAAGGGGGGGGGGGGTGCAGTCAGTGTAACATAGGACACCCTAGACCCCGCCAGAATATGAGAGCTGTGATACTGTTTATGGGTGTTGTGATATTTAAATTTCTCTGTATTATTCATTACAGGAAATTGTGCTAGTACAATTTTAGTACAAACAACAGTGTTGTTGTAAGTAGTTTTTGGGCTGAGAAGCAATCTAATTTAAGCATTGGTTATATTTTGCAAGATATATCCACTAATTTTATGGGGTTTATATGTGCACATGTAAACTTATAAGTTTTATTTTTCACCACTTAATTTAAGTGGGGTGCCTTGTTAACTGGCGGATCTGTTCTCAGAATCTCAGAGTTAACACCTTTTTTTTTATCAAGCACGCTCCTGCTTGTACCCCTTTTTTGTATAAGTTGTGCTGTATAAAGTTTATGCGCCAAATATATCTTTTTTACAAAGTAAGAATACTATGTGGTTGTTTGATTATCTGCCTTTGCTAAGAGTTATGATATGATTACGAATGTCCCCCTCCAGTCTTAGATATCAGGCATATCGTCAATGATGGAGGGGCCACTAATAAATTATAGGTTTGACTCCTGCAAGGAGATAAAGAAAACCTAATATTTAGTAGTGGCCCCGTAATCATTGACGACTGCGGCCCTCCCGACCATCCCCTTCCCATTCGTTGATGTAATAAGGATTTTGGTTTACTTGATATGTCAGTGAAGGAAGAATGACGCCTGAGTCAGCGTCTAGGCAAAGATCCACACAAGTACATCCACGATTATATGGAAAGCTTATGAATAGTTATTCTTATTTTCTTTTTGTTTTTTATTTGATACGAAGTTTTTTCGTAGTGAGAACCCAATTTCATAATGACTGAACCATGAGTGAGGTTCCGTGCGCTCATGATGAAGGCTCCTCAAATTTGTTATGCTCTGCGCGGTAGATTCAAAACTACGGCGGATGAGTGTTTGAAGAGGGTGCCTTATGTAATAGGCATATCGTCAATGATTACGGGGCCACTACTAAATATTAGGTTTTCTTTATCTCCTTGCAGGAGTCAAACCTATAATAATTACCTCTATCTACCGCATTCCCTTTTCCTTTGTATATATTTACTATTACACTTTTGTGCCAATCTTCTGGGATTTTCTTATCTTTAATAATGGTGTTCATCAACTCAGTAACTAAGCTGACACCAGTCTCCCCTGAGGCTTTTATCATCTCCGCGACAATGTCAGAGCATCCTGGAGCTTTACTGTCCTTCATTTTATTGTGTCGCTCACTACAGCTGGTGCTATCAAAGGAGGGGGTCCAGATATTGTTTTTTTGATACTAAGCTGTTCCTTATCCCATTCAAACTTTACATTTAGCAATCGTTCATAGTGTGCCTTCCATGCTTCTCTGATTTCATTTTCTGCATACATAATCTTCCCATAATTATCGTTTCTATCACACTGTTCACCTATATTATCCCTACTGTAATTTTTAACTCGCCTAGCTAGGTTGAAGATCCCATTGGGATTGTCAGTGTTAAGCCACTGTCACACGAGCACTTTTTCCGTCAATTTTCCATAAGCAAGTTTTTTCTGGTGATATTTAGGGATATTTTTCATTAGAATCGGAAACTAGATCGACGTTAGATTATGATAGGTAGTTCAAATCTTATGGAACTTGTATTTTGAAGCTGCCAGACAACAATTGCCCGTAAAAATTGACGGAAAAATCGCTCGTGTGACACCGCCTTAACACACTTGTTCGAGGACCAGGTCCTTAACCTTTAAAAGGCGAGCTATGTGTAGTGAACACCACACTTCTGGGCGGCAATATTAGGCTTCATTCCTGCCTATAATCGTAATTTTACGATAAATATCGTTATTACTTATTCAAATGCGCCTATTTTACCTTTACTATGAAGATAGTAACCTGTAACATCAATAAAACAAGTGGGAATATAATTTTTCTGGTCAAAATCGCGAATAAACATGGAGCGGCCCATTCATGAAATGTGGAGCACAGTGAGGCAACCCCTCCCCTCGCGAGCTCTGGAGCATGACTGAGAGTCCCACCCCACAGTCTACCTCTGCCAACACACTCGCTAGGCACATAACCACAGCCTGCAACCAGCTTGCTAATGTTAGCACGAAAATATACCAATAAAATTAGGGAATAACAGGGAAAATAGGTGATAATTGAAGGGGGGGAGGAGGGGATGTGGAGGAGTGATATGAGGTATGGAGGGAAAAAACAAAATTTAAGTGCTACTGGGCCTTTTAAAATGTGGTTTTTTTAGGCCTTCCCTTAACCCGTACAGCCCCAGCGACGCGCCTGACGCGTCGGCGATGTATGTAACGCACAGCCCCAGAGACGCGCCTGGCGCGTCACCCTAATTGCGCCGACCGTAACCTCAGGTGTAGCCACTCAAGAGGGCTCAGATTTGTATGGGAACTGTGTACGTATCCCACGCAACCGTGCCGATGGTTGAAAACTCTCAAAGTCCACGTGCGTGCGCAATAACCTGGTTTTTTGGGGTAATTGCCTTCAATTTTTTACTCTTGTAAAATACGTTTTCGGGGGCTCTGTAGGACCATTCTTTAAGCTTTTTGAGCGTTTTTTCATGGTTTTTCCTTCATTCCTAACCCATTCGCTATTGTTTCTGGAATAAAACCATTTTTTGAAAACCGGCCGGGTTCTGGTGAACAAACATTACAAAACTAGCCGGGGCTGGACGGGAGCATTCTCGCCGTTGCCCAGTAAAACTTCTTAAGTGTTCTCTCCGTTCCCGGGTTAATGCCTTTTTTAGCATTGTAAATTACTCTTTTGGCAGTTTGTGTAGCTGCTTGGTATTCCTCCTTGCTGCCTCCCTTCTTCCATACTTTGAAGCATCTCCTTTTCTCTTTCACAGCATGTTTTACCTCATCGTTCCACCACCAGGAGGTCTTATTCCTGGGGTGACCCTTTGTTTTCCCTCAGACTTTGTCAGTGGCAGCGAGAAGGCTATGCTTAAGGAAATTCCATTGACTATTTACACGCTAGGCTTAGCTTCCTTATTTCTATTCATTTCCTCCAGTTCACTATGAAACCTATCCCTAACTTCCTTGTTCTTCAGCAGCCACACTTTTCTTTTGGGCATGTATACCTTCTTGTGCTTAGGATCTCTGTTTAAGCTCATGTCGCACACAAGTAGCTTATGCTGGGGGATACATTCTTCACTCGGGATGACCTTTACATCCCGAACCAGTTTCCAGTCTTTCCTGTTAACCAAGAAGTAATCTATCTGGCTACTGGAGACCCAAGAGTTATATGTGACCAGATGGCTCTGTCTTTTCTTGAACTTCGTTTTACACACAACCATGTTGAGTGCAACGCAGGACTCTAGTATATATTCGCCTTCCAGATTCCTCCTTCTGTAACCATATCCTCCATGTACTCCCTCGTATCCATCTGCAGATGCTCCCACGTGACCATTCAGGTCCCCTCCCAGGATTGTTATTTCATTCTCCGAAAGGCCTGAAATGACACTTGGGAGCGCGGATAACGGGAGTGCACTGTACAGTGGTACAGTTTGGCGGTGGACAGTGCCTTCAGTGTCTCCGAACCAAAGAAGATGATGCCAAAAATGACTGGTAGGCATTGCTAATGACGCTGAGGATAATGAGATAATTCCCAACATCCTCAACAAGAACCCAAGAATAAAGTCCCTGGTCGACGATGGCTTAGCTATGAATTTGCTATTCACCAAGCAAAAGAGTGATGCACACACAAAGACTGCGGTAGTAAAAATGTCACCTGAAATACGCTCTTCCATTGTGGATGATGGCAATTCTGTGTATGTTGGACTTGTGAGATGTCGTGCATACGATCGCTTCTGGGTAACACAATGTTACCATTACCAGGGCTTTGGCCATACCAGTGACAGGTGTTATCGGAAAAATGAGGATCCAAAATGCAACTTCTGTGCCGGTACTCATAACTCAAAAGACTGCACCAACAAGACTTCCCCCAAATGTATAAATTGTATGAGCTCCACATCAGTTATGGAGCCGCCAAATAATTTCCCCTCAAGTAGAAATTGTCCTCTACTGACAGCTCAGAGAAATAAAGTTATTGAAAACACCAATTTTGTAGGTTCAAAAAACTGAAAAATGCACACGGGAGCCGGTTGAAACTGGGTCTGTTGAATGTTCGTTCCTTGCGTAACAAAATGGATCATATTTGCAAGATCTTGGATGAACGTAACCTTGATGTATTATGTCTCACTGAGACCTGGTTGTTCGAGTCAGATCTGAATATTATCCAGGCGGCATTGCCTAAAACCCATTCCATAATAAATGTTCCTAGGCCTAGGGGAGATCATCCGGGTGGTGGAGTGGCAGTTGTCTACTCCACATCTCTGGTGAATATCTTGCAAATAAGCCATAACCCAGCCCCTCTTTATTATGAACTGTTGGAAGTGGAAATAAAACTCTATCAACAAATCCTAAGAATGGCAGTTGTCTATAGGCCTGGCCATCGTGGCACAGATAGGGGTTTTATGGAAGAGTTTGGGCAGTTTCTCGAGGAATTTTCTGCTAAAACCGGAAGACTTTTGATATGTGGAGATTTTAATTACTGGGTTGCCAGCCCTCATCTGAAGCCATTCTCTCCTGAGTTCCTTGAGTTGACTAATCAGAACAATTTTGTAAACCATGTGTCCCACCCAACTCATATCTTAGGACACACCCTTGACTTGGTTTTCTCTCCTGTGGGTTGTGGTGGTGTTCTGGATGTTGATGTTGAGAATGCTGACCCTAATACCTCTGATCATGCTTTGATTACTTTCAGCTTTGATTTCCCTAAGCCACTCACACATGAAAAAGTAATCAGATTTAGAAATTATAAAAATACAGACCAAAATTTGGCTAGCAGTGAAGTAAAACAGTACTTGGGAAGTATTGATACTTCCAACCTTACTTCAGATGAGCTGGTGGAGGTACATGGAAATGCACTTAAATTAGTGTTCGATCATCACTGTCCAGAAGTAGAGAAGAAAATCATAGTACGAGATGATTCACCCTGGTATAGCACTCGAGTTAAATTTCTTAGAAGAGCGCGTAGAAGAGCTGAACGTGAATGGCGGAAAAATAAAACAGACTCTACATGGTTGCAATATCTGTCAGCCAGAAGAGCCGTGGTCCACACAATCAAAGATGAAAAGAAAGTGTATTATCAGGGAAAAGTTGACTCATGTGGTAACGACCAGAGGAGGTTGGCTTCAATTGTAAACAGTTTACTTGGAAAAACAAGAGTCAGCTTAAGACCTTCTGTACCCGATGCCGAGTTGGCTGCCAACTTTGTGACATTTTTTGCTGGCAAGATAACTCGCATAAGACAGGAACTGGATGATGCTTCTGTTGGTGAAGAACTTTCAGTTGTACTCCAACCCCGACACATTCCTAATAATGTCCTCTCATCCTTTCACTCAGTAGAGGTGGACATGATCTCGTCCTACATAAGAAACCTCAATAAAACATTTTGCCCGTTGGATCCCATATATGTTTCCAAGCTACCAAGAGTCTATGATCACACAGTTGAGTTTATTTCCAAAATAATTAATAAGTGCTTCTCTGAAGGTAGCTTCCCACATTCTGAAAAGCATGCACTACTCCGACCTACTCTAAAGAAACCTGGACTTGATGTTGAGAACATGTTGAACTATCGTCCTGTCTCCAACCTGTCCTTCATATCAAAGATATTAGTGCGTGCAATACTTGACCAATTACAACCACTACTTCAGCAGAATGAAACTATCCCAATTTTTCAGTCTGCTTACCGACAGCATCATTCAACTGAAACAGCATTGATTAGAGTACATAATGATCTAGTTGAGAACATTTGCAATGGTGTAGCCTCACTATTGTCTTGCTTGATCTCTCTGTGGCCTTTGACACAGTGGATCACGAGTTGTTATTGAGTGATCTTTATGATTGTGGTGTGCGTGACTCCGCTCTCTTGCTTCTTGGGTCGTACTTGTCAGGTAGATCCCAGAGTGTGATGGTAAATCAAATGGTCTCGGACTCGACACCCCTGCAGTATGGTGTTCCGCAGGGATCAGTTTTAGGTCCTATCCTATTTATAATTTATATCAGCAGTTTGTCTCTTCTGCTTCGTGCACATAATGTCACCTTTCACTTTTATGCAGATGACACCCAGATTTATGTGAGAATCACAAATATAGTTGATATACGGAGTAAGATGGAATTGTTGATGTCTGATATCAAGAAGTGGATGAGAGCGAGAAAACTTAAACTAAATGATGGTAAAACCGATATTCTCATCATCCGAGGAAATAGAAGAGCTGATGATATAGTAGGTGCCCTCTCCATCAATGTGGGTGGATCTCAGCTGCGACCAGCCAACTCTGTTCGAAATCTGGGTGTATATGTGAACTCCCGATTAGATTTCAAAGAGCATGTAAACCAGATAGTTAAAAGTTGTTACTTGCACATCAGAAATCTCTATTTGGTGAAGCCGTTTATAACCAGACGTTGCCTCCTGACGTTGGTTCACTCATTGGTCTTCTCTCATGTTGATTATTGCAATGCCCTGTTGCTGGGTCTTCCAAATTATATTTTAAAGAAAGTTCAGTCTGTTCTTAACAGGGCCGCAAGACTCATTTTTGGTGTTCCACCTAGAACTCCTACTACATCTCTTCACATAGAACTGCACTGGCTGCCAGTAAGAGCAAGAATAGAATTTAAGTTGTGTTTGGTGACTTTTAAGGTTCTCAAATTTGGTGAGCCTAGGTACCTTGCGGAGCTGCTCAGGCGCCCACCGGCACACCATGGTGTAGTTGTGCGTCATGACAATGACCCTTTTCGTCTTGATGAACCAAGGGCTTTCCAGCAGTCTTCTTTCTTTGAGAGGTCATTCTCCTACATGGCTCCGAGGTTGTATAACAGGTTGCCGCTGTCAATGAGACAACTGAGTTCTGTTGAATGCTTCAAGAGACAACTTAAGACTTTTCTCTTTGAGAGAAGCTATGATCTTGAGAGAGGTGTCATGACAGATGGCTATAGAGTTAAGGCTATTTTGCCACTGCTAGTGATTGTTAAATGTGTGTTGTATATAAGCCTTCTTTTGATGCATTGATTTTGTTATTTTTTCTTTCTCTTTCCGAGCGCTAGTGAATTCTTCGGAAAAATTGGCGCTTATGAGAAATAAGTAACATGCTTATTATTATTATTATTATTACAATATCTTCATTCTTACCTGAAAAACGTTGGCAAAAGTCTTGGCAGAAGGCGTCAGCAACTCGCGGCGCTGGACAGGATATTCATACTGATTGAGCTTAAGAAACTCCAACAACCTGTCAATGCAGCGACTTTTGAATGAACTGTCAGTGATGGGGCGCATCTCCTTTCTGCTGACAGTGCCCATGCTGCTACTACTACGGGTGTCACTTGATAATCTGAAATAGAAGAACATTAAAAATATGTCAACTTGGATTGTAGTACAATAAAGTCCTACCACAACATTGCCCCACCATGTCATTACTGTGGCAGACGCTGACGTGGTGCCAAACAGAGCCTCAGTAAGATTATCAGTCTTTTACAGCACCTATCCACACCGCATCAGCTTTGACAGTGTCATAACATAACAGTAATTAAAATATCAAAATATGGGAATAAGTAACAATATATAATACGAGAATTCTTCAAAAGAGAGTAAACTTTTACAAGCAGTATCATAATACAGTACATAGTATCATCATGAACCTTGAACATGACAAAATTATAGCGGGGGTTTCCAAGGAGGGAGCAAGGCATTAGATATGAAGTGTTGAGACTTTATTTTTGTTATCATTCTAACGGTATTTCTATTTTTTTTTACTTAAGAGTGGTGATTTGGTGAAGGCAGTGGGGCCACAATGGTGTGCCCCATGGAAACAGATTAACTTGCTCATGTAGTAATGTACACCCTATGTGGTGGATTGTGTTCTTTTATTTTATAAATTTTATTTTAGTAAGCGTTATTTGCACATAGCGATTTTGATAAGTTACTTTACCTTTATCTTGTATCATCCCATTTTTGGTTTGTTTAGTTTGCAAGTTTTACAGTCTAATTCCCTCGTGTTTTACTCTCACAGCTCGCTGGAACAAGTCAGCCTTTCTCTCTCTGGCGTAGGAATGCGGTGACCCCACCGCCTGTCACTTTGGTGGTGCAATTAGATTCTGGATCAGTGGACCAATGGTTCCTATCTTCAGAAAATCCCTGTGTTTGGTATGCTTTTAGCCAGAGCACCACTGGGGTAAATACAATAGCAAAAAAGTGGTGGAACTGCCATCCGGGTAAGGGACTGCTCTGGGCCTACTCCTTCAGTGCTAAGGGTCATAATCCACTTACTGGAAATGACACTGTGGAGTGGGTCAGTGGAGGCATGTCTAGGAGCCTGGAGGCAGTTTCAGCCACGGCCATCCCTTTTGGGGTGCTTCCTCTGGAAGCGGGGCGTCAGAATGATGATGATACTTTAGTTAATGTTTTGTTTGCATTGTTCATCATGCATTTCAGTTAAGATATTGAGTTTTTATATACAGTACAGTAGGGTCCATCGGAACGTGTTCGCATAAAACGAGTCTCGATTAAAACGACCGACCTAAAATATTAATATTTAATTTTCGATCAGAACGAATGTGATCACATAAAACGAGTCCGCCGCCAAAGTGGAGCAAATCCGAGGAGTTTTCATATAGAGCGCCGAAATATCGTACAAAACGTACGAAATATCGTACGCTTTCATATAAAACGCCGAAATATCGTACAAAACGTACGAAATATCGTACGCTCCTGACGGAAATTTACGCTTCCAGTGAACATTGACGATATTGGGCCACCAAAATGCTGTATTCACATAAAACGAAATCGCATAAAACGCCCTCGTTTATCGACCATAAACTCGTTTTATGTGAGACCCTACTGTACTTTATTCTAGTGTACCTCCAACAAATAATCAAGTTGGAGGTAAATAAGATATACACTGTAAGGCCCAGGACAGGTCCCTCGGGCACAATGAACCATAACAACATTGGAAACCAATTCACTTGCTCATATAGTGATGTACATTCTATGAGGTATTATTTTGTGTTTTTTTTTATTTAATAATATTGATTTGCTAAATCATCCAAGGCATTATTCCCTCATAATGATTTTCATAAGTTCTTTTATGGCCACCCCCATTAACCCACTGGACCCCAGCACCGCAGCGTATGCGTCGGCAATGTATGTAACGCTAAACCCCAGCACCGCATACGTTGCGTCCGCTACTTCGAAATTATTTACTCTTATCCTATGGTAGCTAGAGGGTTGAGGATGGTATGGGAAACTACCTTATGATGTTGCCGAACAGTGGCAGTACGCGCAACCCTCTACCTTATCCGCGTGGGTGAGTAAGGGTGGATGGGGAAAATCCAGTTTACCTACTTATCCCACCGCCACTTCTGTGCTTATTTATTCTTATCCTATGGTAGCTAGAGGGTTCAAATTCATATGGGATATACCTTATGATGTTGCCCAACAGTGGCAATACCTATCAATTGGCAATACCCAAGTCCCGCCGCTGTGGGGAGTGGGGAGAAAGAGCGCGGGAGTGGAAGGACTGGGCGGCCTCCCACCTCCTTCCCGGCCCAGTTACCTCGTTTACCTCGTCGCCTCGCTATGTTTATCGCTCCCCTAACGCTTCCCATAACATAGTTAACTCCCCACCAAGTGGAGGCTGTGTCTAGCCGGCGGGAAGCTTGAAGGCCGCCCGGCATCAGCTAATTGCTGAGGGTCCCCCCCCCCCCCCCCCAAATGACCGAGGTGAGTGTTTTTTTGTTGTGTTATTCTTCATTTCTCACCTATTTAAGCTATTTAAAAAAAAACAAAAAAAAAACAAAAAAAAAAAACATCCGCTGGTCTCTCGATGTACCCCGAAAGGGGTTGAAATAGGGGAGCTATCCCCCTGCCAAAGGTGGCTTTCTAGGGCCTTTCCTAGCTGATGCTAAGAGGATTGGGTTCTAGTCATATGGTGATGGGCTGGTCTATCAGAGTGAGAACTGAGCGATCTCTGCCATACCCATAGCTTACTCTGACTGTTCCTTTTATTTATATATTTTCTAGATCTCAAGTGACGGCGTCTTTTCCGTGGATTGACCTCCCAATCTACCAAGATTGGAAGCCAAAGTGTCACATTTTTCCTTTGCCCCTCAACTTTCTCTTCATAATTGCTGAGGGGCACAGGGTCCTGGATGGGGCTTTGATTTCCCGGGCGTTTCCGCACCCTCCTCAGCTCCCCGCCATGGAGTGGCTTCGGTCACCCAGGCTTTATTGTGGTCGGCAGGGAGGGTTCTGTGGGGGCGCTCGGTTATGGCCTTGGCCTTGCTCGGGGCCTTGGGGCTGTTCGGCCAGGCAGCTTGAGGAACAACAACAACTGTACATTTATTCTAAATTAGCTGGGGTTCAGTGGGTTAAGGGGAGTAAGACGTCCGGCAATAGATCTATATTTATCTATCTATATACTCAGGCCCAATCCCCACTTTTTTTTTATCTCTAGTCATTCCTCTATCATCCAAAGCTTGTCTTACACAGTCTCTCTATCTCAATGGGGGTCTTCCTGCCCTTCTATCTCCCCTTGTATCTGACTCACATATTCTCTTTGTAAGTCTTTCATCTTCCATTCATTACATAAATACAAGTTTAAAGACAGTTTGTCCACAGAGAATGTGGTTACAGTCTCACATCCTAAATGGCAGCTTTCCAGGCGGCCATGTCAAGGGCTGCCTCTATTGTCAAGTTCTTAATTTTGAGATCGGACCGGAGTACCCGAGCCCACGTCATTCTAGGTCCACCCCAACGCGCAGCTCCCCCACGTTTACAGTCCGACATTTAACCCCACACATCCATTTCACCATTCTCTTCTCATTCTGTTCCATTCTATTGACATCCTCCAGTTTAACCGGGCATAGGTCATCGCGCTCCTAACACACGAGGTATACACCTTTCCTTTAAGGTGGGGTGGGAGCCCTCTCATGGTCAGGAGTGGCATCAGCTCTCTAAACTTTCCCCAGACACTTCTGATTCTAGTAATGGAGCTAGCTTCAGCGCCACCTCCGACGGAAACCGTATCGCCCAGGTAGCAGAACTTATTCACACACTCCAGCGTTACACTGTCGAAATCAACACTGACAGGCGGGTCATTTAATACAAGATCTCCCTTGCACATTGCACATTCAAAGTCTATGATTCTTGTCAAAGGTCCTCTAGCTCCACTACATCTCTTGTGTACCCAGTCACTACAGACACAACATTGAATTGAATTACTTCCCACATACTGCGCATGGGTAGTCGCCGCTTCTTTCCATAGTTCCACGCCCTACTCCACTAATCATGACTTTTGTTTTATCTATGTTAACTCTTAGACCCTTATTTGCCATACCTTCCCTCCATCCTTTGAACTTCGCCTCTGCTTCCTGCGCACTATCTGCGATAAGAACTAGATTATCTGCATATAACATCTCCAATGGGAGTCCTGTCCTAAATTCCCTTGACAGAGCCTCCAGGACTAAACCAAACAGTAATGGGCTCAGAACTGAACCTTCACAGGGAACTCTTCGCTCAGGCCCCCGTTTACTCTAACTGCTGCCCGTGACCCCTCATACATTCTCTTTATCACACGCACCAGCCACTCTTCTACTTCGAGTTTTCTTATAGCCCACTGCACTACCTCCCTGGGCACCCAGTCAAAGGCCTTCTCCAGATCTACAAAAACTAGGTATACAGTAACTCCCTGTTTTTCTCTAAGTACCTCTCTTGCATTTGCCTAAGAGTGAAGATCGCATCAGTTGTGCCACATCCCGGCATAAATCCAAACTGTATGTCGCTGATAGCAACACTTTCCCTGATCATGCATTCAAAGACCCTTTCGCTGACTTTCATGACTTGATCGAGCATTTTCAAACTCCAATAATTTCCCGTCTAAGAGTCACCCTTGCCTCTGTATATATTTACTATAACACTTTTCTGCCATGCACTGGGAATTTTTTCCTCCTTTATGATAGCATT